>SJYX01014603.1:18197-60059 GCA_006410675.1 Oreotragus oreotragus
AATCTTGATTCCAGCTTGTGTTTCTTCCAGTCCAGCGTTTCTCATGATATACTCTACATAGAAGTTAAATAAGCAGGGTGACAATATACAGCCTTGATGTACTTACTCCTTTTCCTATTTGGAACCAGTCTGTTGTTCCATGTCCAGTTCTAACTGTTGCTTCCTGACCTGCATACAGATTTCTCAATAGAATAATGATAACCAATTCAGATAAGGATTATCACCTGATGCTAAAACTATGCTATTAAGGAACAGAAATTCACATTTTGTTCCTGCAGATTACTTACTGTTTTGTTGTTTAGTCTCTCAGTCATATCCAACTCTTTGAGACCCCATGTTTGTAGCCTGCCAGGCTCTTCTGTCCATGGGATTCTCCAGGCAAAAATATTGAAGTGGGCTGCATTTCCATCTCCAGGGGATCTTCCCAACCCAGGGATCAAACCCAAGTCTCCTGCTTGGCAGGCTGACTCTTTACCACTGATCCAACAGAGAAGCCCTACTTTTTATTTACAGAGTATCATTCCATAAATAACTCACTAAGTACAAAGGAGAAAAATGATCCTTTATAATGGAGAGATCCAATAGTCACCACCTTCACCAACCAAATGATCAGATTATGATCATCAGAGGAATAAGCTACCTTCTTGTTTTTTTGATGTGATACAGTAAGAAGTACACATGTCATCTATGGCAAAAATGTTTAACCTGGTGGTTCTCAAAGTGTGGTCCCCAGACCAGCAGCATCAGCATTAGCATCAGCATTAGACATGCAAATAGGTCCTAATGAATCAGGAACTTTGGAAGTAGGCCAAACAATCTATGTTTAATAAGCCCTCCAGATGATTCTGAAACATGTTAAAATTGGAGAACCAGTGGTTTAACCTGAATCTAATGGAAAAACAGTGAGGTAAATTCAGATAATCAAATTTTCTACTGGCCTGAAATCTTCAAAAAAGTCGAGGTCACAAATAACAAAAAAGTAAAGTCTAGGAGGAATTATGGGAAAAACTTTTAGATTAAAGCTAAGGAGATGTAACAGTTTAATACAGTGAATTTTAATTGGGTCCTGAATTTAAGATAATAAAAAAACATCCAGTTATGATGTCTGCAACTTGTCAACTTAATTTCAAATGATCCAGGAAAAATAAAAACAGGCAAATATAAACAAATAAAAAATAAACAGGTATTATCTATATAGAAAGGGAAAGTAAATCTGAAACTAACAGTTGATGTATATTGAGCTATTTTTTAGCTTTTTTGCAATTTTGAACATTTTCACAATAAGATGGACAAAAATTAATACAAAAATACATTTAGAAACCATAAGAAAAGTGAGTATTCTAAAAACCAAAAACAGAAGTCGACCCACAAAACAATGAAAGAAATTCATTTTTGCAAAGTGAAATAAATTATTCTGAAGCAATTAAATGCTTGGCAATTGAAGTGGCAGAGTTGAGATAACAGGGTTAGTCACTTACTGAGCTCTGACATAGGTTTCACCCCCATATTTTATAGCCACCCACACGTGGACTATATTAAAAAGTGCTGCACTTCCAATTTTTCCCTTTACTACAGAGGAAATGCAGAGAGAGTTAATAACATCATCAACCATAAGCTTTTAAGGTTCAGCATCCTAATAAAACTGATGAATCTTGACTTGCAGCCTCAGCAGTTAAATTACTGCTATGAAAATCACTGCCAATGGCCAAGTTGCATGAAAGAATAATTATACATGTTTACTGTTAACCATCAGTCATATCCAAGAGCTATGAGATGAAATATGAAATGCAATTAAATGTGAATGTTAGTCTGAGGGCCTACCTGCCCCAATCTCTCTCTCCTCCCTACCCCCACACTGCTTCTCTCTCTCTCGCACATGCACACACACACATGCATGAGAAATGAGTATAATATTTTCTTTAAAAATTCTCCTGGAACTTTAAAAAATCTATTGTAAAATAAAAAACAGTAAGTCCTAAATGACATCCCTGAAAGAAGGGGTCCAATCAACTGCCAACAAATCAATAAAGTGGGCACTATTTAATAGAAGTATTAAACCTTTCATTTTGCAATCTGTTCTTGAGAAACTGTACTATCCACAGCAAGATGCTATCTCCATATTTAAAGTATATGATTTATGGCTAACTTTCTCCTATAGCTTTTAAGAGAAAGCATTTTTTAGTTGTCCCATGTGAGCTGCTAACATCTGCACTGATGAAAGAATTGAAAAGAGCAAAATTCACAAAGGATTACCACTAACAGATTTTTAAAAAGAGAAGCAATACATTATAATTTGATGTACTGATAGTTTTTGAAGTACTTTCCAATGTAAACTTTAAAAGATCATAATGAACATTTAATTTCAATGCAGCACACATTGAGAGTTCAAAAGTATTGGCCACTAAGAAACTAAATCCACTGATAAAATAATGTAACCACTTATTACATCCACAGGCATGATTTTGAGCTGTGATTATACGTAAATCTCATGTCTCTACAACTGATAACTGTAGGATTACTAGATATTTCTGCAACCTTAAAATTGAATAAATAGTCAATAGTGAGAGGAGTTAGTTAATGGATAGCAGTTGCAGCTGCAAAGTGAATTACCATTCTTTGAAAATCTGAATTTAATCTTGACTGGTCTCTATACTACAAGGAAAAACTATTTTGAAGCCTTTTATTATTAAGTCTCTTATCCTGTCTTCAGTTGCCAGCTGCATATCCATCAGACTTGGGGAAAAGAGCAAATTCCAATCAGTGAATAGCTTGAAACTGAGGGTTCTTGAGGGAAGGTTTTCAAGTGAAACAGGGCTCCAGGGAGAATTTTTAGCCTTGTGGCTATGACTGTGTCCTATGTAGACAGACAGATGTGTTTGAATAACTCCACCGCCTACAAACTGTGCAACCTAATGAAAACCACATCAGTTTTTCATGTCTTTAGTTCCCCATCTGTAAATGAGGATATTTATCTCATGATTGGGCTTCCCCAGTGGCTTGGGGGTAAAGAATATGCCTGCAATACAGGAGGTGCGGTTGTGACCCCTGAGTCAGGAAGATCCTCTAGAGAAGGAAATGGCAACCCACTCCAGTATTTTTGTCTGGAGAATTCCATGGACACAGGAGCCTGGCAGGCTGCAGTCCATGGTGTTGCAAAGAGTTGGACACAACTTAATGACTAGGCAACTTATTCATTAATTCATTCTTTGTTTCTCATTTTATTTCATGTTTTTAATCCCTTGATTGTAACAGACTCCTTGTACATACTACCTGCTGTGACAGGTTGTCTTTTGTATTTATTGTCATAAGATTATACATAATATTTTCATATGTGTGTGCTTAGTTGCTCAGTTGTGTCTGACTCTTTATGACCCCCCAAACCATAGCCCACCAGGCTCCTCCGTCCATGGGACTTCCCAGACAAAAGTCAGACATGACTTAACAACTAAACAACAACCAACCAACCACAACTGGCACATATTAAGTATTCTAAATGGCAACCCACTCCAGTATTTTTGTCTGGAGAATTCCATGGACACAGGAGCCTGGCAGGCTGCAGTCCATGGTGTTGCAAAGAGTTGGACACAACTTAATGACTAGGCAACTTATTCATTAATTCATTCTTTGTTTCTCATTTTATTTCATGTTTTTAATCCCTTGATTGTAACAGACTCCTTGTACATACTACCTGCTGTGACAGGTTGTCTTTTGTATTTATTGTCATAAGATTATACATAATATTTTCATATGTGTGTGCTTAGTTGCTCAGTTGTGTCTGACTCTTTATGACCCCCCAAACCATAGCCCACCAGGCTCCTCCGTCCATGGGACTTCCCAGACAAAAGTCAGACATGACTTAACAACTAAACAACAACCAACCAACCACAACTGGCACATATTAAGTATTCGGTAGACTGTTGCTCTTGATACTTACTATTTGACACAATCCTAATGTTATCTACTGGAAATACCACCCAGTTGTGGATGTGTCTGGTAGAGAAAGTAAAGTCTGATGCTGTAAAAGGACAATATTGCACAGGAACCTGGAATGTTAGGTCCATGAATCAAGGTGAATTGGAAATGGTCAAACAGGAGATGGAAAGAGTGAACATTGACATGTTAGCAATCAGTGAACTAAAATGTACTGGAAGGGGTGAATTTAATTCAGATGATCATTACATCTACTACTGTGGGCAAGAATCCCTTAGAAGAAATGGAGTAGCCATCACAGTCAACAAGAGTCTGAAATGCAGTACTTGGGTACAGTCTCAAAAAAATGACAGAATGATCTCTGTTTGTTTCCAAGGCAAATCATTCAATATCACAGTAACCCAAGTCTATGCCCAAACCACTAATGCCAAAGAAGCTGAAGTTGAACAGCTCTATGAAGATCCATAAGACCTTCTAGAACTAACACCCAAAGAAGATGTCCTTTTCATTATAGGGTACTGGAACGCAAATGTAGGAAGTCGAGAGATACCTCTAATAACAGGCAAGTTTGGCCTTGGAGTATAAAATGAAGCAAGCATAGGCTAACAGTTCTGTCTCTGCCAAGAGAATGCACTGGTCACAGCAAACACCCTCTTTCAACAACACAAAAGACGACTCTACACATCAACATCACCAGATGGTCAATATCGAAATCAGATTGAGTGTATTCTTTGGAGCAGCTCTATACAGTCAGCAAAAAAGACTAGGAGCCGATGGTGGCTCAGATCATGAACTCCTTATTGGAAAATTCAGACTTAAACTGAAGAAAGCAGAGAAAACCACTAGGCCATTCAAGTATGACCTAAATAAAATCCCTTACAATTATATAGTGGAAGTGACAAATAGATTCAAGGGATTTAGCTACGACAGATAGAGTGCCTGAAGATCTATGAACAGAGGTTCATAACATTGTATAGGAGGCGGTGATCAAACCATCCCCAAGAAAAAGAAATGCAAAAGGCAAAAATGCAAAAAGGCCTCTAAGGAGGCCTTGCAAATAGCTGAGAAAAGAAGAGAAGCTAAAGGCAAAGGAGAAAAGGAAAGGTATACCCATCTGAATGCAGAGTTCCAAAGAAAAGCAAGGAGAGATAAGAAAGCCTTCTTAAGTGAACAATGCAAAGAAATAGAGGAAATCAATGGAATGGGAAAGACTAGAGATCTCTTCAAGAAAATTAGAGATGCTAAGGGAATATTTCATGCAAAGATAGGCTCAATAAAGGACAGAAATTGTATGGACCTAACAGAAGCAGAAGATATTAAGAAGAGGTGGCAAGAATACACAGAAGAGCTATACAAAAAAGATCTTAATGACCCAGACAACCACAATGGTGTGATCACTCACCTAGAGACCGACATCTTGGGGTGCAAAGTCAAAGGGGCCTGAAGAAGCATCACTACGAACAAAGCTAGTGGAGGTGATGGAATTCCAGCTGAGCTATTTCAAATCCTAAAAGATGATGCTGTGAAAGAGATTTACTCAACATGCCAGCAAATTTGGAAAAGTCAGCTGTGGCTACAGGACTGGAAAAGGTCAGTTTTCATTCCAATCCCAAAGAAAGGCAATGCCAAAGAACGTTCAAACTACCACACAATTGCATTCATTTCACATGCTAGCAAAGTGATGCTCAAAATTCTCCAAGCTGTCAAAGGGGCCTGAAGAAGCATCACTACGAACAAAGCTAGTGGAGGTGATGGAATTCCAGCTGAGCTATTTCAAATCCTAAAAGATGATGCTGTGAAAGTGCTTTACTCAACATGCCAGCAAATTTGGAAAAGTCAGCTGTGGCTACAGGACTGGAAAAGGTCAGTTTTCATTCCAATCCCAAAGAAAGGCAATGCCAAAGAACGTTCAAACTACCACACAATTGCATTCATTTCACATGCTAGCAAAGTGATGCTCAAAATTCTCCAAGCTAGGCTTCAAAAGTATGTGAATCAAGAACTTCCAGATGTTCAAGCTGGATTTAGAAAAGGCAGAGGAACCAGAGGTCAAATTGCCAACATCTGTGGGATCATGGAAAAAGCAAGAGAATTCCAGAAAAATATCTACTTCTGTTTCATTGACTACACCAAAGCCTTTAACTGTGTGCATCATAAAAAATGGTGGAAAATTCTTAGACGGGAATACCAAACCACCTTACCTGTCTCCTGTGAAACCTGTATGCAGGTCAAGAGAGTAACAGAACCAGACATGGAACAGCAGACTGGTTCTAAACAGGGAAAGGAAAGTGCGTCAAGGTTGTATTTTGTCACCCTTTTTATTTAACTTCTCTGCAGAGCACATCATGTGAAATGGTGGGCTGGATGAAGCACAAGCTGGAATCAAGATTGCCAGGAGAATATCAATAACCTCAGATATGCAGATGACACACTCAGATGTCAGAAAGTGAAGAACTAAAGAGCCTCTTGATGAAAGTGAAAGAGGAGAGTGGAAAAGCTGGCTTAAAACTCAACATTCAGAAAATTAAGATCATGGTATCCAGTCCTATCACTTCATGGTGAATAGATGGGGAAACAATGGAAACAGTGAGAGACTTTATTTATCTTATCTCCAAAATCATTGCAGATGGTGACTGCAGCCATGAAATTAAAAGATGAATGCTCCTTAGAAGAAAAGCTATGACAAACCTAGAGAGCATATTAAAAAGCAGAGACATTACTTTGCCAACAAAGATCCAGCTAGTCAAAGCTATGGTTTTGCCAGTAGTCATGTATGGATATGAGATTTGGACCATAAAGAAGGCTGAATGCCTAAGAATTGATGCTTTTGAACTGTGGTGTTGGAGAAGACTCTTGAGAGTCCTTGGGCTGCAAGGAGATCAAACCAGTCAATCCTAAAGGAAATCAATCCTGAATATTCATTGGAAAAACTGATGCTGAAGCTGAAGCTCCAATATTTTGGCCACCTGATGTGTAGAGCCGACTCATTAGAAAAGACCTTTATGGTGGGAAAGATTAAAGGCAAGAGAAGAAGGGGACGACAGAGGACGAAATGGCATCACCGACTCAACGGACATAAATTTGAGCGAGCTCTGGGAGATGGTGAAGGATAGGAGTGCCTGTCTTGCTGAAGTCCATGGGGTCACAAAGATTAGAATATGACTGAGCATCTGAACAACAAAAACAGTGTTCTCTACTAGTGTTTCCCCTTCAGTAGCTTGTGAATCATGAATGATAGTAGTGGTTGTGATGACAGTGGCTGTAGCAACTGTAGTGGTGGGGAGTTAACAGACCACGGCTTGGAACTCTGTGTCTGTTGGTCAAAGCCTGTTCCCTATAATTCCCTTCTACTGCTTTCCCAGTATTCTACCCCATCTAGGAATGTCTCTTTGAGACAGTGTTTATATAGAAGAAAACTATGCAGAAATTTAAAGAAACATTGGCATGGATAACGTCAAATATTTCTACTCTCAGCTTAATCCCTAAATATAACTGTTGATTTACTGATTTACTATCACCCTCCTCCATCCTTTCTCAAAAGCACTGAACATTTCCCTCTGGGTTTCAGAATGCAATAGTTTTAGGATGACTGTTTTTCCTTTGGCAAGACACTTTTTTATGTCTGCAGGGGAGGGGGGTGGCTCTTAAACTCCTTATAAGACTGCCCCAGTGGTGTTCTCCTCCTGTATGTCTGAACTAAATTCCTCTCCGGTTCTTCTTTAGCCTCCAGAAGAACAACTCCAGTACCCCAAAGTTCAATGTCACAACACTAATGAGTGACCAGGTGGGACTCACCACTTTCTTCTCTATTTATATGATCATTATTTTTATGAGCATAATCTTTGACAGACTAACACAGGCAATTTTTGCCCATCGTCTTAAATAACGGACAGAACTGCTTTATCTGTGAGATCTATGCGAAAATAGACCACATATGCTTTGATCCTCACTCCATTCTCAACACCTGGCATAGTGGCTGGTGTGGTAGACACTGGGAAAGTATTTTCTGAATAACAGGATGAATGGCAGAAAGAAAGTAAGAGGCAAAATAAGAGAAAAAAAGGAAGCAGAAAAAAGAAAAATAGCAGTTCTAATCTCGGTTTTGAACTCAGATGAAATATATAAAAGATTGATTGCTTTTTAAAAAAATGCCATAAAATGGTTAAGTTGAATGTTTAAAAAATAGGTTGAAAAAAATGAAAAATTATGGAACAACTCAAAAGACAATGCAAAAATGTTATTACATAGGTGAGCTGTTCTCTACCAAGAACACAACTATAAAAAAGTAAGAAAGCTTAAATATTAATAGTAACACCTATAACGAAGGATATCCTTATAGCTATAATTATGAAATACCAAAACAGATGACAATTGGTCACCCAATCTCTCTTTCTCAAATATTTTGAAAACACAAGAGTGATATTCATCTCCCTGGAACAATCGAGGAACGTTTCTGCCAAGATGACTTATCAAGCCCCATTTCCATGCTGATAAGTTTTTCATAGACTCCTTTCTAGCTATGTCCAAATGGCCACTGTAAGTAATCCCCTAGGATATTAGCATTTGGAGTGCATGTGCCTACTGAGGCTTTTAATATAAATGAATATTTAGAGAATAATTTAGGATTAAAAGTCTCAATCATTTTATATTTCATGAAAGTATATCAAGTTTACGTCAGACTTTTAGATGAAGAACTGTATTTTCCCCAGTAGAATACCATGGTATGTATATAAATTGAACGCACATTGGGGATAGTAAGTGACTACATGGTGTAATAGAAAAATCCACAGTTAAAAATTATAACAAAACATTTGGGCAGATAATTCTAACCATCCTGATATTAACAGGCAAGAAAATAGCACAGAAAAAGAAAACCTTTAAAATTTTTCAGCTATTCAAGCTAGCAAGAAAGTACTTAACAGTGTCAGTTAAAATTTCCACTGACTTACATTACAAGCAGCTTTAGAATAAAGCTTTTGCCAAACTTCTCCTATCTCTAAAATGCTTCAGTCCATAGTGATCAAATTGTAACAATATCTCTGTCAATATACAGAAAATATTGTGTCATCAGAGAAGAAAATAAATAAAAAGTAAGCAAGTTAGTAGCTATTAAGAGCTTACTATATGCCAAGTACTATATACATTAATACCTTGCACACACTTAAAACTTTAATCTACAGACACACTTAAAACTTTAATCTACATAAAAAGACTATGACGTATATACAATTATTATGCCCATTCTACAGATGAAAAACTGAGGTTTTGAATGGAAACAATAGGAAACATAAGAATACAGATTAGGGTGAGGGAGAAATTTATCCATTCTAAAAATGTGGATTCTGTAGGGCATTATCTCCCTTCTATCAGGCCAGTCAGTGCTGGATTCCTAGCCTTCAGCTGTACTGAGACCCTTAGGTCCTCACTTCTCAGGAGGATCATTTCTTAGTGATACATAGGCCAGGAGTGATTGTGGCAGCTTCCTCACTTTCTGAGTGACCCACATGTGGGGTGTGAAAGAAAAGACTCAAGAATAACACCATAGATTTTGGCTTTAGCAACTAGATTTGGATGGCAGTATTATTTTCTGAGATGTGGAAAACTGTGGGATAAATCAGAAGTTTACTTGGATGAGTTAAGTTTGAGATGCTTATCAGACAAGCAGGTAGAATTCCCAGGTAGGCTGGGGTCTGGGGGAGAGACCCACGCTCAAGATGTACATTTGGGACTTAAAAGTCATGAAACTGAACAAGGAGAATGGATGTAGAGGAGAAGGGACAGACATTAGGTTGAATCCTGGATGCTCCAACATTTAGAGTTATAGAGATCAGAGAAAATGAGCAGAGGGCATGAAGAGAAGAAAGACACAAGGAGTGTTGTCTAGAAAGCCAAGTGAAGACAGTGTTTCAAGAAAAAGGGAGTGATAGTCATCAACACTCAAGTACCCCAGGTAGGTCAAGTATGATGAAGGCCAAGGATGGATATTAATGGCTGGATTTTGCAACCTGGAGATCACGGATGTCCTTGACAAACTGATAGTCATGCTATAGAAAAACTTTTGCTTCCTATTTTTTCATTTGCCAGTAAATACTCTTTGAAATCATATTTTTAATGAATGTATCTCATAATATAAACACACATGACTTACTTAATCAAATTGTTTTAATGGATACTTAAGGTGATTTTCAATTTTTTACTTTTATAAGTAACATGGCAAAGGCATTCTTGAATATAAATCAGTCGTACTATTTAAGTGAATTCAAGTGAGTACTATAGCATGCACTAAAATAGTACAAAATGTAAGGGAAAGTTTGTCTCTAAATAGGATTTACACTAATTATTCATAAAATTTATATTATTTAATTATATAATAATTAATATTAAGTAGCATGCTTATAATATTTATTCTTATATTTCTAATATAATATTATAACAAAGAAGCTCAGAAAATCCTGTACATAGTAATCCCTCAATAGCTCTGATGATTTTTATTAGCTCTTATTATTTTTTTTTTTAAAGGAGGGTAAGATTTAGAGAAAAAAATGTTTGTATACTTTTATGTCAGCAACAAGTCCCCTTCTGCTATAACTCTAGCTGCAGTAAACTGTCAGTGAAAATTCTATTTGGGAGGTTTTTATTACACATAAGCAGAGTTGTCTTCATATGTGCATATAAAATGTAAACATGACAATTTATAATGAAAGTGCTCCACAGTTCATAAAACATTTCCCATTCCATTTCTTGAGCAATGCTCGGAAAGCAGTGTGGGTAACTAAAGCTCTTCATTTAGCCAGTTGTCTGAAACTCTCATTGTTTTCTCTTCTTTATTCTTCCCCATACATGGTCAGTAAGAAACTCAAATCCAGCATCATCCATAGCTCTCAAATGTCTGTCACATTTCACACTTCTGCCTGTCATTTTCATTCTCTCCCGCTACTCTGCATAATGCATTCTGCACTCCCACTACTCTGGACTGCTCACCGTTCTCCAGTGAGCACCTCACCTCCCACTTTCATGCCCTTTGTTCAGGCAGTCTCGTCTGCTTGAAAGGCAGTTCTTCCCTGTGCTACTTGGCCGTGCAAAAGGCAAAGGCTTTGGCATTAGACAGACCCAGGTCCCAGCTTGCCTTTTTCATTTACTAGTTGTGTGGCCTTGACAGATTATTAACCTTCTCAGAAATGAATTTTCTCACTTGCAAACAGTGATAATAATACCTACCTTGCCGGATGACAGTGAGAATTAAATAAAGTAAGATATCAAAAAATATCTATTATGTTTTTAAACTCTACTTTTGAGTAAAGAGTAAATGTACATGACTCAAAATTCAAAATATATAAAAGAATAGATCTCCCTTTATTCCACCCACCAGATGAAGTTCTTTTGACAGAGGTTATATTTTTTTTTTCATTTTTTCCAATCCTTTTAGATATTATGCACAAGTGGTGGTATATATACGCAGTCTTTGACATCTTTCTTATTTCACTTCATAATTATATCTTGGAGAGTCTTTCCTGCCTGTACATAAACATTTGTCTTTTTCTTTTTTTAAATAGCTCTAGTGTTCCAAGTTAATGGATGCAGTATCATTAGATAAGCCATTCCCCTATGGATAGACTTTAAGATTACTAGCAATACTTTTTTCCCAAGTATTTTACTGTAAAGGGCTTCCAACATGAACACAAGTTTAATTTTATAGTAAAACATTCACACATCTACCAGCTAGATTCTATAAATAATATTTTATTATACACTTGCTTTATCACATATCTATCCATGCCTCCTATGAAGCGAAAGGGAAAGTGTTAGTTGCTCAGTCGTGTCCAACTCTTTGCGACCCCGTGGACTGTAGCCTGTCAGGCTCCTCTGTCCATGGGATTCTCCAGGCAAAAATACTAGAGTGGGTTGCCATTCCCTTCTCCAGGGCATTTTCCCAATTTAGGGATCAAGCCATTGCAGGCTGACTCTTACCATCTGAGCCACCAGGGAAACCGGATCCCGCCTATCTCTATTAATTTCAGAATATGTTGCAGATATCATCGCTGAGATTTCTCAGTTTCAACTCTCACAACCGCTTCACTCAAATTCTACCGAATTATTTGCAGTGTCTAGGTGTCTGTGTCTTTCTCACCTATGGGCTCCTATATATATTGCTTCTTTGTGGAGCATTCTTTCAGTTTTTTTTTTTTTTTTTTTTACAGATTGCTACTAGTCATTCGAAACTCACCTAAAGACTGCTTCTGCAGTAAAGGTTTTCCTTAATTCCNTTTTCTTTTTTTACCTTTTGGTTTCTTTTTTTTTTTCTTTTTTTTTGAACATTTTTTTTTTTTTTTTTTTTTTTTTTTTTTTCTGACAGATTGCTACTAGTCATTCGAAACTCACCTAAAGACTGCTTCTGCAGTAAAGGTTTTCCTTAATTCTCCAAGACAGGTTTGAATGGCCTATCCTTCCAGAGTGCCTTGTGTGCTCCCTGATCGGAACACTATCCTTCTGTAATATAATTAAATATTTTCTTACTTTCACCTCCAGATCTCTGGAGGAAAAGACTTATTCATTCATTCATTATTGTATCTTCACCCTTTAGCCAAGTACCTGGCATACAAGTAGATGCTGATAAATGTTTAAGGGAAAAGGTAAGAAAATAAAAAGGGGAAGGAGCGGGGAGAATGACAGCAGCACATACATAGTAATATGGGCAGAACGGTGGTCCTTCAAATTCATATAAAATGAAGCCCTAACTCCCAGGACCACAGAAAGTGCCTTTATATGGAGAAAAGGCCTTTAAAGTGGTGATTAAAGTAAAATGAGGTCATTAGGTTGGGGCCCTAACCCCATGTGCCTGGTGTCCCTATAAAAGGAGGAAATTTGGACACACAGAGAGATACCAGAGATGCATGCAGACAGACAAAAGGCCATGTGAGGACACAGGAAGAGGGTGTCTGTCTACAAGTCAAGGAGAAAAGTTTCAGGAGAACCTACTGAGGCCTTGATCTTGGACCTGTAGTCTCCAGAACTAGGAGAAAGTAAATTTCCATGGTTTAAGTCACCCGGTTTCTGGCATTTTGCTGTAGCAGCCCTCACAAGCTAATACACAGTCTGAGAAAAGATAATACAGAGGGTTAGAGCATATAGGAGGGAAGATGGCTGGGTTAGAGCCTAAGTGCAGTGCATTAGAGGCATGTGGAAGATTCAGATGTCCTGGCAAGGACGTCACAACTGAGGGAAAAAAACCGATTCTTCATTTTTCATTCAGAACAAAGAGAAGAGGGTGATTTTAAATTAAAACCTCTGTTCTCTAGATTATAATGTGAACACATAATTAAATTTGATTTTGATTGGGTAAGGCTCTCTCAGTTATAATTCTCATAGATTTAAGTCATAAACTATAATGGATTTACATGGTGTGAGAATTTAGTCTGATTATAATAAGCCACTCAATCTTAAGGAGGCACATGCATTCACAGCAATATTACATTGTTGGGACTGCTGAGAAATCTCTATAATTTTTAGTCTGCTTATAAAGTTGGATGGAATTCTATGATTTAATATTTCCCTCTTCTCTACTGGGTTAGTTTGTTTCAAAGAGATGTTTTCCTTAGAACATGAAATTTGACACACCGACACACTCAATGGCATTATGAAAAAGGAAAAATTGATCACAGGATATGTGGTTCTGTTGTGGTTTCATCTCATGTTGTGGCCATATTTTTGTGTTAAAAACTATACGCCAGCTTTGACAAACTGTTCATTTCCCTTCATATTTTGGGTAAGTCAATATATCTAGGACAGTACATAAATCATTAGGTGAAATCAAATAATGTCTGGTTTTCATCTCAAAATATGATTAAAATGTGTGAAATTATATTCTGTCTATATCATGATAGCTATGATCAGGAGACTACATGGTTAATTTCCCTGACAGACTATAAAATCACCCAGCCAGGAATGGTGAAAGCTGTTAATCAGGAAGATAACCTTTGAAAGCCTTGCTCCTTTCATAATGGTTGCTAGTTAAATATGAACATCTGGGAAATCATTATGAATTCATGGTGCATAAATCTATTGCCCTATGTACAGTACCCCTTTTTATCACAGACTTTCCATAATAAGAAAAGATTTAGTGTGTCAAAAATTTTTTTAACCATACATATATTTGATGTACCATTTATCAACAAAATTGACACTGCTCTTGGATGTCTATAACGCTGGCTATAAAATGGGGACAATAATATTTAGCTGAGAAATATCTAAAAGGCTTAATGTTGTAGCAATGCTTTGAATTTGCTACTTCTTGTGCTGTTGTCTCAGAGGTTCACTTTGATAGTTATCTCATGACATGTGAAGTGGAGAAGGTAATGGCAACCCACTCCAGTATTCTTGCCTGGAGAATCCCATGGACAGAGGAGCCTCATGGGCTACAAGCCCATGGGTCACTAAGAGTCAGACGCAACTGAACTGACTGAGCACACGTAGGAAGAACAAGGGGAAAAAGTGGAAGCAGTAATAGATTTTCCTGGGCTCCAAAATCACTAAGGATGGTGACTGCAGCCATGAAATTAAAAGATGCTTGCTCCTTGGAAGAAAAGCTATGACAAACCCAGATAGCATATTAAAAAGCAAAGAAATCACTTTGCCAACAAAGTTCCACATAGTCAAAGCTATGTTTTTTCCAGCAGTCATATACGGATGTGAGAATTGGACCATAAGGAAGGTGCAGCACCGGAGAACTGATGCCTTTGAATTGTGGTGTTGGAGAAGACTCTTGAGAGTCCCTTGGACTGCAAGGAGACCAAACCAGTCAATCCTAAAGGAAATCAACCCTGAATATTCATTGGAAGGACTGATGCTGAAGCTGAAACTCCAATACTTGGGCCACCTGATGAGAAGAGCTGACTCACTGGAAAATGCTGGAAACATTGAAGGCAAAGGAGAAGAGGGAGGCAGAAGATGAGATGATTAAATAGCATCACTGACTCAATGGACGTGAATCTGAGCAAAGTCTGGGAGATAGTGAAAGACAGGGAAGCCTGACATGCTGCAGTCCATGGAGTCACAGAGAGTTGAACACAGCTTAGCGACTGAACACAACATAATGAAGTAAATTCAGTGAAATGGCCTTTTGTTTTACACATACATAACATAGGTGTGATAAATTTATGTGGTTTCCTCAAGCCAGCCTTTATTCTTCTAATGTTTTTTAAAACTTTCAATATCTATACCAAAGGGCACATACATTATTAAGTGAAGAGATTTTTCCTAGACTTCTTATAGATACAAATGCCAAAGGCCTATGTTACTTATGAAAAGTGAAAAGCCAAAGAGGGTCATATAATTTTAAACTCAATACAGATTCTCCCACCTAACAAAACTTGATTATCGATGCCAGAAGATTTTGAGAGACAATTCTCATGCCATTTGAAAAGGAACACTGAATCTTACACAATAGGAAACAATGAACAGATTACAGCTCTGCCTAATGGTGTTAAGGCACTAAAATTCTTCTGTTATAAATCTTAATTTGCTGAAGTATATAACTAGGACAGATCCTAATTCCAAATTAAACTTAATTGAGAGTTGTTTTTAAATACATGGTAGGAGAGATTTCTCTTTTTAGTGCTGCCAAACAGAACTGACTCTGGACATTTCTTCATTGTCCTTTCAGTCAAGTTAGACCATAATGAGAACCAGTCCTGTTGTTTTCTAACCCAACAGCTTAAATAAAATTTAAAATCTGGATTCTTTATACATGGAAAAGGGCTTTTAAAAAGCTTGGCATTAAGGTATACATATTTATCCACAATACTAAGTAACATACATATGTATAATATAACCCACGGACAAAATAATAGTATGCATCTGTCATTTATACTTGTGGATAAGGCAATTTTATTCCTTACAGTAAGATTTATAGTATTAAAATTGTTGTTTTGTTTTTTTTTTTTCATTTGCTCAGTCATGTCTGACTCCCTGCAACCCCCTGGATTGCAGCACAGCAGGCTTCCTTCACTAACTCCTGGAGTTTGCTCAAATTCATGTCCATTGAGTCAGTGATGCGAACCAACCATCTCATCCTCTGTTGCCCTCCCCACACCCCCCCTTCCCCACTGCCTGTCCNTTTTATTCCTTACAATAAGATTTATAGTATTAAAATTGTTGTTTTGTTTTTTTTTTTTCATTTGCTCAGTCATGTCTGACTCCCTGCAACCCCCTGGATTGCAGCACAGCAGGCTTCCTTCACTAACTCCTGGAGTTTGCTCAAATTCATGTCCATTGAGTCAGTGATGCGAACCAACCATCTCATCCTCTGTTGCCCTCCCCACACCCCCCCTTCCCCACTGCCTGTCCTCCTGATAAAAAATTATTTCAATACATCAATATGAAAAAAATCATAGTTAAAACATAAGGCTAGAAGACTATGTAATTTAGGTCAGAAAATTTTACTAGAGACCCTTGTAACATGTCATTGAAAACTGTAATTGAATAAATATTTGTGTAATTGGTTTGTTACTCATCTCCTTCATTAGACTATAAACAAGGGTGCTGAAGTACTTGTTCTGAGGAATCACTGTTTACCTAGGGAGAGGGAAGAAAGGCAAGTAAGAACTAATATTTATTGTCTACCTACTACAGGTCAGCTCCTGGGCTTCCCTGGTGGCTCAGAGGTTAAAGCGTCTGCCTCTAATGCGGGAGACCTGGGTTCGATCCCTGTTTTTTTTTTTTTTTTTTTTTTTCTGACAGATTGCTACTAGTCATTCGAAACTCACCTAAAGACTGCTTCTGCAGTAAAGGTTTTCCTTAATTCTCCAAGACAGGTTTGAATGGCCTATCCTTCCAGAGTGCCTTGTGTGCTCCCTGATCGGAACACTATCCTTCTGTAATATAATTAAATATTTTCTTACTTTCACCTCCAGATCTCTGGAGGAAAAGACTTATTCATTCATTCATTATTGTATCTTCACCCTTTAGCCAAGTACCTGGCATACAAGTAGATGCTGATAAATGTTTAAGGGAAAAGGTAAGAAAATAAAAAGGGGAAGGAGCGGGGAGAATGACAGCAGCACATACATAGTAATATGGGCAGAACGGTGGTCCTTCAAATTCATATAAAATGAAGCCCTAACTCCCAGGACCACAGAAAGTGCCTTTATATGGAGAAAAGGCCTTTAAAGTGGTGATTAAAGTAAAATGAGGTCATTAGGTTGGGGCCCTAACCCCATGTGCCTGGTGTCCCTATAAAAGGAGGAAATTTGGACACACAGAGAGATACCAGAGATGCATGCAGACAGACAAAAGGCCATGTGAGGACACAGGAAGAGGGTGTCTGTCTACAAGTCAAGGAGAAAAGTTTCAGGAGAACCTACTGAGGCCTTGATCTTGGACCTGTAGTCTCCAGAACTAGGAGAAAGTAAATTTCCATGGTTTAAGTCACCCGGTTTCTGGCATTTTGCTGTAGCAGCCCTCACAAGCTAATACACAGTCTGAGAAAAGATAATACAGAGGGTTAGAGCATATAGGAGGGAAGATGGCTGGGCTAGAGCCTAAGTGCAGTGCATTAGAGGCATGTGGAAGATTCAGATGTCCTGGCAAGGACGTCACAACTGAGGGAAAAAAACCGATTCTTCATTTTTCATTCAGAACAAAGAGAAGAGGGTGATTTTAAATTAAAACCTCTGTTCTCTAGATTATAATGTGAACACATAATTAAATTTGATTTTGATTGGGTAAGGCTCTCTCAGTTATAATTCTCATAGATTTAAGTCATAAACTATAATGGATTTACATGGTGTGAGAATTTAGTCTGATTATAATAAGCCACTCAAGCTTAAGGAGGCACATGCATTCACAGCAATATTACATTGTTGGGACTGCTGAGAAATCTCTATAATTTTTAGTCTGCTTATAAAGTTGGATGGAATTCTATGATTTAATATTTCCCTCTTCTCTACTGGGTTAGTTTGTTTCAAAGAGATGTTTTCCTTAGAACATGAAATTTGACACACCGACACACTCAATGGCATTATGAAAAAGGAAAAATTGATCACAGGACATGTGGTTCTGTTGTGGTTTCATCTCATGTTGTGGCCATATTTTTGTGTTAAAAACTATACGCCAGCTTTGACAAACTGTTCATTTCCCTTCATATTTTGGGTAAGTCAATATATCTAGGACAGTACATAAATCATTAGGTGAAATCAAATAATGTCTGGTTTTCATCTCAAAATATGATTAAAATGTGTGAAATTATATTCTGTCTATATCATGATAGCTATGATCAGGAGACTACATGGTTAATTTCCCTGACAGACTATAAAATCACCCAGCCAGGAATGGTGAAAGCTGTTAATCAGGAAGATAACCTTTGAAAGCCTTGCTCCTTTCATAATGGTTGCTAGTTAAATATGAACATCTGGGAAATCATTATGAATTCATGGTGCATAAATCTATTGCCCTATGTACAGTACCCCTTTTTATCACAGACTTTCCATAATAAGAAAAGATTTAGTGTGTCAAAAATTTTTTTAACCATACATATATTTGATGTACCATTTATCAACAAAATTGACACTGCTCTTGGATGTCTATAACGCTGGCTATAAAATGGGGACAATAATATTTAGCTGAGAAATATCTAAAAGGCTTAATGTTGTAGCAATGCTTTGAATTTGCTACTTCTTGTGCTGTTGTCTCAGAGGTTCACTTTGATAGTTATCTCATGACATGTGAAGTGGAGAAGGTAATGGCAACCCACTCCAGTATTCTTGCCTGGAGAATCCCATGGACAGAGGAGCCTCATGGGCTACAAGCCCATGGGTCACTAAGAGTCAGACGCAACTGAACTGACTGAGCACACGTAGGAAGAACAAGGGGAAAAAGTGGAAGCAGTAATAGATTTTCCTGGGCTCCAAAATCACTAAGGATGGTGACTGCAGCCATGAAATTAAAAGATGCTTGCTCCTTGGAAGAAAAGCTATGACAAACCCAGATAGCATATTAAAAAGCAAAGAAATCACTTTGCCAACAAAGTTCCACATCGTCAAAGCTATGTTTTTTCCAGCAGTCATATACGGATGTGAGAATTGGACCATAAGGAAGGTGGAGCACCGGAGAACTGATGCCTTTGAATTGTGGTGTTGGAGAAGACTCTTGAGAGTCCCTTGGACTGCAAGGAGACCAAACCAGTCAATCCTAAAGGAAATCAACCCTGAATATTCATTGGAAGGACTGATGCTGAAGCTGAAACTCCAATACTTGGGCCACCTGATGAGAAGAGCTGACTCACTGGAAAATGCTGGAAACATTGAAGGCAAAGGAGAAGAGGGAGGCAGAAGATGAGATGATTAAATAGCATCACTGACTCAATGGACGTGAATCTGAGCAAAGTCTGGGAGATAGTGAAAGACAGGGAAGCCTGACATGCTGCAGTCCATGGAGTCACAGAGAGTTGAACACAGCTTAGCGACTGAACACAACATAATGAAGTAAATTCAGTGAAATGGCCTTTTGTTTTACACATACATAACATAGGTGTGATAAATTTATGTGGTTTCCTCAAGCCAGCCTTTATTCTTCTAATGTTTTTTAAAACTTTCAATATCTATACCAAAGGGCACATACATTATTAAGTGAAGAGATTTTTCCTAGACTTCTTATAGATACAAATGCCAAAGGCCTATGTTACTTATGAAAAGTGAAAAGCCAAAGAGGGTCATATAATTTTAAACTCAATACAGATTCTCCCACCTAACAAAACTTGATTATCGATGCCAGAAGATTTTGAGAGACAATTCTCATGCCATTTGAAAAGGAACACTGAATCTTACACAATAGGAAACAATGAACAGATTACAGCTCTGCCTAATGGTGTTAAGGCACTAAAATTCTTCTGTTATAAATCTTAATTTGCTGAAGTATATAACTAGGACAGATCCTAATTCCAAATTAAACTTAATTGAGAGTTGTTTTTAAATACATGGTAGGAGAGATTTCTCTTTTTAGTGCTGCCAAACAGAACTGACTCTGGACATTTCTTCATTGTCCTTTCAGTCAAGTTAGACCATAATGAGAACCAGTCCTGTTGTTTTCTAACCCAACAGCTTAAATAAAATTTAAAATCTGGATTCTTTATACATGGAAAAGGGCTTTTAAAAAGCTTGGCATTAAGGTATACATATTTATCCACAATACTAAGTAACATACATATGTATAATATAACCCACGGACAAAATAATAGTATGCATCTGTCATTTATACTTGTGGATAAGGCAATTTTATTCCTTACAGTAAGATTTATAGTATTAAAATTGTTGTTTTGTTTTTTTTTTTTCATTTGCTCAGTCATGTCTGACTCCCTGCAACCCCCTGGATTGCAGCACAGCAGGCTTCCTTCACTAACTCCTGGAGTTTGCTCAAATTCATGTCCATTGAGTCAGTGATGCGAACCAACCATCTCATCCTCTGTTGCCCTCCCCACACCCCCCCTTCCCCACTGCCTGTCCTCCTGATAAAAAATTATTTCAATACATCAATATGAAAAAAATCATAGTTAAAACATAAGGCTAGAAGACTATGTAATTTAGGTCAGAAAATTTTACTAGAGACCCTTGTAACATGTCATTGAAAACTGTAATTGAATAAATATTTGTGTAATTGGTTTGTTACTCATCTCCTTCATTAGACTATAAACAAGGGTGCTGAAGTACTTGTTCTGAGGAATCACTGTTTACCTAGGGAGAGGGAAGAAAGGCAAGTAAGAACTAATATTTATTGTCTACCTACTACAGGTCAGCTCCTGGGCTTCCCTGGTGGCTCAGAGGTTAAAGCGTCTGCCTCTAATGCGGGAGACCTGGGTTCGATCCCTGGGTTGGGAAGATCCCCTGGAGAAGGAAATGGCAATCCACTCCAGTATTCTTACCTGGAGAATCCCATGGACGGAGGAGCCTCGTAGGTTACAGTCCATGGGGTCGCAAAGAGTCGGACACGACTGAGCGACTTCACCTCACCTCACCTCACTACAGGTCAGCTCCTGTGGTATAGAAGCTTTATTTCTTTTAATACTAACAACAGCTTTGGACAGGAAGTATCAGAGTCTCCATTAAATAGCTGAAAAACTGAGATAAAAGAGATTAAGAGACCTTCTTCAAAAGCAGAGCTAGGTCTAGGACTAGATCCCAACCCCGTACATTTTCCATTTGGCCACAGTGTAACCTTAAGGAAAGCAAAGATAAGCCTTTTATAAAGGACTGACTTTTGTTTTTATAAAACAGAAAACCAGTACTTTCTCCAGCCACCAACCAGTGGTTCATAAGCTTGACTGCTCATCTGAATTATCTGAGGAGCATTTAAAACATTTCTGGGCTCCACAGCCAGAGACCCTGATTCAGAAGGTTTGGGGCAGGCATTTCTATTTTAAAAAATCTCTGTAAGTGAATTTGATGCTTTTTCAGGCTTAAAGTTCTGTTCTTTTCCAAGCCTACCAAACGTCCTATCCCTACCCTTTCCAAATAAACATCTTTCTGGTTGAAAGGGGAAGATTAAGAGTATATCTAACATCTACTGTACTCAAGTTCCAGGCATTGTGTAAAAGGGTTTCATATCTATTGCTTGCTGTTGTCGAGTTGCTAAGTTTGCAACCCCATGGACTATAGCACACCAGGCTTCTCTGTCCGTGGGATTTTCCAGGCAAGACTATTGGAGTGGGTTGCCATTTCCTTTTCCAGGGGATCTTCCCGATTCAGCGATCAAACCCACATCTCCTGCATTGACAGGCAGATTCTTTACTGCTGAGCCTCCAGGGAAGCCCTCTCCTAACAATTACTAAAGCTTTATTGTTAGGTTAATTTTGTCTAACTTCACCTTCCTGCAAAGGAGTTCACTCTCCAGAAGTTCTTCCTGTAAATTGTCTTCTGGTTGATCAGTTGCACCAGTCCAACAGGCATACCAGACTGTTGGCTATGGGCCTGGCTTAGGCCCAGACTAGGGACCACTGTGATACCCACGTCAACATGAAACTGGTTCGAAAAGTATGAGGTAAGAAAAGAAGATGATTGACGTGGTAAAGGAGCACAATACCCCTGCTCTGCCTTCTTCTACATCTCATACCCAGAACATGAACTAGTCACATCCCTGAACAGACATCTTACTGAACACACACACAGAAAATCTTTCATCTGGAGGAAAAGTTCTAAATCCACAACAGAACTATGTCCCCAGAACACTGGTCTACTGAAAACAAACCTGGGAGAGTTGTAGGGGCAGGATATCAGAAACTAAGAATCTATGTGAATATCAGTTTTTACTAACTTATCAGACAGTCCTGGAGTTTAGGCTTTTTTTCTGACCTTATTAGGAAATGTACAAATTTTTTTCGGGCCAAGTCATCCTATTCCTGAGGCAGTCTTTTCTAGTTCAGATCCTAACCCTGGCTATTCTATTTCCTTAACCCAACTTCCAGTGATGTTGGCTTTTAGGGAATAGAGTGGATGGAACTGAAGGTCAGGAGCAGTGACAGAGGAAGGATTATAAAGTAATTGTGTTTACTACTGTGATCTTGCCTTGTTCGCTGGTTTGTGTGTCTTAAAATTTGTGGACTTGACCTTTTAGATGATGTAGAACCACTGGTGATTTTTGAGAAGTGTGATAAAATGAAATTGTCTGCCCGTAGTGGGTACTGTATTAATGAAGGGAGATGTGGAAACAGGTTATTGTTAAAATACAATGGAAGAAAAAGGTGACAGAATTTTTAAAGTAATGTTTTAAATGGAAGATGTATATATGTCAGCAATAGAAATGCAGCTATCAGAACAGCGAATAATTTTGGAGAGAATAAAATGGACTAAATTTGGGATAAAACTCATTTCAGATAATGGTGTTTGAGATAGCTACTGATACAGAACTGGAGCTTAACAGAGATGATATAAAGATAAATACAGAGAAAGAGTTAAATTGTTGCACAGGGTCACATTACCAGAGAAAAGAACATAGAGAACTGAACACCAAGAACCAAATAAACCCTGGAAACACCCACAGTTACCAGAATGGAAAGTGAAAAAAGGAGATTCGGACTTTAGTCAAAAAGCGGACATTAAAGAGTGACTCCGGTTAAACAAATCAAGAAGCGGTAACTGGTGCTTTGTTTTTACCCTGGAGTAAAGGCTCAAACAGGCTCCGGCATGCTCTGTTCGCTGGCTGGTACTATACCAGAACATCACCTGAATGTTGTCTTTGAAAATTCATCTTCAAATGGGGATTTTTATACTTCACTAGTTAAATTTCCCCAAAATGAGTTCTATGCGCTCTCACCTTGGGCTGAAACAAAATTGTATTTACCAATATGTTAAAAATGTGCACAGTAGGACAGGCAGTGCCTGAAATGTAAGTGCTTAATAAACATGTTAAAGGAATAATTGAGAGACAGAATGTGCAAAACTACAATGCAGCACAAACTGAGTCTAGAAACCAGAACACGGAACAAAATTCCACATGGCCATAATACTGTAGAAGTGCCTAGATGAAACAAGAAGGACCGAATAGATCTTCTAAGTAAACCCACTCTGATCCAATAAAGATTTAGCAGGTGTGTTGAATATCCACGACACAAAAAACTGTGTCCTGTGGACAATGCAGGTTAAATTTGGGCCAATGTTGCTCTGCAGGCGTGCTTAGTCACTCAGTCATGTCGGACTCTTTGCAACCACCCTTCTCCTCCGTACACAGACATTTCCAAACAAGAATACTGGAGTGGGTAGCCATTTCCTTCTCCAGGGGATCTTCCCAACATAGGGATCAAACCTGCGCCTCCTGCATTAGCAGGCAGATTCTTTACCACTGAGCCACCTGGGAAGTCCATAATGTTGCTATGCTGTAACTTAAAACCCAAGCTTTGCATGAGTATTTTCAGCATGTTACTGCTAGGAAACACAGGATACTTAGCCCTTTAGGCTCAGTACTGGGCAAGCCTTTTTAAAGGTACTGACTGGGCTCTGAATACATCTAGAGAGGATTTGGAAGGGATCCTGAGGACACTGATCAAAGAGATTAGAGGAATAAAAAATGATAAGAAAATTGGCCCCAAACAGAAAGACAAAGAAATGTGGTTTACTTAACCTAAGAAAGAGAAGGCTGATAAGCAAGTAACAGCCTTCAATGTGGCGAGCAGCTGTTCCATTTCCCTGTAGGCAGGACAGGAGAGAATGAACTTCCACAGTGGAGGAAAGCAGGCTGCAACCCTGGTCTTCCCCTAAGAGCTTCCTTCCTGCAGGAATTGCGGTGTACTATTTGAGAGGACCCTAACAGGCAGTGGCATTTCTCTTTCTCTGGTCTTTCTTTAGCATGAATGTGCACTTATATATATGAACAACTGTCCAGGGGAAGGGGAGAAAAATCTATAAACAGGAAAATATTTTTCTAGCTTTATAGTTCTCAAAATCATCCCATATACACAGCCATCAAGAGATGCAAGAAGAAATCTTCTTGAGATTCCTATGAGGGTGAATTCTGAACCTTAAAACATAAAAATATTTTTTAAAGAAAATTTTCCTGCTGTTTAGCTACACGTCTGCTTGGTGTATGTTCCATTGTGCCACTCAGAAAATTACTTTGTCCAGTTATCTATATTCCTAGCCAAGGGTAAAAGGACACCCCACTTGACATTAGTCCACAAAACTGGAAGTTTGTAGACTTTTTGAAAATAAGTTACAACTCTTCTGTAAAGAATTATTCAAATGTCAGTGTAAGCCTATAAAGCAAAGTGACTACATGGCGGCCTTTTTATTACTGTCCTGTTCCAATTCTTTACTCTTTTGAAAGTAAAAGATCACTTTACATAGGTTCCAAGCTCAGGAACATTCGGCTTCAGTCCATCCTTCGCTTTGAGTTTAGAAAATTACAAGGAACAAAATGAAAGAAGACTCCCATCTCTTTCTTGGATTCCAGAATTTCAGATTCATGAGTCATTAGACTTTTTGGATCACAGACTTAGTTTAAAAAGAAGTCAAGGGAAGTCCTTTGTAGCTATTGATTCTGAAGGCAGGCATGGTTTCAGAATTACCTGCAGAATAGAAGAATTACTGTTCAAATTATAAATTCACCCCTTCCTCCCTCACTATTGAGCCAGAACAATACATAAGAGGAATGGGTGAGTGGCAGGCTCATATCTTATTCAACCTGCATTTGCTTCCTAGATGGATGTCACTTGGGGGCTATGGTCATTCAGCTGTACTTTGGAACAATGCTCTATCCTGGTTGAATAGCAGCTTCCTGAGATGTGCTAATCTTGCAATAATTTGTTTGGCTTCGGCCCTGGTTTCTGTTTCAGCTTTTAAAATTCTATCTTCTGGTAATTTTTGACCATATATTATTTCTTCAAACTGATTAATTATAACATTAACAAGGTCTCTTGGCTTCTGTCCTCTTTCTTTGGTTTTAGGAAGTGTCTCTGAGGGTTTTCTGGGCCCTGTTTTATCTGTTCTGTAAAATAGAACCTCAACTGGTCTGTTTCATATATGTGTTGTAATCTTTAAAAATTTTCATGTATTTGAGGCCCAATTTAGCAACAGAAAAACTTGCTTACTTTAATACCAAGATCAAATAGTTTAAGTAGTGTAGAGTATATAGTATAATACACAACTATCGAATTGATGCCTTCAAGCTGTGGTGCTAGAGAAGACTCCTGAGAGTCCCTTGGACAGGAAGAAGATCAAACCAGTCAATCTTCAGGGAAATTAACCCTGAGTGCTCGTTGGAAGGACTGATGCTAAAGCTGAAACTCCAGTATTTTGGTCATCTGATGAGCACAGCTGACTCACTGGAAAAGCCCCTGATGCTGGAAAAGGTTGAGGGCAGAAGGAGAAGAGGGCATCGGAGGATGAGATGGCTGGAGAGCATCACCAATGAATGGACATGACCTTGGGCAAACTCCAGGAGATGGTGAGACAGAAAGGCCTGGTGTGCTGTAGTCCATGGGGTCACAAGGAGTCGGACTTGACTGAGCAACAGAACAACAACAGTATAGAGTAACTATTTAATATTTGTGGAATAGATGCGTGAACAAACTACCTATGTCCTAGTCAAGCTGCTGGAAATTTTCTGTTTTATAGAGTAGACCTGCTGGGCAAAATAATTTTACTCTGTTACCTATATTCTTAGGCAATTGTTAAAGAACACCCTATTATCTATTAGCTACTGAAATTAATTGAAATTAAACAAAATTTAAAATTCAGTTCCTCAGTCACATTATGTCAAGGGCTCAAGAGCCAAACATGGCTGGTTTCAGCCACATTAGACAGTAGAGATACAGAACATTTCTATCACTACAGAAAGTATTGTTGAATAGTACTGGATTAGACCACTCTCACATTTATCAGTACAATACTGGCTGTCCACATAATCTTGTGCCAAATACTGGGTGTATCTAACTTTTCAGTCCACTTCAAGTACTAAAATTCCTTGCTCTAGTCTAAAGCAGATCATACCACAGTTTACTTTCCCAATCTGGCAACACAATAACAAGGAACATCTAAATGACACATGTTGCTCTGTGTGTGCATGTACGTGTGTATGTGTTTATATGTGTGCGTATGTATATAACAGATACTAGAACCAAATATTTAATTAATAATTAAATAGTTAATCTTTTCATTCTACATCCCAACCCAAATTCCCTGCCGATCATCGCTGATATGAAATATATTATACAGAACAGAAGCAAACCTGTGAACCTCTTCTCACAACACAAAACTTTCTTCACATTTATAAAGAACGTAAGACAGCCCTAAATAACTACATGGAGAGCACTTAAATAATAAAACAGTTCAGATGGCTGAATCCATGGCAATGCAGAAAGGCATTCAAAGCTAAGGGGAGAGTATTTTCCCTCAACAGGTTCTTAGCAGGCCTCATTTTTATTTTTAATTTATTTTAATACAGAACTATGTTCACACACAATGCTCCATGAATTTGCAATATCTATCTTTATCTATATATACTCATCCACTTAATAGTATTCAAATTGATCCTGTGGTGAAGAAAATGATCCTCAAGCTTTGAGGTCACTAAATCTTACTAAATTAGATATTCAGGTTTGCTATTAAGATTTTACAGTATTCAGCAACAAAGAATAAATCAGTTCAAGTTGGTGGTAAAGAATATTACTTTTTATTTATTTGACTAGAGTTCTGCTGTTGGGTACAACTAGGCTAGTAAAAACATTATATGGCCTGGTATATTTCATGGTAAATAGAAGGGGAAAAAGTGGAAGCAACGACAGATTTTATATTCTTGGGCACTAAAATCATGGTGGATGGTGACTGCAGCCATGAAATTAAAAGATATTTGCTCCTTGGAAGGAAAGCTATAACAAACCTAGAAGCATATTAAAAAGCAGAGACATCACTTTGCCGACAAAGATCTGTATAGTCAAAGCTATGATTTTTCCAGTCATAATGTACAGACATAAGGGTTGGACCATAAAGAAGGCTGATCCCTGAAGAACTGATGAGTTTGAATTGCGGTGCTGGAGAAGACTCTTGAGAGTCCCTTGGACTGCAAAGAAATCAAAACACCCAATCCTAAAGGAAATCAACTCTGAATATTCATTGGAAGGACTAGTGCTGACGCTGAACCTCAAACAATCCAGTGCATATATCTTCTCTAAGTAGGTTGCTTTTCCGTTTTGTTGATGGTTTCCTTCACTGTGTAGAATTTATGTAGCTTGATAGAGTCCCATTTGCTTATTCTTGCTTTCGTTTCCCTTGTCTTTGGAATCAGAGCCACAAAAACATAGCTAAGACTGATATCAGTAGGGTTACTGCTTATTTCATTTTCTAGAAATTTTATGGCTTCAGGCCTTCCATCCAAATAGTGAGGCCGTTTTGTGTTAATTTTTGTGTACGGGTAAAGACAGTGTTTCTGCTTCATTCTTTTGCATGTGGCTGTCTAGTTTTTCCAGTGAAATTTATTGAAGAGACTATACTTTCTCCATTGTATGTTCAGTGCTCCTTTGCTATAAATTAATTGTCCATATATGTGTGGGTTTATTTTTGGGCTGTCAATTCTGTTCCATTGATAGGTGTGTCTTTTTCTGGGGCCAGTACCATATTGTTTTGATTACTATAGCTTTATAGTATGGCTTGAACTTAGGGAGCATGATACCTCGAGCTTTGTTTTTCTTTCTCAAGATTGTTTTGGCTGTTTGAGGTCTTTTGACATTCCACACAAATTTTAGAATTATTTGTTCTAGTTCTGTGAAATACGTCATTAGAATTTTGAAGAGATGCATTGAATCTGTAGATTCGGGTAGTAGAAACATTTTAACAACACTGACTTTTCCAATACATGAACATGAAATATCTTTCCATTTATATGTGTCTTCAATTCATTTCATCAGTGTCTTTATAGTTTTCAGAGTACAAGTCTTTTACCTCCTTAGTTCAATTTATTCCTAGGTATTTTAAATGGCTTGATTTCTGTTTCTAATAAAAATTAGTGTCTAGAAATGCCATAGATTTCAGCATATTGATTTGGTATTCTGCAGCATTACTGAGCTCATTTATTAGTTATAGTAATGGAGTCTGTAGGGTTTCTTTAGGGTTTCAGTGGAGTCTTTCAGGTTTTTGTACGCCATATCATGTCATCTGCAAATACTTAGTTTTACTTCTTCCTTTAAAATTTGGATGATTTTTATTTCTTTTTCTTGCCTAAATGCTACGGCTAGGACATCCAAAACTATGTTGAAAGAAAGTGGTGAAAGTGAGCATTCTTATTTTGTTCCTGATATTAGAAGAAAAGCTTTCAGCTTTTCACTGTTGAGCATGATGTTCGCTATGGGTTTGTCATATATGGACTTTATTATGTTGAAGTACAATACATCTGTTCCCACTTTGTTGAGAGTCTTTATCATAAGTGGATGTTGAATTTTCTCAGATGCTCTTTTTATACCTATTGAGATGATCATACAATTTTTATCCTTCATTTTGTTAATATATTTTGTTGATTGATTTGAAGATGCTGAATCGTCCTGTACACCTGGACTAAATCTCACTTGACTGTAAGCTATGATCTTTTCATTATATCAATGGATTCAGTTTGTTATTATTTTGTAAAGGCTTCCAATTTTATTTTTATTATTTTTGTTGTATACTTGTCTTGTTGTATACTCTAATACTATTATTTTTGTTGTATACTTGTTTTGTTGTATACTCTAATGTGATATTAGAGTAATTCTGGCTATATAAAATATTTTTGGAAAGTTTTCCTCCTCTTTGATTTTTTCAAAAAGTTTGAGGATAGCTATTAAATCTTCTTTGAATGTTTTGTAGAATTTGTCAGTGAAACTGTATGGTCCTGGGCTTGTGTTTGCAAAGGGATTTTTAAATTTTGTTTCAACCTCCTTGGAAGTAACTGGTCTATTCTGATTTTCTAGTTCCTCAATATTCAGTCTTGGAAGATTGTATGATACTAGGAATTTGTCCATTTCTTCTAAGTCATTCAATATGGTGATGTAGTTATCCTCAGTAGTTTCTTAAGATCTTTTGTATTTCTGTTTTATCAGTTTTAATTTGTCATCCATTCCTGATTTTATTTGAGTCCCCTCTCTTTTTTTCTGGGTTAATCTAGTAACAGATTTGTTGATTAATTCTTTTTTAATCTTTTCAAAGAAACAATTCTTAATTTTATTGATCTTTTGTTGTTTTAGTCTCTAGTTCATTTATTGTCTCTCGATCTTTATTATTTCCTTCCTTCTACTAATTTTCGGCTTTGCTCACTCTATATTTTCACATTTTTTCAATGTAAACTGAGATGATTCATTTGGGATTTTTCTTATTTCTTGAGGTAGGCCTCACTGCTACCAATTTCTCTCCTGGAATCATTTTTACTGCATCTTATGGCTTTTGGTATGCCATATTTCTATTTTCATTTGTCTCTAGGTGTTTTTGCTTTCTTCAATGACGGATTGGTTTTTTAGTGGCCTGTCATTTAGTCTCCACATTTTAGTGGGGTTCTCCCCCCGCTTTTTTTTTCTTGTGATTGATTTCTAGTTTCATATCATCATGGTTGATATGATTTCAATCTTCTTAAAAAATACTGATCAATTGCAGGAATAATATCCATGTAAATATTATGTGAGGGTAAAATAATGTAAAAATATCATAATAGTGTTTTCCTACAGTCACTGCTCAATAAACAGCTGCTGCTGTTATTTATTACTCTAAGTAATATCTTGGAGACAGAAGTGAAGAGAGAGGAGTAAGCATAAATTTATAAAGTGTATTAGTTGGTGTGCAGGGTGAGAGGAGGTAAGTGAAAAGGACAGAAATGAAGCTAGCTTGACTGAAACCAACAGGATTAGGTAAATAAAATGTTAAGTTTCTATGATTTAGAAAAAAAACTACCAACTCAGCATAGTACTTTTGGTTGATTCACACCAATCAAAAATTTTCAGTTACATAAATTTTTCATCAATAAAATTGGGAAATTAAAATATGTTGATGATCTTCTATGTATATACAAATTTCTTACCAAGTACATCTACAAGACTCTTCATAGGGACATTATTTGTAATAGCACCAACTGGAAAACTACTTCAATATTCAGCAACAGTGAAATAGATAAAGTATGCCATATCTACCCAATGTAATGCTACATATTAGTTAGAAAAAAATGATTTTAACCACATGTATCAGTAACTCCCACAGATAATGGTAAGTGAATGAAGCTAAATACATGTAAGAGCACATGCTGTTTCATTTTATTTAAAAGAAGCACATAACAGGCAAATAAAAAATCTAGAATTCAGGATAACAGCTACTGGGAAGATGGAAGAGTTAGTGACTGTAAGGGAATGCAAGTGAGGCTTCTCAGAGTACTAATGTGCTCTATTTCTTAAAGGAGTGCTGTGTTCCTTCAAGGAAGGGTGTATGGTCTCTTTATAAATTCTTCAAGATTTATACTTAACACATGTGTATTTTTCTAGACATATATCTCAATAAAATTTTTTTTTTTTTTTCCTTAAGGCAAGAAAAAAGATGGTGTTGATGATGACAATTTTATAACTGAACTCTTTCCAAATTTAGTCCCAGGAAACTCTGGGACAAAGGAAGAAGGCTGAACTAGTTGAATCATTTGAGAGTTTCAGCAGTAGAAAAATGTAACTGATATTCAAGAAATGGCTAATGAAGCAGAACTGTATGAAAACAAAGAATTATATATTAAATGAATTCAAAACAAGCATCAGATGCCTTTACTTACTCTTACGTGACTCTAGCTGGAAAAAAAATTATCACTGGAGATTAACCTGTGACTCTCGCAATTAATGTAAGTGTCTGGCATCCACATAGGGCAAGATTGCCTCTGAGCCCAGAAGTTTGCTGATTTTGAAATAGATTTTATGAAAGAACTTTATTTAAAAGAGTTGACTAGAAACAGCTGCACTTTGTTGTCAGAATAAAAATCCACAAGTATTCTAAGACTTCAAAAAATACAACAAACAATGTGTTGACCTCATTAACCCTTAGAAAAGACATTTCTGCCATGGCTATATTTGATCACCATTTCTCTCTCCTCAAAACCTCTTGTAATACCTGTCTTCAAAGATGCTTCCAGAAAAGTCTAAAGGAAGAAGAACTTGAAAGAAAGAACAAAATACTCTTTTAGTCCTAGTAAAAATCATGGCTAGTAAAATCTGATTTTTTTTCTCTTTTTTAAAAATAAGTTTTGAGAAAAAAAAATCAGATTTTACTAGCCATGATTTTCACTAGGACTAAAAGAGTATTTTGTTCAAGCATATTCAGTTGCAGTTTTATCCTTAATAGGGCTTAAATATGGGTTGAAACATTAAAAAAAATAGAAAAATTGAGAACGATTCAGGAGATAGTTTTAGACATTATCCTGTCATTTCCTTTGTTTTTGACATGAAGGAATCTACTTAACATATGTGGCTGTTGACTCAAGTTATTTAGGGAAATTATAACATTGTCTTGTTAAAAAATGTTTAAGAAAAAAAGTAACTGGCCCTTTTTAATTATTTAGAATTACTTCTCCCCAAATGGTGGTGGTCAAATAGGATATCTTCCATATTTATAACTTCATTTTGTTCTCTACTTCCATAAACAATATTGAGAGAATCTGTTTAATGGGGTGACACATTCTGTGCCCGCCAGAGAATGTAAGCTCTGAACCACAGTGAAAGTAAATATAGTTTCAAGAGATTTAGAAATTGTTTCTACAAAGACTAAGTGAGGTAGACAGTTGATAAATTAAAAATCAAAGGCAGGCCAAAAACACCTCTAATTTTTAAGAGGGAGAAAAAGAAGACCTTCAGGTTAGCTGTTTTCGTATTATCTGCAAAACTGTGTGACTGTGTGAGTCTTGGCTATACTTTGCGTAGGTAGAAGTTCAAAAGCCTTCTTGTTGAATAACAACACTACCTTACAGTTTAAAAATTTTACAAAATTCTCTCGCAGCACTCACATTTTATACTACATATTAAAAACACTAGGAAAAATAAAAATACTAGGAATTGAGAGGTTAGGACAATATCAATTAAGGTGACCAAGGAGAATTCAGAAAACCACAGTATTAACTCTAATCTGAAAACTCTTTAGAGACCATGAGTCCAAATTCATCACACTCCAAAATAAAGTACAGAACCCAGAGGTTTGACATGAGAGCTTTCCCATGCAACAGAGTGGCCACACAAAAACTTCTCTTCTCTCCAGAGAGAAGTTTGGTCTCTTCTCTCCAGAATCCTCCAGTCACTACAGTATAAAGCTCATACAGCAGAGGTGCTATCTGTTTTTTCATCACATTATCCCCAGCATCTAGGGCAACATCTACAACTATAATGGTTACTCAAGTAAAATGTGTTGAATGAATTACTCTCTATAAATAACTTTCTTTGTAACATGAACACATCTAACACTTTTTTGAATCTAATTTCATGTTCATAACTTTGGTGCTAATGTAACATACTCAAAAATTGAAGTCATTCAAAATTAAGATTTTGAAGTAAATTTGTATTTACCTTCAAGTGCCCAGTAAACTATTATAATGTATCAAACGTTCATAATCTAATTTTTCAATCTTCACATTAATTTAATATTCCATCAATAGATTTTTTTTAACCACGACTTATGTACAACATAATGCTATTATTTTAACAATATAAGCCACAAAGTAACAAAGATGAGTTAAATTAGATACTTACTACCAGAATAAAGTCAATATAATTTTAAATGTAAAGTTTATGGTTGTGCAAAAAGCATTCCAAGTAATTNTTTTTTTTTTTTTTCCTTAAGGCAAGAAAAAAGATGGTGTTGATGATGACAATTTTATAACTGAACTCTTTCCAAATTTAGTCCCAGGAAACTCTGGGACAAAGGAAGAAGGCTGAACTAGTTGAATCATTTGAGAGTTTCAGCAGTAGAAAAATGTAACTGATATTCAAGAAATGGCTAATGAAGCAGAACTGTATGAAAACAAAGAATTATATATTAAATGAATTCAAAACAAGCATCAGATGCCTTTACTTACTCTTACGTGACTCTAGCTGGAAAAAAAATTATCACTGGAGATTAACCTGTGACTCTCGCAATTAATGTAAGTGTCTGGCATCCACATAGGGCAAGATTGCCTCTGAGCCCAGAAGTTTGCTGATTTTGAAATAGATTTTATGAAAGAACTTTATTTAAAAGAGTTGACTAGAAACAGCTGCACTTTGTTGTCAGAATAAAAATCCACAAGTATTCTAAGACTTCAAAAAATACAACAAACAATGTGTTGACCTCATTAACCCTTAGAAAAGACATTTCTGCCATGGCTATATTTGATCACCATTTCTCTCTCCTCAAAACCTCTTGTAATACCTGTCTTCAAAGATGCTTCCAGAAAAGTCTAAAGGAAGAAGAACTTGAAAGAAAGAACAAAATACTCTTTTAGTCCTAGTAAAAATCATGGCTAGTAAAATCTGATTTTTTTTCTCTTTTTTAAAAATAAGTTTTGAGAAAAAAAAATCAGATTTTACTAGCCATGATTTTCACTAGGACTAAAAGAGTATTTTGTTCAAGCATATTCAGTTGCAGTTTTATCCTTAATAGGGCTTAAATATGGGTTGAAACATTAAAAAAAATAGAAAAATTGAGAACGATTCAGGAGATAGTTTTAGACATTATCCTGTCATTTCCTTTGTTTTTGACATGAAGGAATCTACTTAACATATGTGGCTGTTGACTCAAGTTATTTAGGGAAATTATAACATTGTCTTGTTAAAAAATGTTTAAGAAAAAAAGTAACTGGCCCTTTTTAATTATTTAGAATTACTTCTCCCCAAATGGTGGTGGTCAAATAGGATATCTTCCATATTTATAACTTCATTTTGTTCTCTACTTCCATAAACAATATTGAGAGAATCTGTTTAATGGGGTGACACATTCTGTGCCCGCCAGAGAATGTAAGCTCTGAACCACAGTGAAAGTAAATATAGTTTCAAGAGATTTAGAAATTGTTTCTACAAAGACTAAGTGAGGTAGACAGTTGATAAATTAAAAATCAAAGGCAGGCCAAAAACACCTCTAATTTTTAAGAGGGAGAAAAAGAAGACCTTCAGGTTAGCTGTTTTCGTATTATCTGCAAAACTGTGTGACTGTGTGAGTCTTGGCTATACTTTGCGTAGGTGGTAGTTCAAAAGCCTTCTTGTTGAATAACAACACTACCTTACAGTTTAAAAATTTTACAAAATTCTCTCGCAGCACTCACATTTTATACTACATATTAAAAACACTAGGAAAAATAAAAATACTAGGAATTGAGAGGTTAGGACAATATCAATTAAGGTGACCAAGGAGAATTCAGAAAACCACAGTATTAACTCTAATCTGAAAACTCTTTAGAGACCATGAGTCCAAATTCATCACACTCCAAAATAAAGTACAGAACCCAGAGGTTTGACATGAGAGCTTTCCCATGCAACAGAGTGGCCACACAAAAACTTCTCTTCTCTCCAGAGAGAAGTTTGGTCTCTTCTCTCCAGAATCCTCCAGTCACTACAGTATAAAGCTCATACAGCAGAGGTGCTATCTGTTTTTTCATCACATTATCCCCAGCATCTAGGGCAACATCTACAACTATAATGGTTACTCAAGTAAAATGTGTTGAATGAATTACTCTCTATAAATAACTTTCTTTGTAACATGAACACATCTAACACTTTTTTGAATCTAATTTCATGTTCATAACTTTGGTGCTAATGTAACATACTCAAAAATTGAAGTCATTCAAAATTAAGATTTTGAAGTAAATTTGTATTTACCTTCAAGTGCCCAGTAAACTATTATAATGTATCAAACGTTCATAATCTAATTTTTCAATCTTCACATTAATTTAATATTCCATCAATAGATTTTTTTTAACCACGACTTATGTACAACATAATGCTATTATTTTAACAATATAAGCCACAAAGTAACAAAGATGAGTTAAATTAGATACTTACTACCAGAATAAAGTCAATATAATTTTAAATGTAAAGTTTATGGTTGTGCAAAAAGCATTCCAAGTAATTATCTGGTTTACAAAATATATATATATTTTTAATCTGTGAAGTCTTTGTTAACAACACGTTTTTACTAATAAAAGATGTAATTTAAAAAACACTAACACAGTATACTAACACATATATATGGAATTGAGAAAGATGGTAACGATAACCCTGCATGCGAGACAGCAAAAGAGACACAGATGTATAGAGCAGTCTTTTGGACTCTGTAGGAGAGGGAGAGGGTGCGATGTTTTGGGAGAATGGCATTGAAACATGTATAATATCATATATGAAACGAATCACCAGTCCAGGTTCGATGCATGATACTGGATACTTGGGGCTGGTGCACAGGGACGACCCAGAGGGATGGTTTGGGGAGGGAGGAGGGAGGGGGGGTTCAGGATGGGGAACACGTGTATACCTGTGGCGGATTCATGTTGATGTATGGCAAAACCAATACAAGATTGTAAAGTAATTAACCTCCAATTAAAGTAAATAAACAGATCTGTGAAACAGCTTTGTTCCCTCTTCTAAGGTTTATATACAAAAAACAATGGAAAAACAAATCATTAAAAGTTTTATTTGATCCTAAAAAAATAAAATAAAATAAAATAAAATAAAAGTAGTTGAGACTTTAAAAAAAAAATGCTTATGGAACGACTATGCTTGGCTCTGCTATCATGACTACTGAGAAACTACAAGATCACATATTCCTCCAAAAGTCAACAACAAGCATTTCATAAGCTATTATGGAGGCTATTTGGAATAGCAATTGTCTTCAGGTTCAAGTGAAAATTTTCCAAAACAGGGCATCCACTATCTACTACTGGATGTGTTGACAATGAAGTATTACATTTTGTCAACAAACATGTAAGAACTAACAGATACAGAAAGTTATGTTGTTTCAAAAGTGATATTGCTATATCAAGGTTATTACTATTGCAAATATTTTGAAAAGTACCCTTCCAGAATTGCTTTTAGAGAACACAGATCATTCTTTTGAATATCTCCAAGGAAAGCAAATCTTTTCTCTTGGAAAGTGGAAAAAATAATTTTAGAGGAGTCAAAAAGTATTCAGGCCATGGCTAGAGAATAGGTGGGTGTCTAGAAGAACATGTGGCTACAACAGCAATTTGAAGAGTTTTTCCATCGTGGCTCCAAATTCTCAAATCCATTCTTAGGCAGTTTCAAAAAATACTTTGTTCTACCATTATTTGAAAGAATTGACTAGAACTTTATTTTAAAGAATTTTCCAAAAGCTTCAAAAAATATTTGGAGAATTGTGGGAAAAGTGCAAATTTCCAGAGGAACTCTCTCAAGGACAACATACATTTAAAAAATAAGTTATATATAAATAACTTAAAAACCAAGTCTCATTATTTTATAAGCATGCCATATAGAGTTTCTTCACATGTCAAATCTAGATTAAGCAATGTGTATGGCAATTTGCTGGAAAGCGGGATAATTTCCTACTTTCATTCTGAAACCAAGTTCTAGAAACTACAGATTGCTCTCAGATGATCAGGAATCACATTCTCATATATTGTGGTCACTATAGGTCTCTTCTTACTGCATTTCTTAACAAGTTTGAAATCAAAATTCTAGAATATGGTTTCAATTTAAAAATGCCACAATATAAGCCACAAACTAACAAAGATGAGTTAAATTAGATACTTTCTACCAGAATAAAGTCAATATAATTTTAAATGTAAAGTTTATGGTTGTGCAAAAAGCATTCCAAGTAATTATCTGGTTTAAAAAATATAATTTTTTTTTCTAATTTGTGAAGTTGTCACTTCTACCAGTTGTCACCTTTGCCAGGTGATAAAACTCCTAACTGTGAAAACTATAGTCCGAGTATTTTGATTACACAGAGAGGGAATATCTACACTCTGTGAGCAGTTCCAGAATGTACTATAAATCAATACACAAACTGAATTGTCTAACTGAAAGTTTTCTAAATTGCAATGAAAAATTTAATACTTAAAAAACCCCCACAAAGCTACTTTGATAACAATGGAAAGGAACAACAAGTCTATGTACGTCTTAACAATCATCTGCTTCATGTTGATTTTGGCAAATTACGACTTTTCTCAATGAAAACGGATACTTGGCCATGTTCTGAAATTAAATGCTGAAACAGGATGAACTGTATCCTTGAATTCTCACATACCCTTTTTTATTAATATGTAGCATGTCATACAAATGACCCACTGTGGGTGTCTGACACATTCAACCCCTTTGGACTTCGACAAGTAGCAACAAAATAAGAAGCATGTGAAACCTTCTGGACTGTTCCAAGAACTAGTGCTGAGAACACATTGTACTATAACGCAACATAAATCAGGAAATCAGGTTGGGAAGATTATGTTTGCAAACAGAAAACAATCATAACCTTTTTTCAGCTTGAGAAGACAACTGACCCTAAGAATGGCCCCTTCTTTAGCTTTACAATTTGTATATCTATATTCTGATCAAATCCGGGTGTAGGTCAAGTTGACCCCTGAGAAAAGAGGAAATATCCTTGTTGATCAAACCAGTCAATCCTAAAGGAAATCAGTCCTAATATTCATTGGAAGGACTGATGCTGAAGCTGAAACTCCAATACTTTGACCACTTGATGCGAAGAACTGACTCACTGGAAAAGACCCTGATGCTGGCAAAGATCAAAGGCAGGAGGAGAAGGGGATGACAGAAGATGAGATGGTTGGATAGCATCACCAACTCAATGGACATGAGTTTGAGCAAGCTCTGGAAGTTGGTGATGGACAGGGAGGCCTGGCGTGCTGCAGTCCATGGGGTCACAAAGAGTCATACACAACTGGGCGGCTGAACTGAACTGATCCTTATTGTGCCACTCCAGTCAACATACGGTATTAAGAACTTCTTGCATTTGATGTTTACTTGAGGATACCTTATGGAGAAAGAAACCTCAGTGGTGGAAGTGTCTATTTGGTGAGAGTGGAGATTTGAGCCCAAAAGAGGGATAGGACAATTAAATGGAACCCTCCATGGCTCACTCCAAGGACATAATGAGGCATTTCTGAGAGTGGTGGTAGGGGGGCTAACCTGGGGAGAGACCCTTTTGCATTTTGCTTGGGGAACAAATCATGTGACTATCAAAGTCTTTTTCCACTGAGTTTCTGCTTAATTACAGTGAAAGCTGCTCAGTCGTGTTCAACTCTTTGCAACCCCATGGACTATATAGTCTATGGAATTCTCCAGACCAGAATACTGGAGTGGGTAGCCTTTCCCTTCTCTATGGGATCTTCCCAATCCAGGAAAAGTACTCAGGTCTCCTGCAGTGCAGGTGTATTCTTTACCAGCTGAGCCACAAGGAAAGCCCAAGAATACTAGAGTGCACGGCCTATCCCTTCTCCAGTGGATCTTCCCAACCCGGGAATCGAACCGGGGTCTCCTGCATTGCAGGTGGATTCTTCGCCAACTGAGCTAGCAAGGAAGCCCTGCTACAAGCTTTCATTAAAGATGGATTCCTGTGACATAAAAATTCAAAGGTACAACGAAAGGAGAGCCAGCACATCAGATTAATGCAGGTTCCTTTTATAGCTTCCCCCTCTCTAAGTCCTTAAACATTAGCATCTTGGAATTGGCTCTGGAACTTAAGCCTAAAGCTATGTTTGAGCATGATTATTCTGTGCAGCAGGCACTGGAATTCTGGTGAGAATAGAAAGAAGTCCAAGGAGCCAAGCACGTGACTGGGAGTGAGAAGCGTGGATCTCCCTGTTCTATTGTGCACTCATTAGGTGCACTTGAAAAAAATACACCCCAGTTTGCTTTCGTTTCTTCATCTGCAAAAACAACATGTATGTCTTCTGGAAGGGGTGACATTCACAAATCCAGCACAAACTTTCTTCTGTCCAATGTGCAGTCTTACTTGGTGTGACACCAGTGACCTCATAGTGAGGCCTGGGTACGGGGCAGAAAAGGTTAAATGATTAATCTGCCAAATTCGATTGCTAGGAAGAGATGGGACAATTCCAGGCAGTATAAATCAGCTATGCATTTAGAAACTATTATCAGGAGCACTAGACAGCACTGCATGATGGTCTGCAAACCACAAGTGATGTCAAAGCTGCGAAGCTGCCGGGCTGCCAAAGGCGCAAGCACGATAATAGATGCTAAAATTACTGCTGAAAAAGCATATTTGATTACAGAGGAACTCAAGAGCAGTAAAGCCCTTGGAAGGCTTCCCTCTGAGTTTTACAAGAAATAAGATAAGCAGCACCTTCAACTGTAATCGCAAAATATAATAAAAATGCTCTGAGCTCTCATAGGACTTGCAAGGACATCTCCCTTGAGTGATATAAAACCATTCCATTTCTAATAAACAATGATGAAGACAAAGTTACCCCTACACTGAGGCAAAGTCTAGTTCATGATACAAGCAATTCCATGATCAGTCTTTTAAAACTGTGATTTTAAAAGAGACGGACTTATCCAAATTGACCCCAACCTGTGTGTTCCCACCTCTCTGCTCTTTCTCTTTATCCTGAAGTCTCAGTTATATAATCCTTTTGCTCAATATTTCCAGGTTAATTCCTCACAACATTTGATGAACTAATGTGGCTGCCAGCTTTCCTCCAATATCCACTGTCCCTCCATCTTCTACCCTGTTCCCCATTCTCATTCCCAGCTTCCAGTATTCCCACCCTAGGTCTTGCCCAAGGTCTCTCTCTTATCACTTGTGAAGTGGAAAATTCAGACACTAATAACTGTCCAAAAGAAAGAAAAACCCTACAAGTGAAGAAATGCATTACAGTAATTAAAAAAAAAAAAAAACCTTTTAAAATTGGTTTTTAACCAGTTTCCATCTTCTTCTGAAACATCTTAAAGGTCACTTCATATTTTTTCTTTATATATTTTAAAATTCAGATGGTCCAGTAGGTCATCTAGCGGCTGCCTAGTACAATCCAAATTATATTTTTAAGAAATTGTATCTCATTAAAAAAAACACATAGGAGATGAAGAAATTTAAATGTCTCTGGAAAAGCAAATCTAAAATTCCCAAAGACATCCACTTAACAGAAATAATCAGTTAAAAAGTACTAATTACACACAAAAATGCTTTGTACATATTATAAAATATTTGTAAATTAATCATAATAAAACGCAAGGCATGTCAACTGCGAAGATTGTGAATGGATTAAAATGACCACAGAAGGCATCTTAACAACTACAAGGTAATCTATATAAGAACCAGTTCCTAATACAGGTCTTGGTGGCCAATTGATTATATGAAATCTGAATGACCAAAAAGGATTTAAAATCCCTCAAATAAAATATATATTATTGAATATTTGTTTTGAGACACCATAAGAGTTTTGATTTTAATTAAAGTTATGGAATATTTACAGTGTGATTACAGCAATAACATTTTATTCAAAATATCTATTTTCTGTTAAGTCTGAAAAATTTCAGGCAAAACAATCAGGGAAAAATATGACAAGATTTGTCTAATTATTTTGCTTTCACACAAAAAGTTTCTACTTACAAGAATCTTTTCAAGGTTCTTCTGTATTCTGACAATCCAGAAATGAGTTCAACTGAAAATGTCAAGCATGGCATATAAATAAACAACTCTGAGAAGAATGGATGTTCTGTTTTGCTTAATTTTGAAATAACAAACAGCCATGGGTGCCTACATGACATACACCACTCCACAAGACAGGGCTTCCATTCCTTAAGTATGCTGATACGAATGGGGACTTTTCAGTTTTCTTTCATGATTTAAGTTAGAAATATCACCATGGAAAAGAGAGTCATACAGAAGGCAGAATTTTGTTTTGAGTTTAATTTTTTTTAATAAAAATTTGAACAAGGGCATGTTGTTTGTGATGTAAACTGCAGAATGCAGAAATAACATTCCAGTCTTAGATACTATACAACTCTGGAATAATTCTCACTTGGTAGGAACACTCCAGGGTGTGCTATCCTGGACAGCTCTGCTTTGGGGGTTCTCTAGCATTAGCATTTCATCTGATAACATCCTTTGAGCATCACCATCTAACTGTAAAAGCTCCCTTATTAGCTAGGGCTATCCTTCCCAATCCACTGCTTCTCAGGCATTTCAAAACATAATCTCTATTTTCAATGTATTAAACCACTAAGAAATAGAGGAAAACAATAGAATAGGAAAGACTAGAGATCTCTTCAAGAAAATTAGAGATAATGCGGGAACATTTCATTGCAAAGATGGGCACAATAAAGGACAGAAATGTTGTGGACCTAACAAAAGCAGAAGATATTAAGAAGAGGTGGCAAGAATACACAGAAGAACTATACAAAAAAGATCTTAATGACCCAGATAACCATGATGGTATGATTACTCACCTAGAGCCAGATATCCTTGAATGTGAAGTCAAGTGGGCCTTAGGAAGCATCACTAC
>SJYX01014603.1:69650-107943 GCA_006410675.1 Oreotragus oreotragus
AAACAGAGATCACCCACCGCCCCACCCCAACCCCCCAACACACACACTTGTTCTCTTACAGAATCATTTTGGATTAGATTTTAGACTGAGAAGTGATCTTGGAGTTCTAGAGTTCAACGGTCTCATTTTACAGAGCGGAAAAAAATGAAACCCAGATAGATGGGCATTTGCCCAAAGTAACCATTTAGAAGCTAATATTCAAAATTTTTACATAGAATTCTCATTATTCTAATTCAATTTAAGAGTTTGTTCAGTTTCTCCATGGAAAATACACACCCATAAGTTCCTCTTTCTCAAATCAGGAACTCTTGCTACATTGAACTCAGAAGTCAATGGCTCAACAACTGAGCCCCAGGGGTCAGCTGTACCTCTCCCTAATTGCATCATCTCTTCATGCCTGATGTCCTCAGGTTACAAAGGACCACAAAGTACTAAATAAAGATAGAGAACTACTCTACCTAAGTAAGCACAGACTGTTGGTCCATGTTTGCCACTTATGATTAAAGAAAAGTAAAAATATCAAAACAAATCTTTAGTAAAAATCAAAGTGATAAATTTTTATCAAAATTTTAAATATCTTTCTGAAAGTCTAAAGAAGGAAAGTATTCCTCTCATTATATTCCCCCCATTCCTCCCTTATAAAGAAATCTTACAGAAGATACAGAAAAATCAACTGATGCAGATGATAGGATCTGAGAACTACCAGGGGAACTCTGGTCTGTCCACAGACTATCAGTCATACTTATTTATAAAAATTCAGATTTTATATTTTATTTTGTTAATGACAGCATTGGGAATCCAGATTTTGAGAGTTTGAGATTGGGTTCAGATGAAAACTTATACTGCTTATGATCATAAGGCATATCCATTTTTTAAAAATTTAAAGTATTTAGAATTAGAAGGGATCTTGTGGAAAAAATGTGGTAGTAAGATAATGATTGGTTTTGGAGTCAGTATTTTATCCTTCTAGGTAGCTAATTTCATAGCTTTAGAAAGTAATTTTTAGGAGACGGTGGTATAAATAGAGAGAATAGCATTGAAACATATATATTACCATAGGTAAAACAGATAGCCAGTGGGAATTTGCTGTATTGTAATGTATGCAGGGAGCTCAAATCCTGTGCTCTGTAACAACCTAGAGGGATGAGATGGGGTAGGAGGTGGGAGGGAGGTTCAAGAGGTACACATGAGCGCCTATGGCTTATTCATGTTGATGTATGGCAGAAACCCAACACAATATTGTAAAGCAATTATCCTCCAATTGAAAATAATTACTTAAAAAAAATAAAGACATATCCAGCTTGCAAAGAAATGATTTTTTGTTGTTGTTGTTAAATCTCCCTGTTGCTGCTGCTGCTGCTAAGTTGCTTCAGTCGTGTCCGACTCTGTGTGACCCCATAGACGGCAGCCCACCAGGCTCCCCCGTCTCTGGGATTCTCCAGGCAAGAACACTGGAGTGGGTTGCCATTTCCTTCTCCAATGCATGGAAGTGAAAAGTGAAAGTGAAGTCGTTCAGTCGTGTCCGACTCCTAGCGACCCCATGGACTGTAGCCCACCAGGCTCCTCCGTCCATGGGATTTTCCAGGCAAGAGTACTGGAGTGGGGTGCCATTGTCTTCTCCTAAATCTCCCTGGTCTTCTCCTATATAGTAGGGATAATAATACTACATTGTTTAAGGATTATTAGCTAGACATGTAAAATATCTAGCACATAAAAAATAATAACAAATTGGAGCTATTTCTATTTACTTTAGTTTTAAATTCCCAACTGGCCATGTGCTTGAAGAATGGATAACAGCAAGGGAATGAAAGGGAAATAAACCTTAGCAATAAATGCCAGACATGTGACAAAAGCAAGTTAAGCAACAGCAGTAGCTGTTTCCTTTCACTAACCACTGATCATATGCCAGCAATTCATTAGGAGCTTTAATACATCATCTTATTTAATCTCCCCAAATGCCCTGATGAGATAGGAATTAGCACCTCCATTGTATAGAAAAGGAATCAGGGAGTCAAAGAAGTCAAGTAATGTGCCCAAGGACACACAGATAATAAGCAACAGAGCCAAAGCAGGAAAAAGGGCAAAAGAAATGGCCTGAAGTTGCTCTTAAGCTTAATTATACATTAAAAAATATATATTTCAGAAGCAAATAGAAGATAAATGCAACAGATACATACACATCTTCCCACTATGAGTGCCTTAAAAACTGGGGCCAGGGTTCATTAACCTAGGTGAACTCAGAATCTGGGGCAATTCCTGGAATACAGAGAGTGCTCATTAGATATATGTGTATGATAATTAATTGGAAAGCAATTGGCATTGGGGGCAATAAGATATCACAGTCTGTCAAAGCAAAGTCTTTGCGATGACAGTAAATATAAAAGATTGTGTAGTGAGAACATTCATGCTGAAAGACAATAGTGATAAACTAAAAACATCTTTACATACTACTGTCTGAGACTACTACTGTCTGTTCATAGAGCTTTCACTTCATTATGTTATTATATAAAGAGTTCAATCATTATGAGTAGTATTATCTTAAAATGTGAAGGACAATGAGGAGGATACACACATTCACAGATACACACATCTGTATTTTGGGGATGAGCTAAAATTTACTCCATTGTATATGAGGGAAAAATATAAATAAAAGAAAATTCTTTTCAAAAGCTTAAAACAATGAAACAAAAGCTTAATTCTTTCATTCAAATAGTATCTATAATTTAAAGTCATGACAAGATAAATTCACAGTTATATTAGATTCATGCAACTACATGTACACAAGTGAAACCTCAGTAATGGGATAGCTTGCTCTTTGGGAGGGAGGGAGTAGAATGGGAGTATTACGAAAACGAAGAGAACCTTGGTACATCAGAATTTTCAAAGAAAATAACCCTTTGGCCAGACCAAAATTCCCCATAGCAACAACCTACATATAGTCACATACAGTGACTAAATCATGTTTATGCTTTTCTTAAGCAACAGAGCTCATTTGACAATTTATCTACTAAGACTCATGCCAGAAAACTGCTGATTCATTTTCTATATTCTGTTTGACAAACAAAACATGACACATAACAATATAAAAGAAAACTATAATCCCGAGACGCATGTGCAGTCCCTGTGAAAGTGTCTAAATTGTCTTAGGCCTGTGGCATTGGCTTTCCAAACAGNTAGCGACCCCATGGACTGTAGCCCACCAGGCTCCTCCGTCCATGGGATTTTCCAGGCAAGAGTACTGGAGTGGGGTGCCATTGTCTTCTCCTAAATCTCCCTGGTCTTCTCCTATATAGCAGGGATAATAATACTACATTGTTTAAGGATTATTAGCTAGACATGTAAAATATCTAGCACATAAAAAATAATAACAAATTGGAGCTATTTCTATTTACTTTAGTTTTAAATTCCCAACTGGCCATGTGCTTGAAGAATGGATAACAGCAAGGGAATGAAAGGGAAATAAACCTTAGCAATAAATGCCAGACATGTGACAAAAGCAAGTTAAGCAACAGCAGTAGCTGTTTCCTTTCACTAACCACTGATCATATGCCAGCAATTCATTAGGAGCTTTAATACATCATCTTATTTAATCTCCCCAAATGCCCTGATGAGATAGGAATTAGCACCTCCATTGTATAGAAAAGGAATCAGGGAGTCAAAGAAGTCAAGTAATGTGCCCAAGGACACACAGATAATAAGCAACAGAGCCAAAGCAGGAAAAAGGGCAAAAGAAATGGCCTGAAGTTGCTCTTAAGCTTAATTATACATTAAAAAATATATATTTCAGAAGCAAATAGAAGATAAATGCAACAGATACATACACATCTTCCCACTATGAGTGCCTTAAAAACTGGGGCCAGGGTTCATTAACCTAGGTGAACTCAGAATCTGGGGCAATTCCTGGAATACAGAGAGTGCTCATTAGATATATGTGTATGATAATTAATTGGAAAGCAATTGGCATTGGGGGCAATAAGATATCACAGTCTGTCAAAGCAAAGTCTTTGCGATGACAGTAAATATAAAAGATTGTGTAGTGAGAACATTCATGCTGAAAGACAATAGTGATAAACTAAAAACATCTTTACATACTACTGTCTGAGACTACTACTGTCTGTTCATAGAGCTTTCACTTCATTATGTTATTATATAAAGAGTTCAATCATTATGAGTAATATTATCTTAAAATGTGAAGGACAATGAGGAGGATACACACATTCACAGATACACACATCTGTATTTTGGGGATGAGCTAAAATTTACTCCATTGTATATGAGGGAAAAATATAAATAAAAGAAAATTCTTTTCAAAAGCTTAAAACAATGAAACAAAAGCTTAATTCTTTCATTCAAATAGTATCTATAATTTAAAGTCATGACAAGATAAATTCACAGTTATATTAGATTCATGCAACTACATGTACACAAGTGAAACCTCAGTAATGGGATAGCTTGCTCTTTGGGAGGGAGGGAGTAGAATGGGAGTATTACGAAAACGAAGAGAACCTTGGTACATCAGAATTTTCAAAGAAAATAACCCTTTGGCCAGACCAAAATTCCCCATAGCAACAACCTACATATAGTCACATACAGTGACTAAATTATGTTTATGCTTTTCTTAAGCAACAGAGCTCATTTGACAATTTATCTACTAAGACTCATGCCAGAAAACTGCTTATTCATTTTCTATATTCTGTTTGACAAACAAAACATGACACATAACAATATAAAAGAAAACTATAATCCCGAGACGCATGTGCAGTCCCTGTGAAAAGTGTCGAAATTGTCTTAGGCCTGTGGCATTGGCTTTCCAAACAGCATTAAACACTGCCACATGCTGTTCATCTGTGTGTCTTGCAGCCTGTGGCACTGGCCTAACCCCAACAGAAGAATGAATCGTGCACCAAATTAATGAAGCTGTTCACTCTTCCAAGGAAACTTCCCTGGTGGCTCAGATGGTAAAGAATCTGCCTGCAATGCCGGTAACCCAGGTTCGATTCCTGGGTTGGGAAGATNTTCATCTGTGTGTCTTGCAGCCTGTGGCACTGGCCTAACCCCAACAGAAGAATGAATCGTGCACCAAATTAATGAAGCTGTTCACTCTTCCAAGGAAACTTCCCTGGTGGCTCAGATGGTAAAGAATCTGCCTGCAATGCCGGTAACCCAGGTTCGATCCCTGGGTTGGGAAGATCGCCTGGAGAAGGGAATGGCTACCCACTCCAGTATTCCTGCCTGAAGAATTCCATGGACAGAGGAGCCAGGTGGGCTACAGTTCATGGGGTTGCAAACTGTCGGACACAAGTGAGCGACTTAACACTTTCACTTCACATTTAACTCTTCAAAAGCACCAACCAGTCTTGAAAAAGGGAGTTAAAAATCTTGAGAATTAAATAATTTTTTAAGAATTAGTAATTTCTAATTATGCCATTTTCAGCAACATGGATGGACCTGGAGAGTGTCATACTGAGTGAAGTCAAGTCAGACAGAGAAGGAGAAAAATTGTATGTCATCCCATATATGTGTAATCTAAAAGGAAATGATGCAAATAAACTTACTTACAAAACAGAAAGTGACTCACAGACTTAGAAAATGAACTTATGGTTGCCAGGATGAAGGGACAGTTAGGGGGTTGGGGATGGTCATGTACACAGTGCTATATTTAAAATGGATAAGCAACAAGGACCTACTGTATAGCACCCGGAACTCTGCTCAAAGTTATGTGGCAGCCTGGGTGGGAGAGGCTTTGGGGGAGAATGTATATGTATGGCTGAGTGCCTTTGCTGTTCACCTGAAAGTATCATTAATACTGTTGATTCACAATACCCTAATACAAAATAAGAAGTCTTTAAAAAAAGGAATTAGTAATTTCTAATCAAGATGAAGCACACATTTATACTCACAACACAGCAGTCTCTGTGAGCACACTCTTTTCAGTTAAACATATTTTACATATAACATACTGAATTTACTAATGTGCTTGAATTCTTTATTTTACAAAATTCATCACATTCTCTCTTTATCAGTGTTGTATGTGATATTACATAGGAACCACATTCTCCAAAATATTAGTTTGAGTATATCTTTTGTAATCTATAGCAAATTACATACAGTTGTTCTAAAAGTAGCATAACATCCAGATGCTTGTAATGTACCTCAAGGCAGGAATCATGCTATATTCAGTTTTGTTCTTTCCACGGCTGATGTAAGAGGAGATACTGAGAAAATACTTATTAAATTAATAAATAGATGAATGAATAAGCATAGTTTAAAAGTTTAGGAATTTATAGAGAATGACTACCACATCCTCAAAGAGACGACCACTAACTTCTTGTTTCCTTTTTATGAAAATAATATAGTTAGAGATTCAAGCTAGTTGTCATTTTTACATCTTCTTCCCATATTCAGCAACAGTATCAACTAAAACAAAGGCACTAAAGATCTTCATTGATTCTTGTTATTTTGACCAGAAAAGTTGAACCAAGTTGTGCCATTCTTAAATTCTTACCTAAAGGCCTTAATTTTATTTTTAATTTTTTAAACTTAATTTTGTATTGGGGTATAGCCGATTAACAAACAATGTGATAGTTTCAGGTGAACAGCAAAGGCACTCAGCCATGTATAAACATGTATCCATCCTGCCTCAAACTCTCCGCCCACCCAGGCTGTCACATAACACTGAGCAGCGTTCCCTGTGCTATACTGTAGGTCCTTGCTGGTTATCCATTTTAAATATAGTGGTGTGTACATGTCCATTCCAATCTGTCCCTTCCGCTCATCCTTCCACCTGGTAAAGGCCTTAATTTTAACAAAAATCAAGTATAAAACATTCCAATTAAAAACATGTCAGTAGTAAAATGAAAAAATCTTAAGGGGCATGCAACATAAACTCAGTATTCACTCACTTCGATCATTTATTCAGTGATTCAAATACTTAAACTATCTAATGTGCTTAGAGGAGATAAAGTGCTGAAGGGAAAAAGTACTGGCTGGTCTCATTTCTAAACTCACAATCACTATGTCTGAGTGGATCTTAGTGCTGCCCAACAACTCTACTACGCTCTGCTCAATCCATTTCCCTAGGTGACTATGATCACACCTCTCTTCTCCCTTTAAACCTTCAAAACCTTCTGCCTCTCCTTAATATCGGCTGATGGTTCTGCTTCCTGTTTCATTGAGAAACAAATCAATAAGAAAGTGACTTCCACAGGCTTTCATTTCCAAACACATCTTCCTGTCCCCACATATGCTTGTATGCTCTGCTTCCCTCCTGTTATTCTTGGAGAACTGGGGCTCCCATCTAAGGCCCCATCCCCTATCTCCTACTCAAGACCATGACTCCTGTCACTGTCCAGTCTGGGTCCACAACATCAATTTTCCCCTTTCTGTTATATTCTTTCCATCAGTAATGAACATGTCATAATACATCCCATCTTAAAATAAACAAAACAGTGAAAACATGATACAACCTCCTCCTCCAGCTACCAGTCCAATTCTTTGCCCCCTTTTACAGAAAAAAACTCCTCTATAGGACTGTTTAAACTATGACATTCTTGGTAGAAACAGTATAACCTTCAAAGAGCAAAAATTGGCTCTTATATGGCAAACAATTCTTATTCTTTTTATATATAATGTGTGTGTGTATATATATATACACACAATGTATATATATATACACACATATACAATATATACACACACACACAATGTATATATATACACACACACAATGTGTATATATATACACACACACACAACATATATATATACACAACATGTATATATATATATACACACAATGTGTGGCAAATATAAAGTATATCCATGATATTATAATTCCATTGGGGTAGGTGGGGTAGGTGGAGGACAACTAGGAAAGTTGTCCTAAAAAACCTGGAGGTAGTAATGAAAACAAACCGGCTGCGGCTGGCGCACTAAGTACAGGCGGCTGTGCGGTAAGTGTGGCCGAGAGGAGCTACCCCACATCCGAGGACAGGGGCAGAAGCCGGGAGGACTCCATGCCCGAAGGGCGGCAGCCAAGAGGAGTTATCCCACATCCGAGATCAAGGGCAGCGGCCTAGAGTGCCAGGCTGCAACGGCGCAGGAACGGCCGAGAGGAGCTACCCCGCGTCCGAGACCAGGGGCAGCGCCCGAGGCCAGGGGCTGTGGCCAGCAGGAGCAAGCCCACGTCCAAGGAGTGGTGGCTGTGTGGGCATAGAAGGGCCACATTGAAAGTCAAGAAGGGCGGCGGTGAGGAGATACCCCTCATCCAAGGTAAGGAGCAGTGACTGCGCTTTGCTGGAGCAGCAGTGAAGAGATACCCCATGCCCAAGGTAAGAGAAACCCAAGTAAGATGGTAGGTGTTGCAAGAGGGCATCAAAGGGCAGACACACTGAAACCATAANGGGGGGGTCTCACTTGTTATTGAACCTTTATTTGTGTGGCTTCTTAGTCCTGTCTGTGACCATGAGCCCCACGGTGGGTAGGGACTGGGTGTGTGTCGGTCTCCGCTGTGTTCCCAGCACTGCGGAATCGCGCTGAAACTCCCAGTTAAGGTTCGTTGAATGAATGAACAATTCTCAGGGGGCCACTCTGTGTATGCAAGGGAAGTCGTCGTACTCCAGGTGGGAGTGGGGCGGCAGGACTCTATAAGGAACACAGCGAGACGGAAGGGGAAACGATGATTATTGTTGATAGCAAAAGACTACAAGCCACCCCCAGATGTTCTTTAGTAGGGAGACTGGCAGGGAAAAAACGGATAGCCGTCAGAAAATAAAATATGGAACTGTAAAAAGGAATGAGGGAGGGGGGTAAAAAAGGAACCAGAGACAAAGAATGTACTGCAGCATATATTAAGGGAAAAGCAGAATGGGAAATGGTGTTTATCATATGCTTCCTTTTTGACAAAAGTAAAGGAAATATTTGAAAGTGAAAGTCGCTCAGTTGTGTCCGACTCTGCGACAGTCCATGGAATTCTCCAGACCGGAATACTGGAGTGGGTAGCCTTTCCCTTCTCCAGGGGATCTTCCTAACCCTGGGGTCAAACCCAGGTCTCCCGCGTTGCAGGTGGACTCTACCAGCTGAGCCACAGGGAACCCCAAATGAAATACGGATATACATTTTAAAAAAACCAACAGTGGAAGAGGAAGGACACCAGGTAAAAAGTTTGGGTGACTCAGTGTATTCTCATCATGAAAAGAGAAGAAAATTCATCATGAAAGCGTTCATTGTGTTCTGCTGGGAAACTGCAGTATACTGAATTGTTGGGTGGCCGTGACCTTTAATTTGCATGAACAGAGCTGGTGGGCAGGGGAAGCAGTTCTTTTTAGAGAGGCAGTCCAGTGCGCTACTGAGAACGCTAGGTTCTGCAGCCAGGCTGCTGGGTCTGCATCTTACAAGTTGTGAGCCTTTGATCAAGTGATTTTACTTCCTTGGATTTCATATATCCACATCTGTAACATGAGAATTGGGGCTTCCCTGGGGGCTCTGTGGCAAAGAATCTGCCTGCAGTGCAGGAAACTGAGGTTTAATCCCTGGGTTGGGAAGATCCCCTGGATGAGGAAATGGCAACCTGCTCTGGTATTCTTGCCTGGGAAATCCCCTGGACAGAGGAGCTTGATGCGCTACAGGGTGTTGTGAGGTTTAAATAAGTTACTGGGTGAGAATTGTGCCCAGTGCATATTAAATGTTCAATAAATATTAGCTGTTATTTTTCAAAGGATTCCCAGAGCCAAAGGGCATACTAAGGGATACTGAGGGATACTAAGCCCAGTGATTGTTGAAGCCCTTTGACATTTACTCAGCAGATTTTTTTTTTAATCTTTTGGTCACACTGGGTGGCATGTACGATCTTAGTTTCCTACCAGGGATCAAACCTGTGTCCCCTGCATTGGAAGTTCAGAGTCTTAACCGCTGACCACCAGGAAGTCACACTCAACAGATTTTTATTGAATACTTACTAGATGACTTCCCTGGTGGCTCAGACGGTAAAGCGTCTGCCTACAATGCTGGAGACCTGGGTTCAATCCCTGGATTGGGAAGATCTCTGAAGAAGGAAATAGCAACACACTCCAGTATTCTTGCCTGGAAAATCCCATGGATGGAGGAACCTGGTAGACTACAGTCCACGGGGTTGCAAAGAGTCGGACACGACTGAGTGACTTCACTTCTCCTTCTTCACTCGGTGCCAAGCACTGTTCCACGCTGGGGATAAAGTGAACACACACACCTCTTCCCTCTTGGAACTTATAAATATGTAGTGTGTTTATAATGATCCATGCCATGGAGAAAAACAAAGCGACACAGATGGTGAGGGAGAGTAATTGGAACTTTCAAATCAGATGGTCAGAGAAGACCTCGCTGCTGGGATATTTGAGTTGAGACCTGAAGGAGATAAGGCGGAAGGGAGCTGTGGCAGTGTCTGAAGGGAGGGGTAATCCAAGTGGAAGGAAGAGAAGCACAAAGGCTTAGAGGAAGGGGTATGTTGGTGCGATGAGGAGGAGGCCAGAGTGACTGGAGCAGAAAGAGCCAAGAGAAAGCAGGAACAGAAGAACCAGCCCATGTAAGATCTGCCCGGCCGTGGTAAAGACTTGACTCAGCTTTGACTCTAAGCAAGACGTGGGGGTGACAGGCAGCAGGGAGACTAGGAAGGAGGCTGTTGGACAGTCATTCATTCAGCAGATGCCTGTTGAGTATAAACTGCTGTGTACGGTATATGATAGTTCTTTGAAAAGATGCATCTTTTTCACCTCAAATTATTAACAGTTTCTGCAATAGCCTTCAGATCTCTTTCCCTGCACGTGAAAATAGCTATACTTAAGTTTACTATGTGTGTTAACTCATCTAATCCTCAGAATAGTTCTGGGAGATCACTACTGTTGCCATCCCTGATTTACAGAAGAGACAGCTGAGAGCCAGCTGTGTCTTCCCTCAGGTCATTCTGTGTACATACATAAACTTGACAAAAATCAGTTGAATCGTATACATTCCTCTGTGAGGCAGCAGACTGTCACTGTCATCTTTTCATGATGATAATTCTTTGAGACCCATCCTTTTTTTTTTTTTCCTATTTCCTCCCTTTTCTACTTTATGGTTTTTCCTTCCACTCGTTTTTTTTTTTTTTTAACAAATACATATATTTTTCCTTTCTTTTGTGAAAAGTGAACATAGAGTAAAGGTTGCCTTCACTTTGTTTTTAATTTAATATGTGCTGGAGCCCACTGTTTATCAGCACACAGAGAGATTTGTCTCATTCCTTTTTACAGCTGCTTAGTATTTTATTTTGGTGGATGTATCAGCCTGTCTCCCTATTTGAGAAGACTCGGGTTGACAGCGGTCTTTTGCTACTGGGAATAGTGCTGTAATTGATATCCTTATTTCTTGATTTTTGCCAGTGTGACTTTGGGAGAGATGTCCAGAAATATCCCCCACTTCTTTTGAAACACAATGTCATAATATTCCAGAAAAGGGCAGAAGTATACTTTGTTTGATTAGGCCATCTCTGATGTATTGAGTACTTACCCTACTGTGTGGAAGACCCAGAGCTGTGTTGCAGAAAGCTTGCTCTGGTGTCCAGTCTGGAGTACAGCCCAGCTGGAGAGACGAGGGGCACTGAGACCAGAGGGAGGTGGCTGCTCTGTGTGCATCTGTTCAGTCCTCCAGCAGTTGTTTGTGGTCCAGCCTGCTCTCTGTAAAGTACTGGAGGTGAGGCTTGGTTCTCCACGAGGTACAGCCTCTTAGCCGGGAGACATCAGTCTCCCCCAGATTACAGCCCCACAAATACATACAGTCAGATCCAGACTCTGGAAGAGGGATGGGCTTGAAAGGACCCAACAGGCTGGGAAGGAGGGTTGAGCCCTTCACAGATAGTAGAGTAATGGCCCAGAGCTTGCTCCATCCTCCTCTCCAGCGGGTACCGGGCCGCAGCCATGGCAGCCAGCAGTGGGGACAGCGTCACACGCCGGAGCGTGGCATCACAGTTCTTCACTCAAGAGGAGGGGCCAGGCATCGATGGCATGACCACATCAGAAAGAGTGAGTACCGAGAGAGAGGTGTGGAGTGGGGAGGCCCGGGCCCTCTCTGGGGGCACCACCCCTAGCTGGAAGATCTCGTAGGGGCTGGGCTGACCTGCCTTCCGCCCTCCTTCCAGGTAGTAGATCTCCTGAACCAGGCGGCACTGATCACCAACGACTCAAAGATCACAGTGCTCAAACAGGTGAGGGGAAGAGGGTGATGCTGGGGTAAGCAGGACGAGAGGAGCTGGGATGGGAGCCTCGGCAAAGAGGGCACGGATACTGGCGCTAGCATCCTCATCTAAGCGCTCGGGATACGGCACTCAGCGCTGCTCGGCCACACCATCGTTTAATTCTCACAAAAGCTCTCTGAGGCAGGGTAATTTCTTCTCTGTTTTACAGAGAAAGAAATAGAGTCTCAGAGCTTAAATTAGCCCAGGGTCACTCTGCTAGGACCTGACAGAATTAGGACCTGAATGCTGGATTCAGACTCCAAATGCTATGCTCTTGATCCTCAAGTTTCTTCTCCACCAGAGTCCTGTCCAGTGGGGAAGATGTGACCCAACAGTGGGGACTCAGACTGGGCAGGGCTGAGATGGAGGCGCCCGGAGGGGTGTGGAACCCAGAGGGGGCTTCTGACCCAGCTTAGTGGTGGGCAGTCAGGGAGGGCTTCCTCGAAGAGGGATGTCTGAGCTGAGACCTGGAGGAGGAGAGAACCAGGCCAAGGGAGAGAGGGAGAGTGTCTTGAGCAGAGGGCAGAACAGCTTGTACAGAAGCAAAAGAGGATGGGGAATTGGGGGGTGCTGAGTGTGGCTCAGCACAGGAGGCAGATGGAGTTCAGGGGACCCAGTTCTCCTTGTTCTGCGCATGGCCTTGGGTAGCAGTGCCACTCAGCAGTGAGTGGGGTTCTGACAGGGCCTCCCTCATGGGGTGGTTGTCAGGGCTGTTCACCAATAGTGCCCTGGCCCGTGGGCACGAGCTTCTGTGAGAGTGTCTTTGGGAGGGGCTTACTCCAAAGAGCCTGGCAGGTATTACACAAGGGCCTCAGGAAGTGGGCTCTCCCTGTGATAAAATGCCTGCTGAATTGCGGCAGTTGAATGGGGAGTAGAAACAGAAGGGGTGTGGAGGGAATTGCTGGATGAGCCTCAGGAAGGTAGGAGTCCCACGGCACCTCTCACACGCTCACTGGTCCACTAGGACCTGCGCCTTGTAGCATCTTATTGAAGCCTCACAATAGCCCTGTAAGCTGTTGTTTCTGGTTCCCATTTTACAGAAGGGTAGACTGAGGCTCAAGGGAAGCCACTTGCCTAGGCCATGCTGGGAGTTGAGCTGAACCTGAACTGAACGTATCTGCTGCTCCCCCATGCGGGTTTCTCCTCCACGCACCTGTCTGTACTGACCGGCCCCTGGTTTTATATTTGTGTCCCCCTCTTTCCCGATCTGCCTCCAGGTGCAGGAACTGATCATCAACAAAGATCCCACACTACTGGACAACTTCCTGGATGTGAGTGGCCAACAGGAGAGAAGGGGTATGGGTGTGGGGATAAGGGAGGGGATCCTGGTGCAACTCTGACCGACCTTCCTCCTGACCCTGGCAGGAGATCATCGCTTTCCAGGCAGACAAGTCCATTGAAGTGCGCAAATTTGTCATCGGCTTCATCGAGGAGGCTTGGTACGGGGCGTTGCAGGGCACGCGTGGGAGCACCCCTTCTGGAGTCGGCCTCTCAGGCTCCTGGCCTAGCCTTGCCCTGAGAGTCTGCCCTCTGCTTCCCACACGCATTCTCCCTCCCTGATTCCCCAGCAGATACTCAATAAGGTCTAAATCTTGGACTCGTCCACTATTGCTCTGCTTCTTCGACGCTTCACATCTACATCATCAGTAAGGACTGTCGACTCTGCCTCCAGACTGTAAACAACATTTGACCATTTTTCAACCACTTCCCTTGCTGTACCAGACTTTTTTATGCGATCCTCACACATGGGATTATTTGTTTGGTGTATTTAACTGAAGAGAAAACTGAATCAGAGAGGTGAAGTGAGTTTCTTAAGGTCACACATCCAGTATGTGGCAGTGCTGGGATTTTAACCCATGTCCATAACACCATTGCCCAGATTCTCAATCTCCCATCTTTTACTGGGAGAGTTTTTTTTGTCCAATTGAGGTATACTTGATTTATAATAATATATTAGTTTCAGCTATACAACATGGTGATTCAAATTTTTTATAGATTATATTCCACTCAGCTATTATAAAATATTGACTGTATTCTCTGAGCTGTACAATATATCCTTGAAGTTCATCTATTTTGTATGTAGTAGCTTGTACCTCTTAATCCCCCTCCCCCATCTTGCCCCTCCCCCATTTCTTCTCACTGATAAACGCTGATTTTGTCTTCTTTTAACATGTTAGCATATATAGCACTTTTGATTTTAAAAATTTAACTGTTTTTCCAAACAAGCAAAAAAGAAGAGTGATATTTTTTTGAGGTATAGTTGATTTATAATATGTTAATTTCAGGTAAGTAACATAGTGTTTCAGAATTTTCATAGATTACTGAGACAATCTGTGGTATGTTTTCTGAGTTTGCCAAAACACTTTTTGTTCCAGATATGTATCACATGACTGCTATGTGCCAGGCATTTGTGTCAGGTTATAGAAATAGAACTGGATAAAAACAGATATTGTTTCTGCCTTCATGTAGCTGATAGTTGAGTTTCATATTTTTTGACTGATTAGCTTAATATTTAACTTGAGATTGTAACATGATGTGAAAATTAACATTCTGAGCTCTGGGTGTAGCCTTGAATTTATTCATTCACTGAACAAATATTTATTGAAGGCCTTTTCGTTCTTTCCTTCAACAAAAAATGAGAATCTGCTAGTACTCAGATGGGAAAGGATCCCCTACTTTCAGAGCCCTCCATCTTAGGTAAACAAATTAGTATTAATGGCTAATATTTGTTGAATGCTTTCTTATACCCTTCTAAGAGCTTTACATGTATTGTTGCAGTTTTCACAACAGGCCTCCAGGTAGGAACTATTCAAAATGAGACAAAGGTGCTTGTTCAGATTCACACCAGTGGTCTGGCACTGCTGCCTCTTAGGTGAACTGTGGGCCTTAATAGTACGAGAGAGTGGGTGTTGCAGGACCAACCTAGACCGTGTTCAAGCTCACCTATGTCCGAAGGTACCAGATGCTGGCAGACCTGCATTCCAGTCTTTTGACACATTGGCCCTGATTTCCCTTTCCTTGCAGGCCGCAGGCTCCTATCACCTGTGCAAAGGCCACCTTGACCTTGCCTTTCTTCTTCCATCCCCAGCAAGCGAGATATTGAGCTACTGCTGAAACTGATCGCGAACCTCAACATGCTCTTGAGGGATGAGAATGTGAATGTGGTGAAGAAGGCCATCCTCACCATGACCCAGCTCTACAAGGTGGCCCTGCAGGTAGGGGCTCCCTGCCCTCCTGGGGCTGCCCCAGCCTGACAGGCCTCATTCGCCTCTTAGAACCCACAACCAGCATCAGATCACATCTTCCAAGGTCAAGATGTGCTGTCGATATTTAGGGACAGACAACGAGGGGCCCTGAATTCTAACGGCCCAGGAGTTGCCATTAAGCCATCTTTCCCTGAATCCATCCATCCATTTATGCATTCCGCAAACGGTCCCCGAGAACCAGGTCTTGTGACCAGATGGGCCAGCTGGGTCCACGCTGTGGTGTGATGTACATCAACATTATTGAAAGGAAGAAAGCCATTTACTCTCTGCCACTACCTTGTGAGGTCGGCATAGTTGTTCCTTTGGCTTCTTTTAAGATCTGAGCCTTCAACACTCAGCCTTGTCACTACCTCTGAACCTTATGAAGGCAGGACCAAGCCTGGCCTGGTCACCACTGGGTCCTGTCCCCCGCATCACCTAGCCCAGGGCCAGGGTCGGAGTTGTAACTCTGAACGTGTCCCCAGTGAATGTATTTACCATCGTTGATGGATCTCTGAGTTGTGGTGGAGTCGGTGATTGGTGTCTTGTCCCCATCTGCCTGTCCACCCCTCCCTGGCCCATGCACAGTGGATGGTGAAGTCACGGGTGATCAGTGAGCTCCAGGAGGCCTGCTGGGATATGGTGTCGGCCATGGCTGGGGACATCATCTTGCTGCTGGACTCTGACAACGACGGCATCCGTACCCATGCCATCAAGTTCGTGGAGGGCCTCATCGTCACCCTTTCGCCCCGCATGGCTGACTCGGAGGTGCCCCGACGCCAGGAGCACGACATCAGCCTGGACCGCATCCCTCGTGACCACCCGTACATCCAGTACAGTGAGTGCCCCGTCAGCTGGTCCCGTTGGCCTGTCACTGCACCGGCTCCCTTCTCCTCCTCCTTTCCCCTTTCCCCCTTTCTTCTTAGTTTTTCATTTCTGGAATCAGTTTAATACAACCCCCATGCGGGTTTCTCCTCCACGCACCTGTCTGTACTGACCGGCCCCTGGTTTTATATTTGTGTCCCCCTCTTTCCCGATCTGCCTCCAGGTGCAGGAACTGATCATCAACAAAGATCCCACACTACTGGACAACTTCCTGGATGTGAGTGGCCAACAGGAGAGAAGGGGTATGGGTGTGGGGATAAGGGAGGGGATCCTGGTGCAACTCTGACCGACCTTCCTCCTGACCCTGGCAGGAGATCATCGCTTTCCAGGCAGACAAGTCCATTGAAGTGCGCAAATTTGTCATCGGCTTCATCGAGGAGGCTTGGTACGGGGTGTTGCAGGGCACGCGTGGGAGCACCCCTTCTGGAGTCGGCCTCTCAGGCTCCTGGCCTAGCCTTGCCCTGAGAGTCTGCCCTCTGCTTCCCACACGCATTCTCCCTCCCTGATTCCCCAGCAGATACTCAATAAGGTCTAAATCTTGGACTCGTCCACTATTGCTCTGCTTCTTCGACGCTTCACATCTACATCATCAGTAAGGACTGTCGACTCTGCCTCCAGACTGTAAACAACATTTGACCATTTTTCAACCACTTCCCTTGCTGTACCAGACTTTTTTATGCGATCCTCACACATGGGATTATTTGTTTGGTGTATTTAACTGAAGAGAAAACTGAATCAGAGAGGTGAAGTGAGTTTCTTAAGGTCACACATCCAGTATGTGGCAGTGCTGGGATTTTAACCCATGTCCATAACACCATTGCCCAGATTCTCAATCTCCCATCTTTTACTGGGAGAGTTTTTTTTGTCCAATTGAGGTATACTTGATTTATAATAATATATTAGTTTCAGCTATACAACATGGTGATTCAAATTTTTTATAGATTATATTCCACTCAGCTATTATAAAATATTGACTGTATTCTCTGAGCTGTACAATATATCCTTGAAGTTCATCTATTTTGTATGTAGTAGCTTGTACCTCTTAATCCCCCTCCCCCATCTTGCCCCTCCCCCATTTCTTCTCACTGATAAACGCTGATTTTGTCTTCTTTTAACATGTTAGCATATATAGCACTTTTGATTTTAAAAATTTAACTGTTTTTCCAAACAAGCAAAAAAGAAGAGTGATATTTTTTTGAGGTATAGTTGATTTATAATATGTTAATTTCAGGTAAGTAACATAGTGTTTCAGAATTTTCATAGATTACTGAGACAATCTGTGGTATGTTTTCTGAGTTTGCCAAAACACTTTTTGTTCCAGATATGTATCACATGACTGCTATGTGCCAGGCATTTGTGTCAGGTTATAGAAATAGAACTGGATAAAAACAGATATTGTTTCTGCCTTCATGTAGCTGATAGTTGAGTTTCATATTTTTTGACTGATTAGCTTAATATTTAACTTGAGATTGTAACATGATGTGAAAATTAACATTCTGAGCTCTGGGTGTAGCCTTGAATTTATTCATTCACTGAACAAATATTTATTGAAGGCCTTTTCGTTCTTTCCTTCAACAAAAAATGAGAATCTGCTAGTACTCAGATGGGAAAGGATCCCCTACTTTCAGAGCCCTCCATCTTAGGTAAACAAATTAGTATTAATGACTAATATTTGTTGAATGCTTTCTTATACCCTTCTAAGAGCTTTACATGTATTGTTGCAGTTTTCACAACAGGCCTCCAGGTAGGAACTATTCAAAATGAGACAAAGGTGCTTGTTCAGATTCACACCAGTGGTCTGGCACTGCTGCCTCTTAGGTGAACTGTGGGCCTTAATAGTACGAGAGAGTGGGTGTTGCAGGACCAACCTAGACCGTGTTCAAGCTCACCTATGTCCGAAGGTACCAGATGCTGGCAGACACGACAGGTGCCCACCTGCATTCCAGTCTTTTGACACATTGGCCCTGATTTCCCTTTCCTTGCAGGCCGCAGGCTCCTATCACCTGTGCAAAGGCCACCTTGACCTTGCCTTTCTTCTTCCATCCCCAGCAAGCGAGATATTGAGCTACTGCTGAAACTGATCGCGAACCTCAACATGCTCTTGAGGGATGAGAATGTGAATGTGGTGAAGAAGGCCATCCTCACCATGACCCAGCTCTACAAGGTGGCCCTGCAGGTAGGGGCTCCCTGCCCTCCTGGGGCTGCCCCAGCCTGACAGGCCTCATTCGCCTCTTAGAACCCACAACCAGCATCAGATCACATCTTCCAAGGTCAAGATGTGCTGTCGATATTTAGGGACAGACAACGAGGGGCCCTGAATTCTAACGGCCCAGGAGTTGCCATTAAGCCATCTTTCCCTGAATCCATCCATCCATTTATGCATTCCGCAAACGGTCCCCGAGAACCAGGTCTTGTGACCAGATGGGCCAGCTGGGTCCACGCTGTGGTGTGATGTACATCAACATTATTGAAAGGAAGAAAGCCATTTACTCTCTGCCACTACCTTGTGAGGTCGGCATAGTTGTTCCTTTGGCTTCTTTTAAGATCTGAGCCTTCAACACTCAGCCTTGTCACTACCTCTGAACCTTATGAAGGCAGGACCAAGCCTGGCCTGGTCACCACTGGGTCCTGTCCCCCGCATCACCTAGCCCAGGGCCAGGGTCGGAGTTGTAACTCTGAACGTGTCCCCAGTGAATGTATTTACCATCGTTGATGGATCTCTGAGTTGTGGTGGAGTCGGTGATTGGTGTCTTGTCCCCATCTGCCTGTCCACCCCTCCCTGGCCCATGCACAGTGGATGGTGAAGTCACGGGTGATCAGTGAGCTCCAGGAGGCCTGCTGGGATATGGTGTCGGCCATGGCTGGGGACATCATCTTGCTGCTGGACTCTGACAACGACGGCATCCGTACCCATGCCATCAAGTTCGTGGAGGGCCTCATCGTCACCCTTTCGCCCCGCATGGCTGACTCGGAGGTGCCCCGACGCCAGGAGCACGACATCAGCCTGGACCGCATCCCTCGTGACCACCCGTACATCCAGTACAGTGAGTGCCCCGTCAGCTGGTCCCGTTGGCCTGTCACTGCACCGGCTCCCTTCTCCTCCTCCTTTCCCCTTTCCCCCTTTCTTCTTAGTTTTTCATTTCTGGAATCAGTTTAATACAGTGCTTAAGAGCCCTGATGCCACGTTCAAATCTCAGTGTTACCTCTCTTACTCACGTGAGCTTGGGCAAATTACTTCTTTCTGAACTTTGTCTTGCTTTTGTAAAATGAAAGTGATAGTAGTACCCTTCCAGGTTTGTAGTGCTGTTGCATGAGAATGTGAGCACTCAGTAGTAAATACCAGCTAGTTACACGGTTTTTCTGATTGCAAATTATAAAAGTAGTACAGGCACGTTTTAGTGTCAAGCAATAAATATAGAGGAGTAGAAAGGGAAATTACTTCCTTCCCCAGTCCTGCTTCTCAGAGGTGAATACTGCTAAGAGTATTGTTTCCTTTCGGACCTTTTCTATGCAAAGATAGGTATTTGTATGTGTCTATTCGTAGTTTCTATGTTTGTTGGGTTTGTTGCTTACAGAAAACAGGGCCACGCTTAATACTTGGCAGCTGAGAGGCATGAAAGTGCAATGACTTGTGTCTGAGTCTCTGCTCTGCCTTTGAGCACCCGACCTGTTCTCTCTGAGCCTGTTTCTTCATTGGTAAATCCGGAGTCGTTACTATGGCATCTCCTTTAGGGTGTTAGTATGAGCTTTTGGTGAGTTTATATGGCTGGCATAGTAAGCGTTCCACAGATACTAGCTGTTCTTCTGGATCGTGTGACCACGTTTTGAACTCAACAAAAATTAAGTTGCATCTTTTCCAAACAGTATCATGTTCAGATGTTACAAAATATTCCATTAGAATGGCTATATTACATTCTATATTTTATTCACTGTTTTGTATAATGTCGGATCCAGTAGGTTTTTGCATAATAAATGTCAGGAAAGATATTTGCCACGGTTGTTAAGAGTTAACTTTTGGTGACTGGATCAAGGAACATGGTGATTCAGAGAATTCTGAGTCCTTTATCTGTGTGTTGTCACATGTATACATATTCAAAGTTTTACATCAGTGTAGTTCAGACAGATTCCTTATAGTTGGATATGTTAAATTATTTCCACTTTGTCAGTATTGCAAGCCCACACTTTGAGCATCATCTCTCGATTTTTATTAATAGTATTATAGTCAAGACTCATCACGCACTAAATCTCCTGAGTTTTTTCAGCCAGTCACAGCCATCCATGTACGAGGATCTTTCTCCTTTTGGTCCCAAAGACTGCTCTCTCTGGAGGCCAGGGAGAAAGCCCCCGACTAACTGGTCTTCTTCTCTCCCTTGTTAGATGTGCTGTGGGAAGAAGGCAAGGCAGCCTTGGAGCAGCTGCTCAAGTTCATGGTGCACCCTGCTATCTCCTCCATCAACCTGACCACAGCCCTGGGCTCCCTGGCCAATATTGCCCGCCAGAGGCCCATGTTCATGTCGGAGGTGATTCAGGCCTACGAAACCCTCCACGGTAGGTTGGTCCCCTCCTCTACTTCCCCTGTCCACAGACTAGTCTCCTCTTTTCTGAGAACATGTGGGCTAAATAGCAGGCCCCTAAAGCATTCATCATCATCAATCTAGTAGGTTATGGACATAAGGAAGGATTCTCTAGATTAGACACATATCTTTCAGTGATTGCAGGTGACAGAAATGTGGTTCACAGCTGCTTTTAACATTGAGGTATGTGTGGGTGAAGTGACCTGGTGTCTAAGTACTTTAAAATACTCCAGCTCTTCCCCTGTCTCCCCTAAAAAAGCAGGGAGGATAGATGTGCCAAGATCAGCGAAATGTTGATGGCTACATGGTGATTCATTACCCTGGTCTCTCTACTTCTGTGCATGTGTGAAACTGAAAGGTGTGGGGCTGAGGCATGAGTGTGTGAAGATCAAGAGTCCCTCTCCCTCTCCTGGCTTTTAGGTGTCTCTTTCCTAAGGTAGCAAAGATGGCCCCCAATTGTTCTAGACTTCCATTCCATCTACTTGGCAACCCCATGGGAAAGAGACTGTCTCCTTCCCAGCCATTCCAACAGAGGTCGAAGGGCTCATTGTTTCTGATTGGCCAAGAAGACATTGTGAGCCTATATCCCAGCCAATCACAATGGCCAAGGGATTGCAGTGTTCTTACTGGCTCTGAGGCTCTTGCCCCCTTGGACTGAGAATGGAGCCGGGGTGGTTCCCTCAAAGGAAAATGGGAGTGTTGTTGACTGAGGAAGTGGGAAAGGATGCTGGGCAGGCACAATTGCAGGCATCCTCTTTTGCTGTGGAACAGGGGAGACTCACCTCTCAAGGTGATTGTTAGACGTTTGAAGGTCATTCTGGTGTCAGGGACCAACAATGAACTGTTGTGGCAGCTCAGTTGAAACATTCTGCAGGTGATTATTGCTTTCCCTAGGACAAGTGTGTTGGAATTTCCAGACCAAAGGTAGAGGGAGATGAGACTTAATGTTTAATAAAAGGGAGGCTGAGTTTTCTGTTTTAAGGTTGACTAATACCGAGGGAGACCTCTCAGGGGAATATCAGCTTGTACAGGGGGAAGGCCATACAGTAGATCTGAGAGTGAAGGAGCTCTGCTAGGAGATGCCCACCACCACTGCCCAAGGTGGGGCTTAGGAAGTCAGCTGGGCAGGGCCCCATGAGCTCTGTCCACAGCATAAAGCTCGTGCCACTTTTCTCGCAGCCAACCTGCCCCCAACGCTGGCCAAATCTCAGGTGAGCAGCGTGCGTAAGAACCTCAAGTTGCACCTGTTGAACGTGCTGAAGCACCCAGCGTCCTTGGAGTTCCAGGCTCAGATCACCACCCTGCTGGTGGACCTGGGCACGCCTCAGGTGGAGATCGCCCGCAACATGCCCAGCAGCAAGGATGCCCGCAAGCGGCCCCGAGACGACTCGGATTCCACGCTCAAGAAGATGAAGCTGGGTGAGCTGAGGAGCTGGGTCAGACCGGGCAGGAGGTGGTGGCGGGCACTGACCACGTCCTGAGTGTCTAATTGTTTACAGGAAACTGTAAGCTTACTTTACATGATAGATTATATTGTATAAATATGATGACATATTATAAGTGATGTCAAAGTAAAATTATTAACGATATAATATACTCAAAAGTAAATACTTAAGTTATACAGAAAGGAGTAAAATGAAAATAGTCTCCCTTTCATCCCTCTCCCCAAAAGTAACAAAGCCACAAGTATTAACACTTAGGTTTTCTTTCAGAAATGCCTTTGACGTGTAGAGTTCTTTCCTGTGAAGTAATCTGGGGCCGGGGGGCTGTGTTGCAATACACAGATCCCATGATGTGCCCCCCCTTAAAAAAAAAAAAAAGCAAGCATGGAATTTTGGTTTTGTTTTTTTTATTTTGAAAAATAATTTATTGGGTATGAAGATTGAGGTAGAGATCTGTTTTTCTCCACCTATCCACCTAATTTATTTTTCCTTTATTTTGGCCGCTCCTTGTGGCATGTGGAATCTTAGCTCCCTGACCAGGGATTGAACCCACAATCCCTGCAGTGGAAGCAGGAAGTCCTAACCACTGGATCTCCAGGGTATTCTGTAAATTTCTGATAGCAGTTTCCCCACAGTTTTCATCACATCAGTGTATGCCACCCCAGCAGTGTGTGAGTGCCAGATACCCCACTGGGTAAACCCTGGGTATAAATGGTATCCTTGGTTTAAATTTGCTTTCTTGCCTGTTTTGGAGTTAGGCTCTGCATTGTTTGGTGTTTATTAGCTGTTTGCATTTATGTGAAGTACCCATCCTATTGGGCTGTTCAGCCTTTTGTAATTGAACTGGAGGTGCCCTTAGTTAATGCAGGGTATCAGCTCTTTATTACGTGTGTTGCAGACTTGACAAGATTGTGTAACATGTCATATTTTTGCCTTAATCTACTTAAGTCATCATTCTATTGACCATTCCACCTTTCCCACTTTTATAACTACAGCTTCAGGGAACATCTTGGCACACAAAGCTTTTTCTCTAAGGTTCATACTAAGTTAGTTTTTCCCCTGAGCTAGAACCTCTGTGCTTGTATTCACCCAGCCTGTTCTTGATAGATTTTGTATGCTGTATCTCTGTACCGTCAATGTTGCTGTGAATTCGCTGTGCATTTTACCTTAGCTATATCTGTAAGTTTTTAGGGTAGGTCCTATAAGTGGAACGGCTGTGTTGAAGCGGTATACACGTTTAAAATTTTGACTACTATCAAACTGCCCTTCCCAAAGGCCATACCAGTTTACGCTCCCACAGTTCACACCCCTACTAACAACTGTCACTACTAACTTTTTTTTGTTGTTCATCATATAGGCAAATTTGTTGTCTTATTAGGATGTTTTACTTTTTCTTGATTCCCTGTGGGGCTGAGCACTATTTCAAAGATAGGTGTTTTTCAACAATAAAACTCTGTTAACCTTTTCGTCTTCTTGGAGCTTAGTGGGATCAGCCAGGCTGGTGTTTCCGTTTCTCAGATGAGAAGAACTGAGGCCTAGAGAGAGGTGGGTAGTTCCCCAGGGTCACATGGCCACACTGCTCCTGTTTGCTGAAGCTGCTTGGGGGCAGGGACCGCCAGGGGTTCCTGAGAGGAGAGACAGGCCCGGTGCTCCCTCCAGAAAGCCAGCATCTTGTCGTCTCCTCCATCCCAGAGCCCAACCTGGGGGAAGACGATGAGGACAAGGACTTGGAGCCAGGCCCCTCGGGAACCTCGAAGGCCTCAGCCCAGATCTCAGGCCAGTCAGACACAGACATCACAGCCGAGTTCCTCCAGCCTCTGCTGACACCCGACAACGTGGCCAATCTGGTGAGGACGCGTAGGGGCCTTTTCCCACAAGGCAGGGAGGAAGGGTCTCCAGTCTTCCTCTGCCTTTCCGCTCTACACTGCCCACCTTTTGCACATAACATCAGTCCTGAAACACTTCTGTTTTCAGGGTTGGGAGGGTGTGGTCCCCTGGGCCTTGCTCACTTTGGATGGACCTCTTCTTAGAAGATCTTTATTCCTTCAAGTGGTCACTTGTCACACTGCCCACCCCCCAGTCATAGTTCCCCTTCAGGTTTTCTAAGTCTCAATCTAGACCCACCCACTCTCCTTTCCTTTGCAGGGAGGGCCTATTAGGTCTATTAACTGGAGCATCAGCCCCATGACTTGTTTGGCATTGGTGGGGTGGGATGACCAGTGTTATTTTTAGATTTTCAAAGATGTCCTGCTCGGAAGTAACAGAACCATTGGTTTGAGTTGATGAGGCAGTTGGAATGGGGGAGGGGCGAGGAGGTGGGAGGGTGGTGGTCCTCACATCAGTCTTCAGGCTGTAGCAGCACCGAGACCTTTTTGTTGGATGCTCCTGGAGAATATCTCTTCCCATGCTCGACGGCAGTCACCATCAGCTTTCCCTTCTCTCTCCCTAGAGGCTCTAAAGGGGTTAGTTGCTGGGCGGTTGGGGCAGTGAGGAGTTTACTCTCCAGCTCACATCTCTTCGGTGAGCTCCAGGCCTGGATGTCTGGCCACCTGCATCTTTCTCTCCTTGAGTGTTTTACAGGCACCTCAGACTTAACATGTCAAAACTCAACTTGTAAAATTTCTCCTCCCACTCCAATACAGGCCCATAGCCCCTCCTGTGATCTTGGCACACATGCCTCTCGTCCCTGCACCAGAAACTTGGAAGTTCAGCTCTTTGCCTCCGCCTTCCCTCCAGCCCTTCCCCTCTTCCCTCTCCCTGTGACTGACCCCTGCCCTATCTAGGCCCTGCCCTCTTCCCACAGAGGACCACTTCTTCCTGGCTCTGCCTTCTACTCTCCCTGTGGCAGCCAGAGGCATCTTTGTCAAGTACAAGTCATGAAGCTCCTCTGCTCAAATCCCTGTCAGGGCTCTCTGCTTCCTTCCAGATAAAACTTAAATTCAACTTGCCTTAGGCCCTGTCTGATTTGGCTTCCATCAACTTGTTGTACCTTATCTATCCCTGTCACACTTCAGGAAATTGTCTTTTTCAAATTATTGGCATGTAGTTGTTCATAGGATTCTTTTACTCTCGTAATACCTGCTGTCTCTGTATTAATGTGCCATATTTTTTTGTCCCTGATACTGTGTCCTTCCTCTTTATTTTGTATATTCTTGCCATTTATTTGCTTGTTTTAAGCCATTTCAAAGAACTGGCTCTTAAGTTTTTTGATCGTCTTTCGTAACCTTTTCTGTTCTATTTCTGCTGTCTTTTTTCTTTGTTTCTGCTGTCTTTCTTTCTTTCGTTTTACTTTCTTTCAATGTTATTCCCCAGAGGTAAATGCCTGGCTTATTAGTGTTCAGTCTGATAGCTCAGTTGGTAAAGAATCCGCCTGCAAATCAGGAGACCCCAGTCCGATTCCTGGGTTTGGAAGATCCCCTGGAGAAGGGAAAGGCCACCCACTCTAGTATTCTGGCCTGGAGCAAAAGAGTCGGCCCGACTGAGTGACTTTCACTTTCACTTTTCTTCCAATGTAAGCATTTGAGGGTCTGATTTTCCATTTAAGTACCTTTATCTTCTGTGTTTTATTTAATTATCTTTCTCTTGTAGTTATTTAAGAGCATGCATTCAAACTTCCAAGCCTGTAGGGGGTTGAAGTTATCTTTTGTTACCGATTCCTGACAGATGTGGATGTGTTGTTCTATTAGGGTACCGATTTTGTGTTTTGTTTGTTTTAAATCAGTTTCTAGCTCATATTATACTCTGTCGCTGAACCTCCTTCCAGTCTCTGGGCAGAGTACCAGCTCTGGTGCCTCTTGGCCTTCTCTCATGCCGTTCCCACAACCTGGAATTTCCCCACCCACCTGCCCCCACCGCTGCAAGGCCTCACTCTCTGTCAGTCTGCTTCCGGCCCGCCTCTCAGTTCCCAGCCTACACGCTACCGCTCGGAGGAGCCAGAGCTGTCCGTGGCCTTCCCGGTGTGGCGCCTGGCCCCCTTCCCTGCTCTCGTATGCCATGCACACTGCATCAGCACTCGTTTTCTCTCTCACTCGCACAAGAATCTGTGATCCGTGAGGCCCAGGCCTGTCCTCATCACTGCCGTTTTGCCAGCATTGGCCTGGGTATGGAACCAGCGTCCGTTGGGTCAATAAGTAAGGAAGGTTCCTGGCATCTCGCAGGTCCTCATCAGCATGGTGTACCTGCCCGAGGTCATGCCCGCCTCCTTCCAAGCGATCTACACCCCAGTGGAGTCAGCAGGCACCGAAGCCCAGATCAAGCACCTGGCTCGGCTCATGGCTACGCAGATGACGGCCGCAGGACTGGGGCCAGGTGAGTGATGCAGGGAGGTGACCGGGGCCGGGGTTGGCACTGTGGCCAATGGGCTCTCCTTACTGGAAGAGCACCTCTTGGTCGAAGTGCAAATGGAGAACCATATGAGATCTTAGGTGTCAGTAGTCACAGGTCCCATAGATAGAGTGAGTGCTCAGTATTTGCGGGCCCTGGGCTTTGAGGCCCAGCAACCTGGGTTTGAGGTCTGAGAGGACCCAGACTAGCTCAGCCACTTAATAACTGTGTGTCTTTGGCCAAGTTGCTTAACCTCTGCAGGCCTCGGGTGGTTTCCCATTCTCACAGTGCTGCTGAGGTATAAATGATGTACAGTGAAACTCACACTCAAAGTGCACAATTTAGTGGATTTTCACAGTGAACACGGCGGTGTAAGCACTACCCGGGTGGAGGAGGGCTGCCACCAGCACTCTGGAAAGTTCCTTCTTGCTCCTTTCCAGTAGAGACTCAGTGCATCCCCTGTCCCCACTTCTGTCTCCGTAGGTGAGTTGTTTTAGTTGTGAACTTCCTATCAATGGGATCATAGCCTCTGGCTTACCTTAAACTCAGCATAAATTTTTGAAGTTCCTCCATGTTGCTGTGTAAACCAAACATTTACTTTTTTATCGCTCGTTAATCTTCCTTTATGTGAATAGACCCCCCTTTGTGTATCCACACTCCTCTGTTGACGGACCTGTGGGCTCTTTATACAGCTGTTGGCTGTTACAAGTAAAGCTGCTGTGCCCTCATTTGTGCTGAGTTTATACGAAGGAGTGGAACTGTTGGGTCTTGATTTGGGGCATGTTCGGTGCTGTTTGAAACTGCTCATCAGGTTTCTAAAGTGGCAGTACCTGGTGTTACTCTGGCCAAAAGACAGTGAAGCTTCTTGTTTGAACCTCAGTCGTTTTGTTGCAAAGTGGGGATGAAAAACATTCTTGCTCCAGAAAAGCATTTTGCAGAATTTTTTTTTTCCTAATTTTTTGCATTTTTGGCCATGCCACCGAGCTTGCAGGATCCTCGTTCCCCAACCAGGGATCCAGCCCACGCTTTACAGATTTAAATGACTTTCGGATGTGCAAGGCTTAGAGTGGAACCTGGCCCACAGGAGGTCCTTGGGTGGGAGCGGGTGGTTCTGACATGCCAAGAGCCCGCTTGCTGCCTTCCCCTCAGGCGTGGAGCAGGCCAAGCAGTGCAGGGAGGAGCCCAAGGAGGAGAAGGTGGCGAAGCCAGAGAGCGTCCTGATCAAGCGGCGCCTGCCCGCCCAGGGCCAGGCCATCTCGGTGGTGGGCTCCCTGAGCTCCATGTCCTCCCTGGAGGAGGAGGCGCCCCAGGCCAAGAGGAGGCCGGAGCCCATTATCCCCGTCACGCAGCCCCGGTGAGTTCCCCGACAGCATGGTGCAGGAAACTGGGGCCTGGATTTGGCGTGTATGTGACAGGCTAAGGCAGATAAGCGGAGATCGGTCCGGGCCAAGATCTCAGATTCCAGAGTCAGTGCTGTAACCACGGAACCTTATCTGCTGTTTTCTTGTATATAAAACTACCGTGTTATATCTAAAATGGGGCTGATCGTATCTCTCTGTCTCTGAGGATGAGAGAATTAAATGAGTTCACAGTGCTGGTTAAAGGATTAAATCAGATGGCTCTTGGGTAGACAGGGATCATGAGGTAAAAAGCACTTAGCGTGATTTCTAGCACGTAGGGAGTGCTCCTGGCTGTTCCCATCATTGTCCCCATCATCACCTGCCTTACAGACCACAGAATCCAGCGTCTCCCTGCCCCCAGCCCAAGCTCGCCAGCAGGGCCTGACCTGCTGCCCCTCCAGGCTCTCTGTTCGCCTTGCTCCCTCCTCCCATCACACCAGCCTCTTGGTCAGCCAAGCATGTCCCCACTTGGAGGCCTTTACACTCCCTGTTCCCTCCGCCTAGAGAGCTCATCCCCAGACACTTGTGGGTCTGGTTGCCTCACTTCACCCAGGTCTAACGTCGTCACCTATTGCCTGCTCCTTATAGCAGCCCTCCCTCAGATGCTGTGTACCAAACCAGAACAGCATCCTCTGCCTTCCCGTTGCCCTGCAGTGCCTTGGGGTCACGGGGGAGTTGGAGGGACAGCGTGGGGTTGTCTCTCTCTGTATGGCCTGGGGTGGGGCCCGGGTTCCAGAAAGGATGTTCAGAGTCACCATGTCCCTGTCCCTACTCTTGCACGTAGGCTGGCGGGCGCCGGTGGGCGCAAGAAAATCTTCCGCCTAAGTGACGTGCTGAAGCCCCTGACGGACGCACAGGTTGAGGCCATGAAGCTGGGCGCCGTGAAGCGGATCCTGCGGGCCGAGAAGGCCGTGGCCTGCAGCGGGGCCGCCCAGGTGTGCCCCCATCCTCCCAGCCCCTCTCTCTAAGAGCCTGCCGCACATCCCAGTGGAGAGATGTGCCTCCGGGTTCACCCCCCGCCCGGTTCCAGACTCCAGCATTGGCGCTCACCAGCCGCTTCTCCCAGCCTCACTCTGACCTCCCATAAAGCAGATATGACAGCAGCAGCTCCTCACAGACGACGTGGAAGAAGACGTGTGTCGACACGCGTGTTCTGTCCCCCAGCACAGGGGGGCTGCAAGGAAGAACCCCCTGCCTGGGGCTGTCGGGGTGCTTGCTCTTGCTGCGGTTCACAGCATTCTCGTTCTTTCGCCTCAGACACACTTACACACCCACAGCTGCTTTAAATCCTGATTCCGCCATTTGCTGGGATTGCAGCCTCAGTCAAGTGGCTTTTTCCCCAATTTTTGAAGTTTAGTTTTAGTTAACCAAATAGTATATGAACATGTGCTTTCTGTTCAAATTACTTCCAGGCCATAGAGGGACCATAAGTCTTCTTTGGCCCCCATCTGCCAGCCATCCCCCCTGCAGAAGCGACCATTAAACACACTTGGGGGGTCCTTCAGGATCATTTTCTGTGTACTCAAGATAATACTCCTAAAAATTTAGATATTTATATTTTAGATGCACTTTAGATACAGTGTAGCTATTTGTAATTTTATATATCTGTGATTTAGATATTATTCCTAGAAATTTTAGCTATTACTCCTAGTTTTATTCTGTGTTATTTTTTCTCCCTTTTCAGTTTTTTTTCTTCCATATAAATGAGACCTCCTGAAAATAAGGTTCTTCAGCTTTCCTTCCTCATTAACACTGGGTCTGTGCTGGCTCCCTGAGGCTAGGTGGGAGCAGACACAGGGCATGGTTGGGGGTGCCCGGCATTGCCCCCCCCGCCACACGCCGACACAGATCCTCACTCCTGTTTCAGGTGCGCATAAAGATCCTGGCCAGCCTAGTGACGCAGTTCGACTCGGGCCTGAAGGCTGAGGTCCTGTCCTTCATCCTGGAGGACGTCCGGGCCCGCCTGGACCTGGCCTTTGCCTGGCTCTACCAGGAGTACAACGCCTACCTCGCAGCTGGCGTCAAGGGCGCCCTGGACAAGTACGAGGACTGCCTCATCCGCCTGCTCTCCGGCCTGCAGGAGAAGCCGGACCAGAAGGACGGGTGAGGGGGCGGCCCTGCAGCCCGCCGTCCTCAGGGGTCCCCCATCCATGTCCTACCTTTGCTTTCTGGGTTCCGAGCAGCTCTTCCTCAGCACCCGAGTCGGTCCTCCACGCGCCTGTCCCGAGCCGCCGCCGCTCCCCGCCCTCCCCACGCACAGAGCAGGTCTCTGCAGAGTCGCTTTGTCCCCCGGCTCTGTGGCTTGCTCTCTGACCGAGCTGCGTCACTCATCTCTGGGCCTCCGTTTTCTCCCATGATGTGTGCTAACTGCCTGTTTCAGAGGCTTTTCTGGGGGTCAACTTCTCGCCATCCCCATCTCTTGCCTGAATGGGTTCTGTAGCTTCCTCCTTGTTCTTGACCTCCAGTGTATCCATTCTCCAGCAGCACAGGTGGCATTTGATAATGTAAAGCCTCTTATTTCCCCACTGAAAACCTTCCATTGTCCTCAAGATAAAATGCCACTTCCTTAATAGGCCTGGTGAGATCTTGTATAATCTAGTTGCCACCAGCCCTCTCAAGCCTCTTTTTGGCCTCTCTGCTTTTCCCTGCCCACCCCCCACCCCCTGCCTCGACTTTAGCCAGACCAGCCTTCAGTGGCTGTGTTCTCACACGTGCCAAGGTGGGCATTTTTCTGTTCCCTACCTGGAGTCCTCTCCGTCTACTCCTTGCATGGCCAGCTCTTAGCTACCAGCATTGGCTAAAGCATCTCAAAGCAGCCTTTGGTGGTCACTGTGTCTGAAATACAACACCCTTCCCAACTACCCCCCATCGTTCCCTCCCATTGCTGTTTTAAACAAGCTAGGAATCCCCATTGGACAAAATAGTTTCAAAGAGGCAGTCTCTGCCCGTGTCACCACCCCCTTCCCCAGGCAGCATTTGAACCCTACTCTGTTGCTTCCAGAGCTCTGTAGCTCTATCCGCAGGGGATTGAGCGAGCACTCTGTGAGAGGTCCTGCCAGCTCTGAGCTGCAGTCAGCAGGAGGGGGAAGCCCGGGGGCCTCTCTTCTGCAGCTGTACCCCGTCCTTCCCCCTCTGGCAGGATCTTCACCAAGGTTGTGCTGGAGGCGCCGCTGATCACCGAGAGCGCCCTGGAGGTGATCCGCAAGTACTGCGAGGATGAGGTGAGGATGGCGTGACTGGGGCTGTGCTCACTGCATCCTGGGCTGGGGTGGGGGGTTCTGTGAGGGACCTGATCTGACTGAGGCAAGGGAGACACCCCAGAGGCACACTGTGGGTGCCCTGAGCTCCGGCTCCCCTCCTCCTGCCGCAGAGTCGCACCTACCTGGGCATGTCCACTCTCCGAGACCTGATCTTCAAGCGCCCATCCCGCCAGTTCCAGTACCTGCATGTCCTGCTAGACCTCAGCTCCCACGAGAAGGACAAGGTGACCCCCCACCCCTGCTCTGTGCTGGACTACACTCAGCCTGTCCTCTGTCCCAAGTAACCAGCCCCATCTCTTCCACATGCCCCTGAAGGTTTCTGGGCCTGCTGCCCTTCTTGCGACAACTTGGTGGTGGCGGCTTTTCCATTTTTGATGGCACGAGGCTGCTTAGAATGTACACACATGGACACCCCCCCCAGGAATGGCAGTCCATTTTGCTCTTACTCCACCCGTGTTGGGGCACCCCCTCTTAAGGCCTGGTGCTGTGCTGGGACCTGGGGGACACTGTCCAGGAGGGGAGCCGTTGTGACCGCACAGCGTGTTCAGTGCCTGGAGTGGAGCAGGGTGTGCAGCCAGGGAAGGGAAGCGGTCTAAGGAAGCCTTCTGGAGGAGGGGTCGTGTGAGCCAAGACCTGGGAGTGGAGCAGGGTGTGCAGCCAGGGAAGGGAAGCGGTCTAAGGAAGCCTTCTGGAGGAGGGGTCGTGTGAGCCAAGACCTGCACTGAGTGGACGGGTGTGCCCTGCACAGAGGGTCAGCGTGTGATCGAGAGGCCCTCGGTCCATCCCTGCTCCTGCCTGCCGCCAGCTCCTTCCTGACATCTCATGGCCATTCACTCAGCAAACCCTCCCTGCTGGCTCGGCCCTGAGGTGCTCTTGGGGACAAAGCGGTCCCCAAGACTGGGCCCTGTTCACATGGCTCCCAGCAGGGGATATCTGAGTGAAGCAGGATCTAGCCAGTGACAGGCATGCCAGCAGTGGGAACCTTTTGTCCCAAGTCTCAGAGCTGGGGAGAATGCGGTCACTTTAAAAAAAGGTGAGGGCTTCCCTGGAAGCTCAGACAGTAAAGTGTCTGCCTGCAATGAGGGAGACCTGAGTTCGATCCCTGGGTCAGGAAGATCCCCTGGAGAAGGAAATGGCAACCCACTCCAGTGCTCTTGCCTGGAAGATCCCATGGATGGAGGAGCCTGGTTGGCTATAACCCACGGGGTCGCAAAGAGTCGGACACAACTGAGCGACNTCGATCCCTGGGTCAGGAAGATCCCCTGGAGAAGGAAATGGCAACCCACTCCAGTGCTCTTGCCTGGAAGATCCCATGGATGGAGGAGCCTGGTTGGCTATAACCCACGGGGTCGCAAAGAGTCGGACACAACTGAGCGACTTCACTCTTTCGAGCAACTAAGGAAAGCTGCTTCCAGTTGGAGTGTAGCAAGACAAGAATGAACGATGAGAGATGGGATGGGGCAGGAAGACGGTGGGGTGGTACAGGGCCTTGAATTGGGCCAGGAAGCCTCTCTCCCAAGCTGGTAACCAGCCTTAGGCATGGTAGCTCAGCCCCAGCGGGCCTTTCTCAGACATCAGCTTGTTTTCACACCGATGCCGCCAAGCTCAGAGCAGCCGACCTCCCCCTGGCCCCACTCCTCAGGTGCGTTCCCAGGCCTTGCTGTTCATCAAGCGCATGTACGAAAAGGAACAGCTGCGAGAGTACGTGGAGAAGTTTGCCCTCAACTACCTGCAGCTCTTGGTCCACCCCAACCCGCCGTCGGTGCTGTTTGGAGCCGACAAGGACACAGGTTTGGCGCAGGTTCTCCAGAGGTGTAGTGAGCTGGGGGAGATGGCTCGCTGGGAGAGACAGCCAGACACCAAGAGCTGGACGAGCAGGCCTCAGGTGGCAAAAGCAGGAGCCTGTGGGAACCCAGAACGGGTGCCTGGCCCAGCCTGGGGGTCAGGGAGAGTGTCCCGAAAGAGGGGGCAGCTGGGCTGGAAGACGAGGACCAGGAGAGTGAGCCAGTGATGGGACTCCAGGAAGGGCCAGGCAGGTTCTTTGCAGACCATTCCTTTAGCAGAGCTGTAGGTCCTCCGGCATTGCAGATCAGGAGACCCAGGCCCCCTGGGAAGGGCCCATTAACCTGGAAGGTTCTGGCCGTGGCAGAAAGCAGGGGGCTTCTAGGAGCACAGGAGCCCCAGTGCAGCCTGGGTGCCGGGCCAGCTTCCCAGGAGATGTGCTGGCTCTGTGACCCTGAGGTGGTGCAGAAAGAGGAACTGGGGGGCTTCCCTGGTGGTCTCGTGGTTATGACTGCATGCTGCCGATGCAGGGGGCACAGGTTCCATCCCTGGTTAGGGAACTAAGATCCTGCCACACAGTAAGGTTAAAAATAAGAGTTGGGCGCAGGGTTCTAGGCAACAGAGCAGCGCGTGCACAGGCTCCACAGTGGGGGCCCCAAGGGCCCGTCAGAAGGAGGCTGTGACCCCAGCACACAGCCCCAGAGGCAGGGCAGCCCTGAACAGGAGCTGGCAGGGAGAGCAAGGCCAGGCGTCCCCTGAGGGCCCTGGTTGGTGGTGAGAGTGCTGAGCAGGGGAGGGGCAGGGCCAGACGTGCTCTTGGGAAGATCCGTCTGGGTTGGTGGTCAGAGGAGACCAGATGGAAATGTAGGGCAGAGACTTCTAGAAGAGGAACAGGTCTGGTTGCACCCCATTTCCCAGAGGACTGGCTTCCTGCCCTGGGACAGTTTGCTTCCCAGGCCCAGCTCCCACTCCTTTCTGTGCCTGCCGCCCCCCCGAAAGAAGAACCAGGCGCTGAGCAGGGGCGAAGGGGGAGTGGGGCCCATCTGATCTTCACCCCCCCACCCCTGTCCTCTTAGAGGTGGCCGCACCCTGGACGGAGGAGACAGTGAAGCAGTGCCTGTACCTCTACCTGGCTCTCCTACCTCAGAACCACAAGCTGATCCACGAGCTGGCGGCCGTGTACACAGAGGCCATCGCTGACATCAAGAGAACAGTGCTGAGGGTCATCGAACAGCCGGTGAGGCCCCTGGCCCGCCAGGCTCCGCCCACCGGTGGGCGGGGCTGAATACCAACTCCAGCCCGCCCCTGCCCCTCCCCTGAATGTCCTCCCCCTGCTGAGTGCTAAGGCTAAGGATCATCACCCCCACCCCACCTCCATCCACTCTTGAGAAGACAGCAGGGTAGCCCTGTAGTTAAGAGCTTCCAGTGGGTGAGACTTCGGTTCACATTCCATCTCTCTCCTCACTGCGTGACCTTGCACCCTTCAGTTAAATCCAAGCAGATAATTCAGACCAGCAAGCTTGTTGGAGCGATTCTGTGACCTCATGCCCGTGAATACCTGTGTCCCTGTTGTCATGTATGAGCCGTCCCTCCCCGGCCTTGCTGACAGGGATCTTTAGTTGTCATGGCCTGAGTCACTCCTGCTCTGGAGCCACAGGGTCACCCACAAGAGAAGCAACGCAGGCACAGCCTGGCCTGTGAAATTCAGAATGTCTGTTCTTTTCTGTCGCCAGATTTTAAACTGCTCTTCTCTATCTCTGTTCCTGACATTTTATTACTGAGAAGTTCCACAATAAACCAAAGGAGAAAATGTGGCAGGTTAATTCCCACATACCTGCCTCCCAGAGTCAACGGGGTCCTTACCTGTAACGTGGGGGTAATAATCTGGTTGTAAGGAGGAAGCAGATTCTTCTCCCCATTGTCACCGTGAGCCCACCAGACTGTGAGCTCCTTGAGGGCAACGACTGTCGGCTCCACTTGCAGTTGGGCAGAGGAAGGGACGAGCCCTTGACGCCTGGCCCTCCTCCGCTCCCTGTGTTCGGTGCCTATTAGGGGGTTAAGGGGAGGCTGCAGACACAGTAACAGGTCGAGCCCTGATCTGAGCCAGTAGCAAAGCTGGCACCCGGGTGGTCACAGGGGGAGGTGGGCAGGAGTCACTTGTGCCTGCAGAAGCCAAAAAAGTCCTCACCAAGGAATTGAAGGACAGCTTGGGCATCAAAGGTCAGGCTGAGTCCCAGAGACCAGGCCTGGCCTGCCTGCTGGGAGGGCAGCATGCTAAGAGCGCAGGAAGGAGCTGCAGGAAGCTGTGTGTGTGTGAGGTCGGGTGGAAGAGACCCAGACGCTTCTGCCAACCCTGCCCACCTTCCCCAGATTTCCCCCACTTCTCTGAAGCCTTGACACCCATTCTTTTCTCCTCTGCTTTATTGAGATACAACTGATATACAACATTATCTTAGCTTATTATCTTAGCTTAAGGTCTACAACACCGTGATTTGATACATGTATATAGTTACTAAATGATTATTACCATAAGTTTAATTAACATCCATCACCTCAAAGAATTACTCATTGTCGTCTAACGATGAGAATATTTGAGATCTGCCCTCTCTTGCCACTTCCTCCACCAGAGTCCCAGCGTCCTGCCAGCTGCCTGGTCTCTGACACCTCCCCAAGCTCTCCTCCTGGGCCCCCATCCCCTCACACCGCTCTGTGTCTCCCCTCTCTTCTCTTGCCTGTAGATCCGGGGGATGGGCATGAACTCGCCAGAGCTGCTCCTGCTGGTGGAGAACTGTCCCAAGGGGGCGGAGACACTGGTCACACGCTGTCTGCACAGCCTCACAGACAAAGGTGCCTCCTGGGACCCCATCCTTCCCTCTCCTCTCCTATACTGACCCTCCCCATTTCCCTTCGCAGGACCTGGGGATCAGAGCCGCTGGGTCACTAGATGCTTGGCCCTCTTGTCTCTCCGCATCCTTGGGCCTCAATTTCTCTGTGCGGAAGGGTGCACTGCTACAACGCATTTGAGAAACCGAGGGACCAGGGGTTTCTGCTCTGAAATGGAGCAGACCCTCCCCGCCCCTGCCACACACAACCACCACCATTCGTTTCTCTTCCTCAATGTCCACCCTCACCCCACCGCCCCCAGCCCCTGAGCCTCCTGCTTATTCCTCCGCCTGCAGTGCCCCCATCCCCAGAGCTGGTGAAGCGGGTCAGGGATCTCTACCACAAGCGACTGCCAGACGTCCGCTTCCTCATCCCAGTGCTCAATGGGCTGGAGAAGGTAGGGAGCTGCACGCCTGGATGCACAGGGACAAGCCTGGCAGGGCGGGGAGGAGGGAGGCACCCGGGCAACCTCGTCAGATGCTGCCAGCACAGTCTGGGTCTTGTCTGGGTCAATCTCAAGTCGGCAAGCCCCGCCCCTCTCTGAGCCTCAGCTTCTCCCTCTCCTGAATGAATATGCCAGTGATCCACCACGACCCACCCTCCTCCCCTCCCACCCCACCCTACACACAAACTGGAGCCACAGAGGCAGGTGCCCCAGTCTTGTTCCTCCCAGGCTGTGGGACCTCGGGTGAACCTCCATCTCCTCTTGGAGGAGGAGTCATCAGGCCGGCCCAGGGCCTCACCTGGGGGTGACGAGGCTGGGGCTGGGTCAGGCCAAGTGAGCTGGGAAAGCTAAACCTTGAGGGACCAAAGAGAGGGAGAGGGGGAAGGCACTGGGGGGCTAGCTGAGGCCAGAGCTTGCCCCTCACCACCCCAGGGTGAGCAGTGGGAGGCTTCTCTGGAGTGGACAGGGGGCGTATCTGACCTGCCCTTCTCTGCCTTGCCCTTGCAGAAGGAAGTGATCCAGGCCCTGCCAAAGCTCATCAAGCTCAACCCCATCGTGGTGAAAGAGGTCTTCAACCGCCTGCTGGGCACCCAGCATGGTAGGTGATGTGCTCGCCTCCCCGCCAGGGGCCAGCTTAACCCTGGCCCTCGTTTCCCTCCCCAGCGGCTCCCCCGGGAGACCCCAGCTCAGGTGCAGGAGGAAGGGATCCCGGAGGTGAGATGTGGAATGCTGGGTGGGGGATGCCACCACCTTTTGGTGGTGGGGGTGTTCATCTTGCTCTGCCATTCAAGGCTGCCATTCAGACTTAGTGACATCTCGACATCTGTCCCAAAGCTCCTGGGCCACCTTCCCATGATACTTGGGGACATTCATCCACACGGGGGACAAAATTGTGGGACTGAGGGCTGACTCTTTATAAGCATCTTCCCTTCCAGGACCTCAAACACGGGCTCCATCCCTGCCCTTCCTCAGGTCTTGCCTGAACCTCTCCGGCTGTGGGTGAGGGGCCTTTTGTTCGAGTTTGGACTCGCCCAGGTCCAAAAGAAAGAAAACTTTCAACCTAGACAGACTACCAGATGACATAGGGTAGATTCCTCAGCCCTCACCCCAGGGGCTGGAGCTAGGGAGGGTGGAACCTGTCTGTTCCGCATGTGACTTGGCGACTCAAGACACACACGCGAGTGTCTGGGACCCTCGACACCCCTCAGAAGAGTGCCGTCTCCCGCAGCCTCGTCCCTGTGGCTTTCAGCCCAAGCGCTGTTTGCAGGACTGTTGCCTGGCCCCCTCGTCCCATCCAGCAGACGCTCCTGCGCCTGTCTGCTGTGCTGGGACCTGGGATGAGCTCGTCCTCGCCCTGCCCTTGTAGGTGCACAGCCTGGGCCGGGACAGGGGAGAGTGGCCGAGTTGCAGGAGAGATACTGGAGGCCCAGTGCGGGGGCAGGTGGCACAGTGAAGGCCTGAGGGCCTCTGGTTGGAACGGCCACCAGCTGCCGCCTCACTGGGGCTCCTCCTGGCATTCTCAGTCTTTCTGCCACCGCGCCAGCTCTCTGCACCCCCAATCCCGGAAGGCGCCTTGTCCTCCTCTGCCGCTCCCCCAGCCTAGGGGGGCGTGGACCTCTCAGGCATCCATACTGTCTCCCCCTCCTCCCCCCCACTCCCCCTGCTGCAGGTGAAGGGAACTCAGCCCTGTCCCCCCTGAACCCTGGAGAGCTGCTCATCGCCTTACACAACATTGACTCGGCAAAGTGTGACATGAAGTCCATCATCAAAGGTGAGGCACCCCCCCACCCCCCACCGCCCCGCCCTGCCCGGA
>SJYX01014603.1:112707-130645 GCA_006410675.1 Oreotragus oreotragus
GACCCCCTCTTCAGTGGCCTGGCCATTGCGGACCCAGGGAAGAACCTTGGGCTGGAGTCAGCCCCCTCTGGAATCAGCCAAGTCGGAGACTGTGCCCCCCACAGCCCCGTCTCAGAGCTCCGGACGCCAGCCTCGTTCTTTCCATCCCTCCTCCTCTCCTTCCCCGCCCCCACCCCATCTGAGGAACTGATGCACCCCGTGCGCACCAGCTTGCGGCCCTCAGGAAAGGTGGGAGAGCCCTCCTCCCCGGCCCCCAGGGTCCTGAGGAGTGACAAACACAGAGCCCTTGGCCAGGCTGGTCAGAGGCAGGGCAGACAGCGCACAGCAGGCGTTGTTGGCCTGGGAGAGCTGAGCCTGGAGAGCGGCCCTCCCGGCCGGGCAGTAGGTGGCAACCTGGCCAACTCACCACAGTGAGCAGTTTCCCAATGGCAGCTGCCACTGTTCACCTAGTGCTTAGTCTGGGCCGCGCTTTCCTAAGCGCCTCACACCCGCCCAGCCACACCACTCTGTTCTTGCTAAGTATGCTGACTTCCGTTTTGTAGTCAGAGTGGAGGTTCCAGAGAGGTTAAGTAACTTGCTCAGGGCCACCCAGAAGCTAAGTGGTATAGTGGACAAAACAGAATTGGAAGTTGGGGGACCTGGTTCTGCCTGCAGATGGCCTCCTGGGTCCCAGGGCAGCAGTCCCTCCCTCCCTCGGCGCTCCCCTCCCTCCCTCGGTGCTCCCCTCCACGTCCTCCATGGCTTCAGGTTCAGAAACCATGCTTTCCCATGGAGGCAGGAGCCCTTACTGTCCCCTGCTCTTCTCAGAAGACAGCTGGCCTTGCTTCCTCCTCTCTCCTTTAAAAGCAGGGAGGGGGGTTTTCCCTCCTTGCTAGTGTCTTGTCCCACCTGAAGTAGCTTCAGTGACATACTTCCTAGTCTTCCTCAGCAGATTCTCTGAGAAACCTTTAGGTCAAGAGAGGAGCTTCTGAAAATATTAAACACACGCTACAAATGAGAGGGCACTCAGGCCTCTAGTGGAAGCGGTGAAGTGTCTCAAAGCTGAGGCTCCGGGAGTGGTCGTTTTACACACCCCGGCCCCTTAGGTGACCTCTGGAAGTTATGAGCCCATTCCCAAGGACAGTACCCACATGTGACCTTGTGTACCATTTGAGGGGACTCAAATTGTGCTAGCATGGCCTGGTTCTGGAACTGCAGAGCGGACCCTGGCTGGATCTGGTGGTTTCGGGGCGGGGGTCTGGTCAAGAAAGGAGGTCAAGGTGTAATCGTGCAGGCCCCGCCCACCGCTCCAGTGACACCCATTCACGGACCCAGGTTTAGTCCTTGACCTTAACACAAGGGAACCGGGGCCCAATGGGGAAAAGGGCTTGACCACAGGTCACACACGCAGCCAGCAACCAGGCCCTAGAGATGTCGGCAACGCCCTGCAAGGTTTCTTCCTACAAACCCAGGCCCACATGGAGCCTCTGTATCACTGAGCTCTCAGCAGCCCTTCAGCTGGTCTCCCTACTGGCTGTTCATCTCAGAGCACCTTCTCTGCTCAGGCACCTGTGCTTTTCTCCATTGCACCAGTAACCCTGCTTGACTGTTAGCTCCAGGTCCTGTTTTGTGCCCCATTGGACTCCCCAGTGTCTGACAGTATAAGCAGTCATCACTGGCATTCACTTCCCTTAAACCACCCTCTCTGATGAGTTTTTCTATAGCTGGACCTGTCCAACGATTAAGACTCGCTACACACCTCTCCTCAGCCCTGTGCTGGCCCCTGCTGAGGACACAGCCGGGATGGGGACAGTCCTGGCCCTGCCTTCCCCAGGCTCACAGGCCATCCCTCCAGTAACCGTCCAGAGTGAACAGGACTGGAGCAGGGGGCCCAAAGGGGCTCCCTGACTCTCCCTTGGGTGGGATGTTAAGGAGGGGTTCCTGGAGGAGGGGACACCTGAGCTGAGACCACAGGATGGACAGGGGTGAGGAAGCAGGAGATGTGATCCGTGCTAGCAAGGCCTGGTTCTGGAACTACAGAGCAGACCCAGCTGGATCTGGTCGAGGATGGAGGTGGGGGATGGAGTCGGGCTGTAATGATGTAAGCCCCTGTCTCTTATACACATTGCCCGGACCCCCTCTTCAGTGGCCTGGCCATTGCGGACCCAGGGAAGAACCTTGGGCTGGAGTCAGCCCCCTCTGGAATCAGCCAAGTCGGAGACTGTGCCCCCCACAGCCCCGTCTCAGAGCTCCGGACGCCAGCCTCGTTCTTTCCATCCCTCCTCCTCTCCTTCCCCGCCCCCACCCCATCTGAGGAACTGATGCACCCCGTGCGCACCAGCTTGCGGCCCTCAGGAAAGGTGGGAGAGCCCTCCTCCCCGGCCCCCAGGGTCCTGAGGAGTGACAAACACAGAGCCCTTGGCCAGGCTGGTCAGAGGCAGGGCAGACAGCGCACAGCAGGCGTTGTTGGCCTGGGAGAGCTGAGCCTGGAGAGCGGCCCTCCCGGCCGGGCAGTAGGTGGCAACCTGGCCAACTCACCACAGTGAGCAGTTTCCCAATGGCAGCTGCCACTGTTCACCTAGTGCTTAGTCTGGGCCGCGCTTTCCTAAGCGCCTCACACCCGCCCAGCCACACCACTCTGTTCTTGCTAAGTATGCTGACTTCCGTTTTGTAGTCAGAGTGGAGGTTCCAGAGAGGTTAAGTAACTTGCTCAGGGCCACCCAGAAGCTAAGTGGTATAGTGGACAAAACAGAATTGGAAGTTGGGGGACCTGGTTCTGCCTGCAGATGGCCTCCTGGGTCCCAGGGCAGCAGTCCCTCCCTCCCTCGGCGCTCCCCTCCCTCCCTCGGTGCTCCCCTCCACGTCCTCCATGGCTTCAGGTTCAGAAACCATGCTTTCCCATGGAGGCAGGAGCCCTTACTGTCCCCTGCTCTTCTCAGAAGACAGCTGGCCTTGCTTCCTCCTCTCTCCTTTAAAAGCAGGGAGGGGGGTTTTCCCTCCTTGCTAGTGTCTTGTCCCACCTGAAGTAGCTTCAGTGACATACTTCCTAGTCTTCCTCAGCAGATTCTCTGAGAAACCTTTAGGTCAAGAGAGGAGCTTCTGAAAATATTAAACACACGCTACAAATGAGAGGGCACTCAGGCCTCTAGTGGAAGCGGTGAAGTGTCTCAAAGCTGAGGCTCCGGGAGTGGTCGTTTTACACACCCCGGCCCCTTAGGTGACCTCTGGAAGTTATGAGCCCATTCCCAAGGACAGTACCCACATGTGACCTTGTGTACCATTTGAGGGGACTCAAATTGTGCTAGCATGGCCTGGTTCTGGAACTGCAGAGCGGACCCTGGCTGGATCTGGTGGTTTCGGGGCGGGGGTCTGGTCAAGAAAGGAGGTCAAGGTGTAATCGTGCAGGCCCCGCCCACCGCTCCAGTGACACCCATTCACGGACCCAGGTTTAGTCCTTGACCTTAACACAAGGGAACCGGGGCCCAATGGGGAAAAGGGCTTGACCACAGGTCACACACGCAGCCAGCAACCAGGCCCTAGAGATGTCGGCAACGCCCTGCAAGGTTTCTTCCTACAAACCCAGGCCCACATGGAGCCTCTGTATCACTGAGCTCTCAGCAGCCCTTCAGCTGGTCTCCCTACTGGCTGTTCATCTCAGAGCACCTTCTCTGCTCAGGCACCTGTGCTTTTCTCCATTGCACCAGTAACCCTGCTTGACTGTTAGCTCCAGGTCCTGTTTTGTGCCCCATTGGACTCCCCAGTGTCTGACAGTATAAGCAGTCATCACTGGCATTCACTTCCCTTAAACCACCCTCTCTGATGAGTTTTTCTATAGCTGGACCTGTCCAACGATTAAGACTCGCTACACACCTCTCCTCAGCCCTGTGCTGGCCCCTGCTGAGGACACAGCAGGGATGGGGACAGTCCTGGCCCTGCGTTCCCCAGGCTCACAGGCCATCCCTCCAGTAACCGTCCAGAGTGAACAGGACTGGAGCAGGGGGTCCAAAGGGGCTCCCTGACTCTCCCTTGGGTGGGATGTTAAGGAGGGGTTCCTGGAGGAGGGGACACCTGAGCTGAGACCACAGGATGGACAGGGGTGAGGAAGCAGGAGATGTGATCCGTGCTAGCAAGGCCTGGTTCTGGAACTACAGAGCAGACCCAGCTGGATCTGGTCGAGGATGGAGGTGGGGGATGGAGTCGGGCTGTAATGATGTAAGCCCTGCTCACAGCTGGTCTCTCACAGACCCCAGTTCAAGTTCAGACTTGCTCTCTTGAGGGCCTGTGGCAGGTACAGGGTCAGGTTGAGCTTTTGAAAGACCCCCTCAGGCTGCTGTATGGAGGGTGGATTAGAGGGTGGGTGGGAGGCCCAGGAGGAGGCTGGGGTGGAGCTGAAGGGGAGGAGAGGGAAGAAGGCTGATTTTGGAAGCTTTCTGGCAGAGCAGGCAGAAGCCAACAGCTACCTCGAGGAGGAGGAGGAACAGCCTCTGTCGGGCGGGTCCTCTTGCCCTTTGTTCACCTTCTGCTCCCTGCAGCCTAGGTGCCCCCCCCCACCCCCGCCCCTGCCCCACCTCCAGCCTCCTCCCTGCCTGTCTGCCTGCAATGCCTCCAGCCTCCCTCTCTTCCTTATAGGAGCTCCCCAGCCCCCATTCTTTATAGGCGCCCACCTCTGTTCTCCATTAGCCTCTCAAGGATTGGGGGGGCCTCTCTTCTAGCTCAATAAAGACTTCCTGGTTGACAGACTCACCTGGCAAGTGGTGTTTGGGGCAGAAGGGGTTCAGAGGCAGTTCTCGGAGTCTCTCCACTAACAGTGGATCCGAGCACCACTGATCTCACTGATTCGGGGTCCCGCAGCACGCTCCTGAGGGGCCTGCCCTCATGGTGCTTGTGCCACACCAGCCCCCTGGGGCCCTTCCTGGCGCTCATCGTATGTCCAGACTTCCTCCTCTCGCCCCTCCCTCGTGACTCTGTGGCCTGTGACCTCCACGTCCCCCCAGGCCTGGTAGCGCCCGAACCAGCACGAGCCTCATGCACTGGGTTGAGAGCAGGCAGTCTCTTGACCAGTCTGCTGGTGGAGACCGTGGCTCCTGTCCCCTGAGGGATTGCTTATGGAAGTCACAGCTGCTTCCTTCCAGTAGAGGTGGAGGTGCCACGCCATCCCAGTCCAGCCACAATGGGTCCCCAGGGGTAGGCAATATCTCTCTCTCCCCTCACCCTTTCTGGGCATTGTTCTCCAAGAGGGCCAACATCTTCCCACGACCCAGTGGGGCTTCCAGGAGATGGACGTGTCCTCTCCCTTACCCCCAGCTCCCAGGCTTTCAGTGTCCGCTTCTGGGTCGGGGGGGAATCTGCCTTGCCTGGAGCTTCAGGGAGTTGGGGCTGGGTCTCCCCCTCATGCAGGCAGATCATGGGGCTGAGACTCTCTAAGGGGTGGTGGGGCTCCCACTTCCCAGGGGCTGCTGGGCAAAGGGGACAGGTCCCCTCTCCGCCTCCTCACAGCCACCAACCTGTGCTTTGCGGAGCGGAACGTGTATACGTCGGAGGTGCTGGCCGTGGTGATGCAGCAACTGATGGAGCAGAGCCCCCTGCCCATGCTGCTCATGAGGACCGTCATCCAGTCCTTGACTATGTACCCCCGCCTGGGGGGCTTCGTCATGAACATCCTGTCCCGGCTCATCATGAAGCAGGTAACCCAGCCGACCACCCTGGTCTCCCAGGCAGGGGACTGCCGCAGGATGCGCTGCCAGCAGACTTGAGGCAGAACCCCAGGCTCTTCCAGCTGGTTTGGCCCCTGTCCCAAGGGAGCCCTGGTGCAGAGAGCAAGCTCTGCCATGACTGGCAGACTGCTGAGACAGCACAGCCCTCCAGGGGTCACTGCATCAGACAGCTGTAGGGGGCAGGGTGGCGAGGGAGGCTGTTGGGTGGTGGGAGCGGACTTCGAGAGGTGCACTTCCCCCGAGGTGTGGCTGTTAGTCACTTGGCTGTGTGCCACTCCTGGCAGCTGCATAGACTGTAGCCCACCAGGCTCCTCTGTCCATGGGAGTTCCCAGGCAAGAATACTGGAGCCGGTAGCCATTCCCTTTTCCAAGAGATCTTCCTGACCCAGGGATCAAACCTGGGTCTCCCACACTGCAGGCGGATTCTTTACCATCTGAACCACCAGGGCTGCCCCTTGCCCCCCATCATTTGGCACTGAGTCAGACAAGAGGCATCTTGAGCTGAAAGATGGCCCCAATTTTCAAGAGAAGCTAGAAATGTTTTATGAAACAACAAGAAACCTTTATCCACAAGCCTTCAGACTGGATTCAGACCACAGGTTGACACTTTGCAACATCTGATTTAGAGGTTAAGTGCAGATGCAGGCAGATCTGAGGGTCGGTTCAGCCTTTGGTAGCTGTGTGACCCTGGACGAGTCCCGCACCTCCCTGGGCCTCGTAGGTTTAGCAGGGCTAACGTCGCCCTCTAGAGGCGGCGGTGAGAATGCAGTGAGGCATGGCCTTGCGGAAGGTCTTTGTCCCAACTTCTGGGGCGGCTGGCTGCCTGCAGGCCCCCTCACGACTGCTCCCTCCCTGCCCGGTCCAGGTGTGGAAGTATCCCAAGGTGTGGGAGGGCTTCATCAAGTGCTGTCAGCGCACCAAGCCCCAGAGCTTCCAGGTCATCCTGCAGCTCCCACCCCAGCAGCTGGGGGCCGTCTTTGACAAGTGCCCAGAGCTCCGGGAGCCCCTGCTGGCCCACGTCCGCTCCTTCACCCCCCACCAGGTACCCCCAGGTGTGGGGTGGGTGGCCCCATGGGTCCAGCCCTGGGGGACTGAGTGTTGGGGGGGGCAGCCCGGCAGTGTCACGAAGGTCTTGGGGTCTGGAGAGTCAAGGATACCAAGGGTCTGAGTGGGACTTGGTGGAGGGGGGTGTCTCCGTGTCAGAGCTCTTCACAGCGCCCCCATCTGCTTTTCCCCTAGCAAGCACACATCCCCAACTCCATCATGGCCATCCTGGAGGCCAGCGGCAAGCAGGAGCCAGAGACTAAGGAAGCACCTGCCGGGCCCCTGGAAGAGGTGAGGGTCTGCAGCCACCTCCCCAGGCCAGAAGTCCCCCGCGCCCCTCCTCCTACCCACACCAGCCATCTCTGCGGGGAGGGGCTGGGGAGACGGCAGCCCCTTACCCCCTGTTCCCTCTCTGCTGACTGCCTCAGGGTGGTTTCCATCTTTTCCTCACCATCCCCTTGAGAGCAGCCTGGGTCTTGGGTCCCAGCCGTCCCTGAGGTTTTGTGTGTCACCCCGCCCCCCCAGGATGACTTAGAGCCTCTGGCCCTGGCACCACCTCCGGCCCCCCGACCCCCTCAAGATCTCATCGGCCTGCGGCTGGCCCAGGAGAAGGCCTTAAAGCGGCAACTGGAGGAAGAACAAAAGCTGAAGCCTGGGGGACTGGGAGCCCCCTCCTCGTCCTCGTCCTCTTCCTCGGCGCGGCCAGGACCCCCCCAGCCGGAGGAAGCCATTGATTTCCGGGAGGAGGGGCCTGAGTGTGAGACCCCGGCCATCTTCATCAGCATGGACGATGACTCGGGGCTGACTGAGGCCGCATTGCTGGACTCTAGTCTTGAGGGACCCCTACCTAAGGTAGGGACGAACACCCCAGAGCAACAGAGGACGAGGAAAATCAGGGCCCCGGGTTAAGTGTGTGCGCCTAGTGTCCAAGCGGGGAGGGGCGGGAAGGGGAGGGCCTGAAGAAGCACTGGAGGTGCAACCACGCTGTCTTTGACCTGCCCCCCCTTCTGTCACCAGGAAACTGCAGCAGGTGGATTGCTTTCAAAGGAGGAGCGGAGCCCCCAGCCCCTCACAGCTGCTGGAGAAGACACAGTGCAGACTCCCAGCCCCGCCACTGAGGAAGTGGGCGAATCGGAGACCAAGGGGAATAGCTGACGAGCTTGTTGGGGGGCGGGGGAGTGGGACTGGGAGCTCAGGGAGGCCGGGGAGGGGCTTGGCCGACGGTGCTTTGCCTTTAAAAATTAAACAAGTAAAAAAGATCACCGGTCTGGGGTATGGGTGCCGGTCTGGGGTACGGGTGTCGTCTCTGGTGCCTGCCTCCGTGTCAGCTGTGGGATTGTGCAGAGGCTGGTGGCGCCCACCAGAGGCCCCCCCAACCCGCCCGGGAAGACTGCAAACCTCTCTGGCATGGGGCTGCGCCTGCGCGAAAAGCAGTTTATTGGCCGCGCATCCCCGCGCCCTGTCCTGGTAACGGCCCGCCCCCTCGGTCCCTAGCAACCGGCCCAGCTAGCCCAGCGGCTGCCGGGTGCACACAACACAGGCGACTGATCTGGCCTGCCTATCTGCAAGACTTCTTCCTGGAAGTCTGCGATCCCTTTGAACTATGGGGGATCCTCCACCTGACCCCGAGCCCCCTTCTCAGCCGACCTCCAGCCGTAGGAGCTCGCAGGTCTCCGAGCGGCGGCGCAGTCGGGAACGCACCAGGCCCCTGGTCTCGACCCTGGTCCCCGAGGAGCTGCAGCAGATACAGCTCGACCCCCAGATCCTGCGCAGCAGTCAGGAGGCGCTGTCGAACCTCCGTGGCTGGCCACAGAGGGCCAGCCTGACCCCAAACGAGAACCTGGTTTTCCAGGCCGAGGACCCTTACGTGAACCCAGGCTTTCCCACAGAGGTGCAGCCCCAAGCTTACCTGAGCGAGGGCAGGCTCCAGGCCAGCCACAACGCCAGCTTAATGCTGCAGCAGCTCCAGCAGAGTGAAGGCAGCCTACTCCAGCAACTGGAGTCTGCCTACCAGGGGCCCCCGGCAGACCTTCCGGGCCCGTTCACCAGGTACCAGAGAGAAGACCTGCCGTTCAGCCCGGGCACCCAGCATGGGCCCTACATGAGGGATGACCCCACCCTTCAGTTCTCGCCCTCTGAGCTGGGCTTCATGTCCTTCAATATGGAGTTGCCCGAGCCAGAACCTCGCGAGCTGGCCGTGCAGAACGCCAAGGCCTACCTGCTGCAGACCAGCATCAACAGCGACCTCAGCCTGTGAGAGAGGGCCCCGGGAGTGGGGCGAGGGAGGGACCCAGGTAGGGAGATACCTCAGCCAGGGCCCCACCTCCTCGTCTAGACGAGATTGCTCTTCACTGAGAACCAGCGACCACTCGGGGCATCTAACTCAGACTGGGAGTCAGGGAATAAATAACAACACTAGTTAGCATTTACTTACCAGACTGTGCCAGCAATTCACAGGTTAACAGCTGGCTCCCCTGGCTGAGCTTAGCACATCTGTTCCAATTTTGAAAGAAAAGTGAAAATCGCTCAGTCCAGCCGGAGACTTTGCAACCCGACGGATTGTAGCCTGCCAGGCTCCTCTGTCTATGGAATTCTCTAGCCAAGAATATTGGAGTAGCTAGCCATTCCCTTCCAGAGAAAGCAAAGGCACCCTACACCAGTACTCTTGCCTGGAAAATTCCATGGGCGGAGGAGCCTTGTAGGCTGCAGTCCATGGGGTCACGAAGAGTCAGGCACAACTGCGCGACTTCCCTTTCACTTTTCACTTTCATCCATTGGAGAAGGAAATGGCAACCCACTCCAGTGTTCTTGCCTGGAGAATCCCAGGGACAGGGGAGCCTGGTGGGCTGCAGTCTATGGGGTCGCAGAGAGTCAGACATGACTGAAGCGACTTAGCAACAGCAGCAGCAGCCAATCCCTTCCCAACCCAGGGATTGAACCCAGATCTCACACATTGCAGGTGAATTCTTTACTGTCTGAGCCACAAGGAGGGAAATTGAGATACAGAGAAATTAGGTCCCATGTCCAAAATAAAACAGCTTAGCTTTGGTAGATCCAGGATTTCAGCACAAATGATTTGGCTCCTGAGGCCCTGTTATCCACTAGCATTTCCTGCCTGAGAAAGGCATTTGCCAAGGCCATGTACATGCAGTCATAGGCCCCCATCACATCCTCATGAAGCTGACACTCTAGTGAGAGAATGGGCAATAAATATAAGGTGATAACAGCTAAGGTGAGCGATAGGGCAGAGTAAGGGGGGTGGGAGTGGATGTCAAATCTTTGTATGAGGTCAGGGAAGGCCTCTCTGAGGAAGTTACATTTGATCAGGAGCCTGGAAGAGGTGAGGGAGAGCACCACGTGGGTAAACTGGAAGAATTGTCCAGACAGAGGCCACAGAGTGAACTCCGGGAGTCGATGATGGACAAGGAGGCCTGGCGTGCTGCGAACACGGGGTTGCAAAGAGTCGGACACGACTGAGCGACTGAAATGCTGAACTGAGGACACAGTGAGCTTAAAGACTTGGGAGCTTGCTATGTTTGAGGAACAGCAAGGAAACTGGTTGTAACTGGAACCAAGGGAGGAAGCAGGAGAGTGAGAAGAGTTGGGAGGAGTAGCAGGTCTTGCTCAAGCCCAAAGCGCCCCCCATTCCTCCCATGCTCAGAGCCTGCCATGGCTCACCAGTGCCTTCAGAAGGTTCCTGCTTCTCATAACAGCCTTCAAGGTCCTATGTAATTCAACCCCTCCTCCCTCTCCAAACGTCATCTCTAGTCAGCTCCTACCTCAGATCCTAGAATCTAGTCAAAATTAACCTCAAAATAAATAAACAAATAACCCACAGCTCTTCCCCAACAGCACCCAGCCCTTGGGAGTTTCAAGGTCCCTTAATGGGTCTTTTCTTTTTCTTTTTTTGGTCATGCCGCCTGGCTTGCAGAATATCAGTCCCCTGACTGGGGATTGAGCCTGGGCCATAGCAATGAAAGCCTGATTTCTAACCAGTAGGTTACCAGTGAGCTCCCTCAAGTCCCCGATTGAAAAGCTCTCTCTCCTTCTTACCCTTCCCAAGTCAATGATGGCTCTCAACCACACCCAGCACTGCTGCCAAATGGTTGCACACTGAAGAGGCTTAGACATACATGATTTGAAATTAGGCCAAGTGAAAGTGAAAGTGGAGTTGCTCAGTCATGTCTGACTGTTTGTGACTCTATGGACTGTAGCCCCCAGGCTCCTCTGTCCATGGGATTTTCCAGGCAAGAATACTGGAGTGGGTTGCCATTTCCTTCTTCAGGGGATCTTCCCAACCCAGGGACTGAACTCGGGTCTCCCACACTGGAGCCACCAGGTGGCTCAGAAATTAGGCCAACTTGGTTTTCAGTCCTGGCTGTGCTACCCCTGAGTAGACCTCAACTTTTCTAAGCTTCAGTTTCCTCATCCGGAGAGTGAGGATCATAGTTTTCTCTCAGGTATATGTGGTGAGAATTCAACATTGCTTTCAAGGGCCCAACATAGTGCCTGACTCTGGTGAATGGAAGTCATGCTGCTACTGTTAACACTCCAGCCTCCTTTCCCACCTCAGCCCCTCTTCCTCACTCTGCTCCAGCCACAGTGACTTCAATATTCCTCCAACATGCCAGGCACACCCTCAGCTCACGGTCTTTCCACTCCATTCTCAATCACGTCATCTGCAAACCATGGGAGTTTTGCTTCTTTTCTTTTTCATGTCATATTTCATTGACTGGGATCTCCAGTGCATTTTATAGAAGTGGTAAAAGAAGGCTTCCTTCTTTCTTCCAGTCTCATAGGGGCATTATTCAGTCTTTCACCGTTACATCTGGTGTGTGCTGCAGCTTACACACATCTCCTCTTTATGAGATTATAGAATATTATTCTATTCCTAGTATCCTAGGTTTTTAAACATCATGAGTGGATATTGAATGTTAGTTTCTCTGCACCTATTGAGGTGATCTCACATAATCTCTTTTAACATGTTGATGTGATGAACTAATTTTTTTCTCCATTTTTCTAATATCGGTCCAGTCTAGCATTCTTGTTTGCCCAATTTAATCATGGTGTGTCACCCTTTAGGGGCTTCCATGGGGTCTCAATAGTAAAGAATCTGCCTGCCAATATAGGAGACGCAGGTTGCATCCCTAGGTTGGGAAGATCCCCTGGAGAAGGAAATGGCAACCCACAGTATTTTTTTTTTTTTTATTGAAGGATAATTGCTTTACAGAATTTTGTTGTTTTCTGTCAAACCTCAACATGAATCAGCCATAGGTGTACATATTTCCCTTCCCTTTTGAACCTCCCTCCCTCCCATCTCCCACCCCATCCCACCCCTCTAGATTGATACAGAGCCCCTGTTTGAGTTTTCTGAGCCATATAGCAAATTCCCATTGGCTATCTATTTTACATGTGGTAATGTAAGTTTCCATGTTACTTTTTCCATACATCTCACCTGCTCCTCCCCTCTCCCCATGTCCATAAGCCTATTCTCTGTGTCTGTTTCTCCACAGCTGTCCTATGAGTAAATCTTCAGTACCATTTTTCTAGATTCTGTATATATGCATTAGAATATGATATTTATCTTTCTCTTTCTGACTTACTTCACTCTGTATAATAGATTCTAGGTTCATCCACCTCATCAGAACTGACTCAAATGCATTCCTTTTTAATGGCTGAGTAATATTCCATTATGTATCAATCAGTTCAGTTCAGACGCTCAGTCATGTCTGATTCTTTGCGACCCCATGAATCACAGCATGCCAGGCCTCCCTGTCCATCACCAACTCTCGCAGTTCACTCAAACTCACATCCATCGAGTCGGTGATGCCATCCAGCCATCTCATCCTCTGTCATCCCCTTCTCCTCTTGCCCCCAATCCCTCCCAGCATCAGGGTCTTTTCCAGTGAGTCAACTCTTTGCATGAGGTGGCCAAAGTATTGGAGTTTCAGCTTTAGCATCATTCCTTCCAAAGAACACCCAGGGCTGATCTCCTTTAGGATGGATTTCCTTTAGGTTGGATCTCCTTGCAGTCCAAGGGACTCTCAAGAGTCTTCTCCAACACCACAGTTCAAAAGCATCAACTCTTTGGTACTCAGCTTTCGTCACAGTCCAACTCTCACATTCATACATGACCACTGGAAAAACCATAGCCTTGACTAGACGGACCTTAGTCGGCAAAGTAATGTCTCTGCTTTTCAATATGCTATCTAGGTTGGTCATAAATTTCCTTCCAAGGAGCGAGCGTCTTTTTATTTCATGGCTGCAGTCACCATCTGCAGTGATTTTGGAGTCCCCCAAAATACTCTGACACTGTTTCTCCATCCATTTTCCATGAAGTGATGGGACCAGATGCCATGATCTTAGTTTTCTGAATGTTGAGCTTTAAGCCAATTTTTTCACTCTCCTCTTTCACTTTCATCAAGAGGCTTTTTAGTTCCTCTTCACTTTCTGCCATCAGGGTGGTGTCATCTGCATATCTGAGGTTCTTGATATTTCTCCTGGAAATCTTGATTCCAGCTTGTGCTTCTTCCAGTCCAGCGTTTCTCATGATGTACTCTGCATATAAGTTAAATAAGCAGAGTGACAATATACAGCCTTGACGTACTCCTTTTCCTATTTGGAGTCAGTCTGTGGTTCCATGTCCAGTTCTAACTGTCGCTTCCTGACCTGCATACAGATTTCTCAAGAGACAGGTCAGGTGGTCTGGTATTCCCATCTCTCAGCATTTTCCACAGTTTATTGTGATGCACACAGACAAAGGCTTTGGCATAGTCAATAAAGCAGAAATAGATGTTTTTCTGGAACTCTCTTGCTTTTTGATGAGCCAGCAGATGTTGGCAGTTTGATCTCTGGTTCTTCTGCCTTATCTAAAACCAGCTTGAACATTATGTATATGTACCACAATTTCTTTATCCATTCATCTGTCGNCACAGACAAAGGCTTTGGCATAGTCAATAAAGCAGAAATAGATGTTTTTCTGGAACTCTCTTGCTTTTTGATGAGCCAGCAGATGTTGGCAGTTTGATCTCTGGTTCTTCTGCCTTATCTAAAACCAGCTTGAACATTATGTATATGTACCACAATTTCTTTATCCATTCATCTGTCGATAGAAATCTAGGTTGCTTCCATGTTCTAGCTATTGTAAATAGTGTAGCAATGAACAATGGGATACATGTGTCTTTTTCAATTTTAGTTTCCTAAGGGTATATGCCTAGGAGTGGAATTGCTGGGTCATATGGGGTTTTATTCCTAATTTTTTAAGCAATCTCCATACTGTGTTAGTGGTTATATCAATTTACATTCCCATCAACAGTGCAAGAGCATTCCCTTTTCTCCACATATGCTCCAGCATTTATTGTTTGTAGACTTTTTGATGATGGCCATTCTGACCAGTATGAGATGACATTTCATTGTAGTTTTGATTTGCATTTCTCTAATAATGAACAATATTGAGCATATTTTCATGTGTTTTTAGCCATCTGTATGTCTTCTTTGGAGCAATGTCTGTTCAAGTCTTTCCCCCAGTTTTTGATTGGGCTGTTTGTTTTTCTGGCAAGCATCACTGACTCGATGGACATGAGTCTGAGTGAACTCCAGGAGTTGGTGATGGACAAGGAGGCCTGGCCTGCTGCAATTAATGGGGTCACAAAGAGTTGGTCATGACTGAGCAACTGAACTGAACTGATACAGTTTTCTAAACACAAATTATTGAAGACTTTCAGTATACATTCTTGCCTCCTTTGTTATAAATTAATTGACCATATAAATGGCAATTTATTTCTTTGTTATCTCCCATTCCATTAATAAAACACACAATTCACTTAAATTGGCAGAGTATCTGAATATACATTTATCTGAAGAAGACATACAGATGGCCAATAGGCATGTGAAAAGATATCCATAATCACTTATCAGGGAAATGTAAATAAAAACCACAATTAACTGTCATGCAACACTTGTCAGAATGCCTATTATCAAAAAGACAAAAAATAGCAAGTGCTGATGATGATGTAGAGAAAAAGAAACCATCAGTACTGATGGTGAGAATGTAAGTTTGTCTAGCCACATGGAAAGCAGTATGGTGGTTCCCTAAAATATTAAAATGAGAACTACCATACAATCAGCAACTCCACTTCTAGATAACACAGAATTGTGTATCCTGAATAATACAAAAATGTTCATTTGAAAACATATGTGAACCACAATATTAACTGCAGCATAATTTACCACAGCCAAAATATGGAAGAAATCTGCTCATTTATGGCTGGATGGATAGAGAACACGTAGAGTATATGTCACTGACATTTGAACAACACAAGGCCTAGGGGCATAGACCCTTCATGACGTCAAATAACTTTACAGTTGGCCGTTTGTACCTGTGGCCTCCTGTCTGTGGATTCAACCCACTGAAGATCATGTAGAATGTAATTTTTTTTTAAATTTACTTCATCATAGAGTCTTTTCTTCTAATTCATAAATTTCTACTCATACAATGAAATATGGTGTCTTACATTTTACTTCTACATATATTTCAAGGTTAACAAGATACTGCAGTTATTATTTTGTTGATATTTGATATTTACCTTTAAAAAAGTACCTGACTTGCTAGATGTAATGTGACATCTTGCTATTTTTTTTTAATTGAAGGAGAATTTGCTTTACAGAATTTTGTTGTTTTCTGTCAAAGCTCAACATGAATCAGCCATAGGTATACATATACCCTCTCCCTTTTGAACATCCCTCCCATCTCCCACCCCATCTCATCCCTCTAAATTGATACAGAATCCCTGTTTGAGTTTCCTAAGCCATGGAGCAAATTCCCGTTGGCTCTCTATTTTACACATGGTAATGTAAGTTTCCATGTTACTCTTTCCAAACATCTCACCCTCTCTTTCCCTCTCCCTGTGCCCATAGGTCTATTCTCTATTTCTGTTTCTCCATTGCTACCCTGTAAGTAAATTCTTCAATACCATTTTTCTAGATTCCATATATATGCATTAGAATATGATATTTATCTTTCTCTTTCTGACTTACTTCACTCTGTATAATAGATTCTATATTCATCCACCCTGTCAGAACTGACTCAAATGTGTTCCTTTTTATGGCTGAAGTAATATTCCATTGTATATATGTACCACCACTTTATCCATTCATCTCTTAAAGATCACATAGGTTGCTTCCATGTTCTAGCTATCATAAATAATGCTGCAATGAACAATGTCTTTTTCAATTTTGGTTTCCTCAGAGTATATGCCTAGGAGTGGTATTGCTGAGTTATATGGTGATTTTTATCCCTAGTTTTTTAAGGAAGCTCCATACCGTCTTCCATAGTGGCTATATCAATTTACATTCCCACCAACAGTGCAAGAGTGTTAGCTTTTCTCCACACCTTCTCCAGCATTTATTGTTTGTAGACTTTTTGATGATGGCCATTCTGACCAGTGTGAGGTGATCTCACACTGCAGTTTTGATTTGCCTTTCTCTAATTATGAGTGATGTTGACCACCTTTTCATATGTTTGTTAGCCATCTGTATTTCTTCTTTGGAGAAATGTCTATTCAGGTCTTTTTCCCATTTTTTTTGGGTTGTTTGTTCTTCTGGCATTGAGCTACTTATATATTTTGGAAATTAATCCTTTGTCAGTTATTTCATTTGCTATTATTTTCTCCCTTTCTGAGGGTTGTCTTTTCACCTTACTTACAATTTCCTTTGCTGTGCAAAAGCTTTTAAGTTTAATTAGGTTCCACTTGTTTACTTTTGTTTTTATTTCTGTTACTCTAGGAGATGGGGCATAGAGGATCTTGCTTTGATTTATGTCATAGAGTGTTCTGCCTATGTTTCCCTCTAAGAGATTTATAGTCTCTGATCTTACCTTTGAGTCTTTAATCCATTTTGAGCTTCTCTTTGTGTATGTTGTTAGAAAGTGTTCTAATGTCATTCTTTTGCATGTAGCTGTCTAGTTTTCTCAGCACCATTTATTGAAGAGGCTGTCTTTGCCCCATTGTATATTTTTGCCTCCTTTGTTAAAAATAAAGTACACGTAGATGCATGGGTTTATTTCTTGGCTTTCTATCTTGTTCTATTGGTCTATATTTCTGTTTCTATACCAGTATCATACTATCTTAATGACTGTAGCTTTAGTATAATCTGAAGTCAGGAAGGTTGATTCCTCCAGCTCCATTCCTCTTTCTCAAGACTGCTTTGCCTGTTTGGGGTCTGTTGTGTTTCCATATGAATTGTAAAATTTTTTTGTTCTAGTTCTGTGACAAATGTCATTGGTAGTTTGATAAGGATCACATTGAATCTGTAGTTTGCATTTGGTAGTATAGTCATTTTCATAATATTGATTCTTTCTACCCAGGAGCATGGAATATTTCTGTTTATGACATCTGTTTATGCCATCCTTGATTTCTTTCATTAGTGCTTTATAATTTTCTGTGTACAGTTCTTTTGTTCCTTTAAGTAAGTTTATTCTTAGATATTTAATTATTTTTGTTGCAATTGTGAATGGGATTGATTCTATAATTTCTCTTTCTGATTTTTCATTGCTAGTGTATAGAAATGCAAGTGATTTCTGTGTATTGATTTTGTATCTTGCAACTTTGCTAAATTCACTGATTAGCTCTAGTAATTTTCTGATACTATCTTTAGGGTTTTCTATGTACAATATCATGTCATTTGCAAACACTGAGAGCTTTACTTCTTTTCTGATCTGGATTCCTTTTATTTCTTTTTCTTCTCTGATTGCTGTAGCTAGGACTTCCAGAACTATGCTGAATAATAGTGGTGAAAGTAGACACCCTTGTCTTGTTCCTGATCTTAGGGGGAATGCTTTCAGTTTTTCACCATTGAGAATAATGTTTGTTGTAGGCTTATCATATATGGCCTTTACTATGTTGAGGTAATTTCCTTCTATCCCCATTTTTTTGAAGTTTTAATCATAAATGGGTGCTGAATTTTGTCAAAGGCTTTTTCTGCATCTATTAGTCTGATCTGATAATATGGTTTTTATCTTTCAATCTGTTAATTAATATATCACATTGATTGATTTGCATATGTTGAAGAATCCTCCCATTCCTGAAATAAACTCAGCTTGATCGTGATATATGAGCTTTTTGATGTGTTGCTGAGTTCTGTTTGCTAAAGTTTTGTTGAAGATTTTAGCATCTACGTTCATCATTGATATTGGCCTATAGTTT
>SJYX01014603.1:141514-164997 GCA_006410675.1 Oreotragus oreotragus
TAAAGTAATGCTCAAAATTCTCCAAGCCAGGCTTCAGCAATACGTGAACCATGAACTCCAGATGTTCAAGCTGGCTTTAGAAAAGGCAGAGGAAACAGACATCAAATGGCCAACATCCGCTGGATCATGGAAAAAGCAAGAGAGTTCCAGAAAAAACATCTATTTCTGGCTTTCTTGACTATGCCAAACCCTTTGACTGTGTGGATCACAATAAACTGGAAAATTCTGAAAGATATGCAAATGCCAGACCACCTGACCTGCCTCTTGAGAAATCTATATGCAGGTCAGGGAGCAACAGTTAGAACTGGACATAGAAAAACAAACTGGTTCCAAATAGGAAAAGGAGTATGTCAAGGCTGTATATTGTCACTTCTTCCTTAGCCACACTGCCCCTGGGTTTCAATTGTGGTTTCATTTCCACCTCTGTGTGTGGGTTGTCCATTGGCGTTTGCTCCTGAGACTGCCTGGGAAGCCTTGGGTTATTCCCTCTGAGGGCCAGTTGTGGAGGTGGTGCAGCTGCTTCGATTGCAGGGGTTCTGCCAGCACCAGGTACTCAGGGGAGTTGGTGGCTCAGTCATCAGGAAATACAGTGCCCTAGAAGGATATGGCAACCAGTACTGATTGGCCAATAGGCTCCAGTATTCTTGCCTGGAGTATGCCCCTCCCTGATGGAGAAGCCTGGTAGGCCACAGTCTACAAGGACACAAAGAGCCAGGACACTACAGGGACACCACAGAAGTGAGTCTGGGCACACAGTAGCAAGATATTTTTTGCCTGTGCCAGTTCTGTCTCAGTGAGAGTTGAGCATGAAGGTAGTGCAGCTGCTTGGCTTGCGGGGACCCTGGTGGTGCCAAGTGTCCAGGGACACAGGCTGCCTCTACTGCAGGAGTTATGGACCTTTCAGAGTCTTTTGTCAAGTGTCTTGTAGCTGGGTAAGGATTAGGGTTAGCCAGTCTTTCTCCATAGCTCTGCCCCTTCAGGCACTTAGAGGGCTATCTTGCCTGGTGTCCTTCTATATTGTTTAGCCCATCAGGCACATAAAGGGGCCCCTTGGGTAGGGTCCTACTCTGTAGATCAGTGTGTCAAGCGGTTGATGGGCCAGCCTCTCTGTTGTTCAGCTGCCAATGCTAGCTTGTGGAGAGAGAGAGGCTGTGGTGCTGGCTCCATTCCCTATGCGTGACTCAGCAGTATCACCTTACTTCCATGGCTGCCTGACTTTCCTCCACAGGCATTTCCCACCACAGTCTCCTCCCTCACATCCCCTTAATCAATCTCTCCTCAATCAACAGCAGCCCTCACCCTGGGATCACTCCACAATCCCCAAACTCCGCGTCCCTGTCTGGGGTATATATGGCTGTGGCAAGGACTGTCTGATTCTCATTCCATTTAGGCTGCCACAGATCAGCTGTTTCACTCTCAGCCTTAAATATTTCCCCTCTGACTCAGACAATTGCCCCAATGTGGGGATCAGACCCCTGCTTCAGTTCTCCCACCCACTGAGGGCAGGTCCAGTTCTAACACTCTTGTTTTTTCCCCGAGTTCCTTCATCCTACCGAGTTTTGTGGGGTTCTATATATTCTATTCCACTGGTCAGGTCCTCCTGTCCACTGTCAGTTGATGTTCTGCAAGCACTTCTGTATCTGAGGTGTATTCCTGATGTATCCATGGAGACAGATGTACTCCACGTCCACCTACTCCTCTGCCATTTTGTTCTCTGTAAGCAAATATTTAATGAAAAATATTTTCATATGAGTGGGCCTACTCAACAAATTGTTTTTTCAGATATCTAGTGTACATACAATGGAATATTACTCAGGTATAAGAAAGTTCAATGCAGGATACAGGATGCTTGGGGCTACTGCACTGGGATGACCCAGAGAGATGGTATGGGGAGGGACGTGGGAGGGGGGTCAGGATTGGTAACACGGATTCATGTTGATGTATGGCAAAAACAATACAGTATTGTAAAGTAAAATAAAGTAAAATTTAAAAAATAAAAATAAAAAATAAAAAAGAAAGAATGAATCTAGCTATTTGTGACAAAATGGATGAACCTAGAGCTATTATGCTAAGTGAAATATGTCAGAGAGAAAAAGACAAATATTGCCTTATTTAACTTCTTATATATAGAATCTAACAAACAAACAAAGGAGTAAACATAAAGTGGAAAGACATAGATGCAGAAATCTAACAGGTGTTTACCAGAAGGGGTGGGGATGTCGATGTGGGCAAAATAGGTGAAGAGGATTAAAAGATACAAACTTGTGGTCATAAAATGCTACAGAGATGTAATGTGTAGCATAAGGAGTATAGTCAATAATATTGTAATAACTGCATGGTGACAGATGGTAAGATGACATTGTGGTAATCATTTTGTAATGCACAGAAATATTGAATCAGTGTGTTACACACCTGAAACTGGCACAGTGTTGTAAGTCACTTATATGTCAATCCAAACACAAAAACAAACAAAATCATGCTGTTCCTGCCCTCCTCTAAAATGAATCTAAAATTTAAACCCCCCAGTGTAGCAGCAACAAACCTTCTGGTAAAACAAAGCAGAACAAAGCACAGTCTAGTCACTTAAAAATTTCTCTGACTCCTACATATTTTCATTCATCTTAATTTAATGGAATGAAATTTTTCTACATAAGGAAACATCAGACAAGTACATAATTAAATAGATAGGTTTTGAGTAAGTGATTTCACAGTAGATGTACTTTTCATGTTTGACCACTTATATCTGCACAGTTCAAGATGGTAGCCACTAACTACTTAGGTATATTTGAGTACTTAAAATGTGGATACTTCTACCTGACATGTGTCATGACAATAAAGTAGCATACTATGTTTCATAGAATTAGTAAAAAAAAAATTAAATATTTCATTAAGTTTTTATATTTATATTTGTTGAAATACTGTTTTACTGACAAGGTTAAATAAAATATATTATTAAAATGAATCTAATTTGTTCCTTTTTGCTTTTTATTTAGTTACTATACAATTTTAACTTATGTGGTACACAACATATTTCTACTGTTAGCATTTATCTAGATATCAAAAATAATTTGGTGGCAAGAGACTTCATATTATATCATGTATATATATAAATATGCTAATATGCAGATTGTCCAGGCTTTTCAATAAGACTTTCCCCCCCACCACCTTTTTTTTTTTTTTTCCTTAGAGGAATGGAGTTTTCATGACTGGCAATTCCTGATTTGAAAGGACAGGGGCAATGACTTAGTTGATTGAGTTGCTCTCTTTCTTTAATGACTATATCAATTTTGAAGGGCTTATCAAACCTTTTACTTCTCTGGCACACCTACATTTTATTAGCACCCCAAGAAGATTCCAAATTTGAAAGAGCTACAGTTATTTTTAAATCACTTTACATTATTGTTGATTCGTGTTCAGACTGCATTTTTCTTCTCCCCTTTTTAGAGCTCAGCCACTTAACTTACCTGGCATCTTTCTCTGTTCAGGCAACCATGCTGGATACCCTTCCCTGATGCAAAATTATTTCATTCTACAAACAGAGTTTGTGTGAAAGAGAGGTGGTTGTCTGAGGATGCCTTACAAATAGCTGAGAAAAGAAGAGAAGCAAAAGGCAAAGGAGAAAGAGAAAGATATACCCAACTAAACGCAGAGCTCCAGAAAAAAAAAAAAAAAGCAAGGAGAAACAAAAATGCCTTAAGGTAAGTTCTTATTTGAACAATGCAAAGAAATGAAGGAAAACAATCAAATAGAATATGAAAGACTATAAATATCTGCAAGAAAATTGGAAATATCAAAGGAAAATTTCATGCAAAGATGGGGACAATAAAAGACATAATTGCAAGGAACTAACAGAAACAGAAGAGGTGGCAAGAATACACAGAACTATACAAAAAAGGTTTTAATGACCCGGATAACCATGATAGTGTGGTCGCTCACCTAGAGCCAGACATTCTGGAATGTGTAGTCAAGTGTGTCTTAGGAAGCATTACTACTAACAAAGCTAGCAGAAGTGATGGAATTCCAGCTGAGTTATTTAAAATCCTAAAAGTTGATGTTGTTAAAGTGCTACAATTAATATACCAGCAAACTAGGAAAACTGAGCAGTGACCACAGAACTGGAGATCAGTTTTCATTCCAATGCCAAAGAAAGACAATGTCAAAGAATATACAAACAACCATACTGTGGTGCTCATTTCCCATGCTAGCAAGATAATGCTCAATTTCCTTCAAGCTACCTTTTAACAGTATGTGAACCAAGAAATTCCAGATGTACAAGCTGGATTTAGAAAAGGCAGAGGAACCAGAGACCAAATTGCCAGTGTACGTTGGATCATAGAAGCAAGGGAATTCCAGAAAACCATCTAATTATGCTTCATTGCCTTTGATGGTGTGGATCACACCAAATTATGGAAATTCTTAAAGAGATGAGAATACCAGACCACCTTGACTTGTCTTCTGAGAAACTTGGATGCAGATCAAGAAGCAACAGTTAGAATTGGACATGGAGCAACAGACTGGTTCAAAGTTGGGAAAGGAGCATGTCAAGGCTATATATTGTCACCCTGTGTATTTAACGTATATGCAGAGTGAGTATGTCATTCAAAATGCCAGGCTGGATGAATCACAAGCTGGAAGTAAGATTTCTGGGAGAAATATAAAGAATTTCAGATATGCAGATGTGGTAAGTTGCTTTGGCTGTGCCCAATTACACAGTGGAAGTGAGAAACAGATTTAAGGGCCTAGATCTGATAGATAGAGTGCCTGATGAACTATGGAATGAGGTTCGTGACACTGTACAGGAGACAGGGATCAAACCATCCCCATGGAAAAGAAATGCAAAAAAGCAAAATGGCTGTCTGGGGAGGCCCTACAAATAGCTGTGAAAAGAAGAGACACGAAAAGCAAAGGAGAAAAGGAAAGATATAAGCATCTGAATGCAGAGTTCCAAAGAATAGCAAGAAGAGATAAGAAAGCTTTCTTCAGTGATCAATACAAAGAAATAGAGGAAAACAACAGAATGGGAAAGACTAGAGATCTCTTCAAGAAAATTAGAGATACCAAGGGAACGTTTCATGCAAAGATGGGCTCGATAAAGGATAGAAATGGTATGGACCTAACAGAAGCAGAAGATATTAAGAAGAGGTGGCAAGAATACACAGAAGAACTGTACAGAAAAGATCTTCACGACCCAGATAATCATGAGGATGTGATCACTAATCTAGAGCCAGACATCTTGGAATGTGAAGTCAAGTGGGCCTTAGAAAGCATCACTAAGAACAAAGCTAGTGGAGGTGATGGAATTCCAGTTGAGCTGTTTCAAATCCTGGAAGATGATGCTGTGAAAGTGCTGCACTCAATATGCCAGCAAATTTGGAAAACTCAGCAGTGGCCACAGGACTGGAAAAGGTCAGTTTTCATTCCAATTCCAAAGAAAGGCAATGCCAAAGAATGCTCAAACTACCGCACAATTGCACTCATCTCACACGCTAGTAAAGTAATGCTCAAAATTCTCCAAGCCAGGCTTCAGCAATATGTGAACCGTGAACTCCCTGATGTTCAAGCTGGTTTTAGAACAGGCAGAGGAACCAGAGATCAAATTGCCAACATCCGCTGGATCATGGAAAAAGCAAGAGAGTTCCAGAAAAACATCTATTTCTGCTTTATTGACTATGCCAAAGCCTTTGACTGTGTGGATCACAATAAACTGTGGAAAATTCTGAAAGAGATGGGAATACCAGACCACCTAACCTGCCTCTTGAGAAATCTGTATGCAGGTCAGGAAGCAACAGTTAGAACTGGACATGGAACAACAGACTGGTTCCAAATAGGAAAAGGAGTACGTCAAGGCTGTATATTGTCACCCTGCTTATTTAACTTATATGCAGAGTACATCATGAGAAACGCTGGACTGGAAGAAACACAAGCTGGAATCAAGATTGCCGGGAGAAATATCAATAACCTCAGATATGCAGATGACACCACCCTTATGGCAGAAAGTGAAGAGGAACTAAAAAGCCTCTTGATGAAAGTGAAAGAGGAGAGTGAAAAAGTTGGCTTAAAGCTCAACATTCAGAAAACGAAGATCATGGCATCCGGTCCCATCACTTCATGGGAAATAGATGGGGAAACAGTGGAAACAGTGTCAGACTTTATTTTTGGGGGCTCCAAAATCACTGCAGATGGTGATTGCAGCCATGAAATTAAAAGACGCTTACTCCTTGGAAGAAAAGTTATGACCAACCTAGATAGCATATTCAAAAGCAGAGACATTACTTTGCCGACTAAGGTCCGTCTAGTCAAGGCTATGGTTTTTCCAGTGGTCATGTATGGATGTGAGAGTTGGACTGTGAAGAAAGCTGAGCGCCGAAGAATTGATGCTTTTGAACTGTGGTGTTGGAGAAGATTCTTGAGAGTCCCTTGGACTGCAAGGAGATCCAACCAGTCCATTCTGAAGGAGATCAGCCCTGGGATTTCTTTGGAAGGAATGATGCTAAAGCTGAAACTCCAGTACTTTGGCCACCTCATGCAAAGAGATGACTCATTGGAAAAGACTCTGATGCTGGGAGGGATTGAGGGCAGGAGGAGAAGGGGATGACCGAGGATGAGATGGCTGGATGGCATCACGGACTCAATGGACATGAGCCTAAGCGACCTCCAGGAGATGGTGATGAACAGGGAGGCCTGGCATGCTGCGATTCTTGAGGTCACAAAGAGTTGGACATGACTGAGTGACTGAACTGAACTGAACTGAACTGAATTATTTGCAACCCTGTGGACTAGGCTGCCAGCTTCCTCTGCCCATGGGATTCTCTTGACAAGAATTCTGGAGTGGGTTGCCATGTCCTCCTCTAGGGAATCTTACCAACTCAGGGATTGAGACTATGTCTCTTGTGGTTCTTGAACTGCACAAAGATTCCTTACTTCTGGGCAACCAGGGGAAATCCCAGATATGCAGATGATACCACTCAAATGGTAGAAAAGAAGAACTAAAGAGTGTCTTAATGAAGGTGAAACAGGAGAGTGAAAAAGCTAACTTAAAACTCAACCTTCAAAATTTCAGAACCATCCCAACAATGAACCAGCTCGAGGGAGAGGTGCTGCAGAAGAATAAAGAAATAGAAGACTCAGAAATAAAGTGGTGATCAGGGGCTGATGCCATTTTCAGGCAAAAGCACAGATCCTAATCCTCACATGCATTTTATTGTTAACTTCTACTTCCTTATTCATGCTCTAGAGATATCTGTTCTTTACAATCTCAGATCGGAGATGAAGATGTACAATGCACAGTTCTCAATGCCAAACCTTCATGCCTTTCATGACTTTGATTAATCTTTTGGCTAGTCATGCCCTTTCTCAGGAACTCCCTCAAGGCTCTGGTTACCTGAATAGTCACTAATGATTTTTCATCAGTCACATCAGTACTTCAACATCTTACTTTCAAGATGTCCTTCCACAATGTATTTTTTGCTGCTCCCAGCCCTTCACCTGGGGTTGATGAGAAAATAATTCTTATTTTTCAAAGAAGGCCCATTAATTATAGTACAGGCCTGTGCATAGTATATACCCTTCACACACACACACACACACACACACACACACACACACACACACACAAACTAGGATTATGGCATCCAGTCCCATCACTTCATAGGAGATAGATGAAGAAAAGTGGAAACAACAGCAGATTTTATTTTCTTGGGCTCCAAAATCATTGAAGACGGTGACTGCAGCCATGAAACTAACTGACACTTCCTCCTTCTAAGAAAAGCTATGACAAATCTACACAGCATATTAAAAAGTAGAAACATTATTTGCCAACAAAGGTCTGTATAATCCAAGCTATGGTTTTTCCAGTGATCATGTATGGATGTCAGAGTTGGAACATTAAAGAAAGTTGAGCACCGAAGAATTGATGCTTTTGAACTGTGGTGTTGTAGAAGACTCTTCAGAGTCCCTTGGACTGTAAGGAGGTCAAACCCTGTCTCTTATACACATCTAGATGTGTATAAGAGACAGATTGTAACCTCTCCTTTTTCATTTCTAATTTTGTTTCTTTGATTCTACTCTTTTTTTTCTTGATGAGTCTGGCTAAAGGCTTGTCAATTTTGTCTATCTTCTCAAAGAACCAGTTTTCAGTTTTATTAATCTTTACTATTGTTTCTTTCTTTTTTTCTGCTCAGATCTTTATGAATTCTTTCCTTTTACTATTTTTTTTCCTTCTTCTTTTCCAGTTGTTTTAGGTGTAAAGTTAGGCTGTCTATTCAATGTTTTCTTTATTCTTGAGCTAGGGTTGTATTGCTATAAACCTCCCTCTTGGAACTGCTATCACTTCATCCCACAGGATTTGAGTTGTTGTGTTTCCATTGTCACGTTTTTCTAGAAAATTTTTGATTCCCTTTTTGATTTCTTCAGTAACCTGTTGGTTACTTAGAAACGTGTTGTTTTACCTCCCTTTGTTTATGTTTCTTACAGCTTTTTTATTGTATGTGATATCTAGTCTCATAGTGTTGTGGTCAGAGAAGATGCTTGATATGATTTCAATTCTCTTTAGTTTACTGAGGTTTGATTTGTGACCCAAGATGTGGTCTATCATGGAGAATGTCCCAGGTACACTTGAGAAGAAGGTGTATTCTTCTGCATTTGGGCAGAATGTCTTGAAGATACCAATGAGATGCATCTTTGATTGAAAAACAACAGCCTCCCAGAAATGGTTTACCATAGCTGCAGTTGAAAGCAGAACTGGAATAAGAAACAACACCTATAAGTCAACCCACACCTTACAGGGCTCATGTACTCTTTATGCTCATAATACTGCTTTCTATTTGAAATGGTGATTCACTGATTTCTTTTTAAATGCTGAGAGTTTTAATGAGATTATCTAGTTTCTGTTACTGAAAAGGGCCCCAAGCTATAATGAGGTCTATCATCTCACTCCTTAAAATTAATTCAGCATTTCATCTGGTCTAGATTTTTAGTGGGGTGAAATTGGTGCTTCTTTATAAATAATAAAATATTTTGTTGCCTTGCTTCATCAAATCATGATTGAAAAAGATTATCTTCATAATGATCAGCAGGCTTGGAATCATAGGAAATGTCCAAGTAAATGCCCTGGGTTCTGAACATATTTCTCTCAGATCATTAGATAAAAAAGAGGCTTGATCTTTGGAAGAAAAGCTATGATAAATCTAAACAGTTTATTAAAAAGCAGAGATATCATTATGCCAACAAAGATCCATATGTTAAAAACCATGGTTTTTCAAGTAGTAATCTATGAATGTAAGAGTTGGACGATAAAAAAGGCTGAGCGCTGAAAAATTGATGCTTTTGAATTGTGGTGCCGGGGAAGATTCTTGAGAGTCCCTTGCACTGCCAGGAGTTCAAATCAGTCAATCCTAAAGGAAATCAACCCTAAATATTCTTTGGAAGGACTGATGCTGAAGTTGAAGCTCCAATACTGATGTGAAGAGCTGAATCATTGGGAAAAAACCCTGATGCTGAAAAGATTGAGTGCAAGAGGAGAAGAGAGGGTTAGAGAATGAGATGGTTGGATAACATCATTGATTTATTGGATGTGAGTTTGAGCAAAGTTCAGGAGGTAACTAAGGACAGGGAAGCCTGTTGTGCTGGAGTCCATGGAGTGGCAAAGAGTCAGACATGACTTACTGACTGAACAACGGCATACACAGTCTGGAGTTGAGCAAGTAAAATGGCTTCCAAATCCACTGAATGATTTACTTTTTGAAAAGCATTAGTCCACTCTGTCTTCCTCTTCCTATTCAAACACTACAATAAGTATTAAAGAGATCCTACATGGTTCAATCATTAAAGATTGAGTGCAAGAGGAGAAGAGAGGGTTAGAGAATGAGATGGTTGGATAACATCATTGATTTATTGGATGTGAGTTTGAGCAAAGTTCAGGAGGTAACTAAGGACAGGGAAGCCTGTTGTGCTGGAGTCCATGGAGTGGCAAAGAGTCAGACATGACTTACTGACTGAACAACGGCATACACAGTCTGGAGTTGAGCAAGTAAAATGGCTTCCAAATCCACTGAATGATTTATTTTTTGAAAAGCATTAGTCCACTCTGTCTTCCTCTTCCTATTCAAACACTACAATAAGTATTAAAGAGATCCTACATGGTTCAATCATATTTTCAAATTTCTTCTCACATACTGTATTTCATTATGTGTATATGAGTATATGTGTTTCTGTGTGTAACACATCTGATAATGTACAGCATTCAAGGGATAAGTGCAATCTGTTCAACATTTAGGAATGTGAGGATGCAATTTGTATTTGATAGCTCCTTTAACCACAGGTTGTTGTCTAGAAACTTCTTATGAGTACATAAATAATCTGCAAAAATCATATTTTCCTTTTTGGAAGTTTTCATACTAGAAATATAAGTGAATACATAATAAATAAAGATCATGTAAGGGTGTATAGATTAGGAGGGTAAATATTATAGGACGAGCCATTTGGCTAGATTGAGCAAATTTGGTATTGTAGGCAAGAAGTGTATGAAATCTTAGATTACAAGAGGAAGACAATTAATTGAGTATAAAAATCCTCTTCTATAGTGTTTTTAAAAACTTGTGAATATAGTGGAATATATTCAAAAATTACATAAAGGAAATGGAACTATATTATTGAATGTGAAGGCAGCAATTGTGGTTTTTTCCATGGGCTGGTTGGCTGTTTACCTTTTAACACCTCTCTGTGTTCAGCTCTCATTTTCTACAGCTTTTTTCTGACATTACAGTCAGAGTAATCTTTTGAAAAACATAGACACAGCTATGTATAACTTCTCAGCCTAAAGCTTCAGTGTCTTCTCATTGCTCCTGGAATAAATCCAGATCGCTTAACAAGGGAGATGAAACCTTGACTTCTAGACCTACTCTACACTTTACACTATTATTTCACTGATTGTAAAGTGATTATCTTATCATTTTCTTTCCCCCTAGATCAAAGCCTTTAGCTATTCTCTGTTTCTGTTTAGAACATTCTTTGTGGAGTTTACTTCAATTTCTGTTGTCTGTATGGAAATAGCTTTACTTCAACTTACCTCAGTTTTCATAATGATTTGTGTTATGCTGAGTTAGATTTTTTGTTTGTTTGTTTTGCTTTAAATTTTGCTAGGCTTTTTGAAATTACAGTTGATATCTTTCACAAGTTCTGGGAAACTCTCAGTCATTTTTGCTTCAAATATAATTTTGCCCTATTTTATCTCTTCTCTTTATAAGATTCAAATCAAGGGCATGTTGATTGTCTTACTGTTTTCCCTGTGTTTCTTACCATTTCTTCTGTTTTCCATATCTGTGTCTGTTCAAGCTACATTCTGCCCAATATCTTTTAACATATACCCTAATTTATTAATTCTATCTTCAGATGTCTTTACATTTCCCATTAAACTTCTCTATCCAATATTAAAATTTATTAAGAATATAACTAATGTTATTTAGTTTCCTTAAATTCTATGTGTTTTTTTTTCATTTACCCATCTATCAACTGTCCTATTTCATTTTTATTTAAATTCATTTCCATGCTGAAATCACCAGTTGCATTAACTTGTTTGAACACTGTAAAACATTTGACAAAACCAATACTTTAACTTTTGGTGGATCTATATTAAGCATTGACTTTTAGGTTTCTGTTTCTTGATCATCCATTTATGGATATCATTTTGCTGTGTCCTTAGTTATCTTTCCCTATTGATGGTTCATTTTCCTTGATAAATGATGTATTTTGAAGGATTCACTGAAGAATTGATGCTTTTGAACTGTGGTGCTGGAGAACTCTTGAGAGTCCTTTGGACAGCAAGGAAATCAAACTAGTTAACCCTGAGTATTCATTGGAAAGATTGATGCTGAATCTGAAGCTCCAATATTTTGGCCACCTGATGCAAAGAGCCAACTCACAGAAAAAACCTTGATGTTGGGAAAGATTGAAGTTGGCGGGGGGCAACAGAGAATATGATTGGATAGCATCAACTCAATGGACATGAGTTTGAGGAAACCCTGGGAGATGGTGAAGGATGGGAAAGCCTGGTATACTGCAGTCCATGGAGTCACAAACACGACTGAGTGACTGAACAACCATCCACATTAGAGTAGAAACATTGTCTTCTTCACATCTATATGCCTGGAGAAACGCCAAGTTGGGATTTGCTCAACATAAATTCCATGATTGAGAGTCTCTCCCCAACCCATCCATGTGAAAGTGAAAGTAAAATATTTAAGTTTAGGAAAAAAAGATGTAGAAATCTCTTAAATGTTCTTTCACTCCGTTTGTTCTGCTTACTGAAAAGGTAGCCCTTTCTGTATGCATAGCCTTTTGTCAGGAGGTGGGGAAGTCATAGCTGGTTTATATATCTCCAGGAATCCATAGTTGTCAGGCACTGACTCTAATATTCTCCATCATAGCAAGCTCTGACTTTGACTGCTTCCTCCTTTGTATCATGCTGCAAATGACCTCAGAGCAAATACAGCTCCCACCCGAAGCCCATTCTAGAATTTTCCCTGTTTTCAGGTATCGTGTGTGTGTGTGCACATGTGGCTGAAATTTCCAAAACTATGTAGAATGGTAGTGGTGAGAGTGGGCACCCTTGTCTTGCTCCTGACTTTAGGGGAAATGTTTTCAATTTTTCACCATTGACGATAATGTTTGTTGTGGGTTTATCATATATGGCTTTTTATTATTTTGAAGTATGTTCCTTCTATTCCTGCTTTCTGGAGGGTTTTTATCATAAATATGTTGAATTTTGTCCAAAGCTTTCTCTGCATCTATTGGGGGTAATCATATGGTTTTTACCTTTCAATTTGTTAATGTGGTGCATCACATTGATTTGTGAATATTTAAGAATCCTTGCATCCCTGGAATAAAACCTACTTGGTCATGATGTATGATCTTTTTAATATATTGTTGGATTCTGTTTGCTAGAATTTTGTTCAGGATTTTTTCATGTATGTTCATCAATGATCTTGGCCTGTAGTTTTCTTTTTTTTTGGCATCTTTGTCTGATTTAGGTATTAGTGTGATGATGGCCTCATAGAATAAGTTTGGCAGTTTACTTTCCTCTGCAATCTTCTGGAAGAGTTTGAGTAGGATAAGTTTTAACTCTTTAAATTTTTGGTAGAACTCACCTGTGAAGCCATCTGGTCCTGGGGTTTTTTTGTTGGAAGATTTTTTATTACAGTTTTGATTTCCGTGCTTGTGATGGATCTGTTAAGATTTTCTGTTTCTTCCTGGCTCAATTTTGGAAGGTTATATTTTTCTAAGAATTTCCCACTTCTTCCAAGCTGTCCATTTTATTGTCACACAGTTGCTGATAGTAGTATCTTATGATCCTTTGTATTTCTGTGTTATCTGTTGTGATTTCACCATTTTCATTTCTAATTTTATTGATTTGATTCTGCTCCCTTTTTTCCTTGATGAGTCTGGCAAATGGTTTGTCTATTTTATTTATCCTCTCAATGAACCAGCTTTTAGTTTTGTTGACTTTTGCTATAGTCTCCTTTGTTTCTTTTTCAATTATTTCTGGCCTAATTTTATGATTTCTTTCCTTCTACTAAACCTGAGGTTCTTCATTTCTTCTTTTTCTAGTTGCTTTAGGTGTAAAATTAGGTTATTTATTTTATTTTTTTCTTGTTTCTTGAGGTAAACATGTATTACTATGAACCTTCCCCTTAGCACTGCTTTTATTGAATCCCATAGGTTTTTGGTTGTCGTGTTTTTATTTTCATTCATTTCTATGTGTATTTTATTTCTTCTGTGATTTGCTGGTTATTCAGAATCACGTTGTCTAACCTTCATATGTTTGTATTTTTAATAGTTTTTTTCTTTTCCTGTAGTTGACATCTAATCTTACTTCATTGTGATCAGAAGAAATGCTTGAAATTATTTTAATTTTTTTGACTTTACCAAGGGTAGATTTATGACCCAGGATATGATCTATTCTGGAGAGTGTTCCGTGTGCACTTGAGAAATAGGTGAATTTCATTGTTTCGGGGTGAAATGTCCGAGAGATATCAGTTAGGTCTAACTGGTCCATTGTATCATTTAAAGTTATGTTTCCTTCCTAATTTTCTGTTTAACTGATCTATCCATATGTGTGAGTTGTGATATTGTGTTACTGTTAATTTTCCCTTTCATACTTGTTAGTATTTGCCTTGCATATTGTGGTGCTCCTATGTTGGGTGCCTATATATTTATAATTATTATATAGTTTTCTTGGATTGATCCTTTGATCATTATGGTGTGTCCTTCTTTGTCTCTTCATGGCCTTTATTTCAAAGTATATTTTATCTGATATGAGCATTGCTACTCTTGCTTTCTTTTGGTCACCATTTGCATGAAATATCTTTTTCCAGCCCCTCACTTTCTGTCTGTATGTGTCCCTTGTTTTGAGGTGGGTCTCTTGTAGACAGCATATTTAGGGGTCTTATTTTTGTATCTATTCAGCCAGTCTTTGTCTTTTGGTTGGGGCATTCAACCCATTTACATTTAAGGTAATTATTGATAAGAATGATCCCATTGCCATTTACTTTGTTGTTTTGGGTTTGAGTTTATAAAACTTTTCTGTGTTTCCTGTCTAGAGAATTTCCTTTAACATTTGTTGAAGAGGTAGTTAGGTGGTGCTGAATCCCCTCAGCTTTTGCTTGTCTGTAAAGCTTTTGATTTCTCCTTCATATTTGAATGAGATCCTTGCTGGGTATAGTAATCTGGGTTGTAGGTTTTTCTCTTTCACCACTTCAAGTATGTCCTGCCATTCCCTTCTGGCCTCAAGAGTTTCTATTGAAAGATCAGCTGTTATCCTTATGGGAATCCCTTTGTGTGTTATTTGTTGATTTTCCCTTGCTGCTTTTAATATTTGTTCTTTGTATTTGATCTTTATTAATTTGATTAATATGTGTCTTGTGGTGTTTTGCCTTGGGTTTTTCCTGTTTGGGGCTCTCTGGGTTTCTTGGACTTGGATGGCTAATTCCTTCCCCATTTTAAGGAAATTTTCAACTATTATCTCCTCAAGGATTTTCTTATGGCCTTTCATTTTGTTTTCTTCTGGGACTCCTATGATTCGAATGATGGGATATTTAACATTTTTCCAGAGGTTTTCCTCATTTCCTTTAATTATTTTTTTCTCTCTGCCTCATTTTTTTTCCAACATTGTATCTTCCACCTCATTTATCCTATCGTCTGCTTCAGTTATTCTACTGTTGGTTCCCCCCAAGAGTGCTTTTATGCTCAGTTATTGCATTATTCATTATTGATTGATTCTTTTTTACCACTCCAGTACTCTTGCCTGGAAAATCCCATGGGCAGAGGAGCCTGGTGGGCTGCAGTCCATGCGGTCGTGAAGAGTCAGACATGACTGAGCGACTTCACTTTCACTTTTCACTTTCTTGCATTGGAGAAGGAAATAGCAACCCACTCCAGTGTTCTTGCCTGGAGAATCCCAGGGATGGGGAGCCTGGTAGGCTGCCGTCTATGGGTCGCACAGAGTCGGACATGACTGAAACGACTTAGCAGCAGCAGCAGCAGCAGCAGCAGCATGTGCTTGTTAAACATTTCTTGCATATTCTCAACCCTTTTGCCTATTCTATTTATCTGTAACTCCAGTTTGCTTTCAAGATTTTTGGTCATTTTTAGTATCATTATTCTGAATTATTTTTTCAGGTAGACTCCCTATCTCCTCTTTTGTTTGGTTTGGTGGGCATTTATCATGTTCCTTTATATGTTGAATATTTCTTTGCCTTTTCATTTTGTTTAGAATTTTGAGTTTGGGGTGGCCTTTCTGTAAGCTGGAAATTTTTGGTTCCTCTTTATTGTGGAGGTTGTTCCCTGTGGGTGGGGTTGGATGAGTGGTTTGTCAAGGTTTCCTGGTTAGGGAAGCTTGAGTCTGTGTTCTGGTTGGTGGAGCTGGATCTCTTCTCTCTGGAGTGCAATGAAGTGTAGATTAGTGAGTTTTGGGGTGTCTATGGGTTTGATGTGATTTGGGGCAGCCTGTAATTTAATGCTCAGCATTGTATTCCTGCATTGCTCAAGAATTAGCATGGCATATCTTGCTCTGGAACTTGTTGGCTCTTGGATGGAGCTTGGTTTCAGTTGTAGGTATGGAAGCTTTTGGATGAGACCTTGTCAATTAATGTTCCCTGGAGTCAGGGGTTTTCTGGTGTTTTCAAGTTTTGGATTTAAGCCTCCTGTCTCTGGCTTTCAGTCTTATTCTCACAGTAGCTTCAAGATTTCTCCATCCATGCTGCACTGATTATAAAACATTTAGGTTCATACTGAAAAGATTCTCCACAGTGAGGGACACCCAGAGAGGTCCATAGAGTTACATGCAGAAGAGAAGAGGGAGGTGCAAGACAGAGGTGACCAGGAGGAGAAGAGGGGTAATCAAAAGAGGAGAGACCAGTCTAGTCAGTAATCAGCTCCCTACATGTTCTCCACAGTCCAGAACACCCAGAGAGACTCACAGAGTTAAGTAAAGAAGAGAAAGAGGAGTGAAGAGATAGAGGTGACCTGGGGGAGAAAAAGGAGGGTCGAAAGAGCAGAGGGAGATCAAGCCAGTAATCACACCCCTAAGTAAAAACGGGTACTGAAGATTAGATTCTTAAAGGTACAAAATGGATAACAGATACCAAAAAGCAAATATTAAAAATATAGTAGAGGTTAGACTCTCAAAAATACCATATTAAAAATGTAAAACAAAATCAGTCACAAAAATGATAATATATATATGTATATATGAAATTTGCATTAAAAACAGGATCTTTGTTTTCAAAGTAGGTTATAAAAATGAAAATCAAAGGAGTAATAAAGAACTTAAAAATAAATTAAAATTATAATAAAAAATATACTTCGGAATTTCTCTGGAGTTGTTTAGGGCTGTGTGGGGTCAGTTCAGTTTCAGAAAGCTCCTTATTTCAGCTTATACTTCTCCAGGTATAGGCCCTATCTAATGCTTCAGTTCAGTTCAGTTCAGTTCAGTCGCTCAGTTGTGTCCGACTCTTTGCGACCCCATGAATCGCAGCACGNGGAATACCAGACCACCTTACCTGTCTTCTGAGAAATCTGTATGCAGATCAAGAAGCAACAGTTAGAACTGGACATGGAACAAGAAACTAGTTCCAACTCAGGAAAGGAGTACATCAAGGCTATATATTGTCACCCTAATCATTTAAGTTATATGCAGAGTACATTATGCGAAATGCCAGGTTGGGTGAAGCACAAACTAGAATCATGACTGCCGGGAGAAACAGCAATAACCTCAGATACGCAGATGACACTACCTTTATTGCAGAAAGAGAAGAGGAACTAAAGAGCCTCTTGATGAAAGTTAAAGAGGACAGTGAAAATTTTTATTTAAAACTTCACATTTAGAAAACTAAGATCAAGGCATCCGGTCCCATCACTTTGTGGCAAATAGATGGGGAAATAATGGAAACTGTGACAGACTTTATTTTCTTGGGCTCCAAAACCACTGCAGATGGTGACTGCAATCATGAAATTAAAAGACGCTTGCTCCTTGGAAGAAAAGCTATGACCAACCTAGACAGCATATTAAAATCAGAGACATTGCTTTGCCAACAAAGGTCCGTCTAGTCAAGGCTATGGTTTTTCCAGTAGTCATGTATGGATGTGAGAGTTGGACTATAAAGAATGGTGAGGGCCGAAGAATTGATGCTTTTGAACTGTGGTGTTGGAGAAGACTCTTAAGAGTCCCTTGGACTGCAAGGAGATCAAAAGCATTCAATCCTAATGGAAATCAGTCCTGAATATTCATTGGAAGGACTGATGTGGAAACTCCAATACCTTGGCCACCCGATGCAAAGAACTGACTCATTGCAAAAGACCCTGGTGCTGGAAAAGATTGAAGGTGGGAGGAGAAGGGGACAACAGAGGATGAGATGGTTGGATGGCATCACTGACTCAATGGACATGAGTTTGAGCAAGCTCCAGGAGTTGATGATGGACAGGGAAGCCTGTTGTGCTGCAGTCCATGGGGTCGCAAAGAGTCGGACATGTAAGTGACTGAACTGCACTGAGATAACTGATACGTTGTTCTCATTTCTTGCTCAAAACCAGTGAATCTCCACATGATTCAGATTCATTAGAAATAGTTGAGAGCTAAGGGTTAGAGGATGATAGGAGAAGCCAGAATTTTCTAACAGCACTTTCCGACTCAAATGCTTGCAAAGAGTCGGACATGGGAGCGACTGAACTGCACTGAGATAACTGATACGTTGTTCTCATTTCTTGCTCAAAACCAGTGAGTCTCCACATGATTCAGATTCATTAGAAATAGTTGAGAGCTAAGGGTTAGAGGATGATAGAAGAAGCCAGAATTTTCTAACAGCACTTTCTGACTCAAATGCTTTCTGGCAATTGCGGTAGGGCTGCCTCCACTGGAGCAATACACAGATGTGTTTGCTTGGTTGTTTCAAGGAAACTCAGTAACTTCCACCAATATCTCTGCAATTGCCCATTATCCCAGCTGAAAAACAAAATGCAGAATTGGATGGGGGAAAAAAATCAATCTAATTGCACTATATAGACATAACCTATACAAAACAGCAGAAGTTTACAGGAAAAAAAAAATGCCAAAGTATCTCTTAGAACCATAGAAACCNGTTGTTTCAAGGAAACTCAGTAACTTCCACCAATATCTCTGCAATTGCCCATTATCCCAGCTGAAAAACAAAATGCAGAATTGGATGGGGAAAAAAAATCAATCTAATTGCACTATATAGACATAACCTATACAAAACAGCAGAAGTTTACAGGAAAAAAAAAATGCCAAAGTATCTCTTAGCACCATAGAAACCGTACACTGCCATGTTTATGTGAACTAATTAAAACCCTAACCAACTTAAGCTCATATCACTCAGTTGCCTGATCAGGAGTAATATAAAGTCTCATTTATCAAGGACTTTATATCAAGTGCACCTTCAATGTTTTTTGTATGATTAGCCATCCTAACTGACCATAAGGTGGAGGTACTGTTTTGTCCTTTCTGCAGATTAAGAAATGAAGATGTGCCTCTTCTAATGTACTTCCCAAGCTCTCACAACTGATCCCTGGCTTAAGTAAAACAAAAACAATCAGATTCTTTAATAGATCTTTTGACCTAAGGCCTAAATGCTTCGACCTTAAGATCCAGAATTGAGTTTTTGAAGTTACCTAACAATAAAAATGAAGACATACTCAAGCGTATCCCTTTTATGTCTATCTTTCTGTTAGATGCCCAAGCCTAGAGACATCACCATCAGACTTTGCTACAGGACATGTTGCAGGTAAGGGCTCTGCCTCTAATGCTTCTGACCTGCTGAGATGTGAAGAAAGAGGTCCTCACAAAAGAGTCAGCAAGCTCCCAGGAGGTCCATTCTCCAAGATGACACCCAAATCTACCCAGCGTGTGTCCTGGATAACTCTGAGTAGGTGATGATTTTCTCTGTTCTTTAAGATATGAGGGCCTTACCTTCCAGAAGAGTGTTTCTGGATCTTGAATGAACATTAGAATTACCTGACTCATTTTTCGAACAATTCCTAATAAATCTATTCAGTGCTCCACTCCTGGTAATGTCCTGGGTCACGGTCAGGCTAAGGCTTGGTTGCCCATTGTAGAGAACCTATGCTTAATATAATAAGCTCTGTCCTTGGAGGTGAGGGGGAAAACATGGCCATTCCTTTAAGACATGGGAAAGATGTGTCCAGGGAAAGATGCACATTTCCTTAGAAGTAACTATGGATTTAGCAGGCAGCGTGCTGCACATAAGTAAAGAAGATAAGAAGATCCATCTTCCTACACTTTGGCCCGCAGTGATGTAACGTGTGCTTGGTTACATCAAGAACTAGAAAGGCTATATTCTGTTATGGGACCCAGAATTCAGGACTCTTATTAAGAACTGATGGCCATTCTTCAGACCATATTCAGAAAATGCTGTCAGTGTCTGGCTGTGAGTTGATCTCCTGGCATGGATCCTCAACCTCTAAGAACACTTTGCTCTAGAGCAGGGAGCCCCATCCTCTGGGTTGTAATGCCTGATGATCTGAGGTGGAGATGATGTAATAATAATAGAAATAAAGTGCATGATAAGTGTAATGCACTGGAATCATCCTGAAACCATCCCCCTGCCCCCAGTTCATGGAAATATGGTCTTCCTCGAAACTGGTCCCTCATGCCAAAAAGGTTAGGGATTGCTGCTCTAGACCAAATACACGTTCTGCTTTTAGCCACTTCCCAGGCCAAAAAAATAAAGCCTTGCAATTGTACAAGCACCAATGCATAACTAGGCAGGCCTCCATATATATCCCACATATCTTGATTCATCATACTGGACACATCAGCTCTAGTTAAGAGACACTAATCTCAGTCAAGACCCCCCACCCCACAGTCATGTCCATGTTCAAGACTCACCATCTGGAGTACTAATATATCCAAAGCCTGAGATTCTGGATGGTACCTGGTATTGCACAGCCACTTGTGAAATCATAAACCAGTGTACTTTCTCCATCATCCTATCACACAGTGCTCACAGCAGAGTAGACACTTCATGGATATCTACGGAATTAAATATCACAAATGACCACACCACTGGCCCCTTCACAAGCCACAATCACCTTGCAATCAGCAAGGCCCTGCACACAGGCACTGCAACAGCCCGATGCTTTGTAGAAGCTGCTGCTTCCACCTACAGGTCAACCAGACTCAGTCCTCCAGAGTCCAAGATGAAATCATTTCAGGCTGTTATACTGCAGTTTCACAAAAAAAACTTTTAATTTTTCAAAGTCCAATACCAACCCCACCTCCTTCTCTTTACAGAGAAATCGAGAGAACAAAACACACCTTAGAATGTCGCTTCATGACTATACCATACGATTATTTGCCACAGAATATTCATGCCAACCCCTTCAAATATCCACTCACCAGCTTGTTCTTGGTCCTCCCAATACATATCAATCGTTTTCTATAGATTTTCCTAGTCTATGGAAACAGACTCCATTTTTAAAAGTGTTCAGAGGTGCAAAGAACATTCCCCAAGACCACCCTGCTGATTTGTGGCAAGATCCAGTCTAGAAATAAGGTCTTTGGGCCCCGATCCAATGATCCTTTTGCCAACATCATAATTTAATGATCACCTGGAGAGTGATAAAATTAAAAATATTTAAGGGGGGCAAAAAGTCACACATAAGGTGGATTCAGTTGTCATCTCCCCCTCTATCCTACAATAATATTATTAACTATTAGTGCTTCTAACTATGGCAAGAAAGTGAGCCATCTTATAATTGCTCTCTTGTATAAAGGAGAAAAGAACACCAACTGAGTATCTNAGGGGGGCAAAAAGTCACACATAAGGTGGATTCAGTTGTCATCTCCCCCTCTATCCTACAATAATATTATTAACTATTAGTGCTTCTAACTATGGCAAGAAAGTGAGCCATCTTATAATTGCTCTCTTGTATAAAGGAGAAAAGAACACCAACTGAGTATCTAGGTTGCTGCTGCTGCTGCTTCTGCTAAGTCACTTCAGTCGTGTCCAACTCTGTGCGACCCCATAGACGGCAGCCCACCAGGTTCTGCCATCCCTGGGATTTTCCAGGCAAGAACACTGGAGTGGGTTGCCATTTCATTCTCCAATGCATGAAAGTGAAAAGTGAAAGTGAAGTCGCTCAGTCATGTCTGACTCTTCACAACCCCATGGACTGCAGCCTAGCAGGCTCCTCCGTCCATGGGGTTTTCCAGGCAAGAGTGCTGGAGTGGGGTGCCATTGCCTTCTCCCTTGAGCACAGGAGAATAAACAAGTCCAGTAGAGAAGTGATCCATTTCACCAATGAGATTCACCATAGAGTTCCTATTTTCTCCAGTTTCACTGACAAATTAAAAGACCTAGTATTTACTGAGTGCCTAACATATACCAGCTCTATTATAAGTATTTTAGACATATGTACTCATTTTATCTTCAAAATAACTAAAGGAATGGGCGCTGTCATTATCTCAACCTTGTATATGAGGAAACTGAGGCATGGCATTGACTGCTTAACTAACTTAACAAAGCATTCAGCAAATCAGGTGAAATTTAGGTTTAGGCTGTTTGGGTCCAGGGTAGTGTCCTACACTAACACTTCCTCATGTTATAGGCAGTATTAGGGTCAACACAGATGAGCTTTGGGAAACAAGATGCATTGTTTCCCCTGGATGCATTCTGTTCTGGCAACATGGTGAAATGTGAGATTTCCAGTCTCGTAGCCCTAAGACATGAATTGCAGTGGCTTCCATATGACAGAGCAGACCGCCCTATCATCCAGAAATACAGTCTCTACCAGGTTTCCTGGAGGACAGTCTAGAAACCACGGATGCCCCAGCCTCTTCCTGCTGTCCACTCGGGATAAACTCAGTTGGTGCCATCTTGTCCTGTGAACTTTTCCAGCCTGGGCTCGGACTGGGTGCCCCACTCACAGAATCAGTCCTAGACATTACCAGGCACACAGGTCCTCCCATTATTCATTCTTTGTCACTTTTAAGCTTCACAGTTGAAGCCATGTTAGTTCTTTTATTGGTTGAGAAATATACTAGTGACAAAGCCAAGAGGAAAAAAGGTATCTTTCTACAGGGCAATCCTGTAGAATAAATTGGGGATCACCTTGAGAAAGCATGGTTTAAGCACAGTGCTACAGGTTGAAAAAGTGGCCACACTTTTGCAGTCCCTCTAATGAGAAAATGGAGTCCATTTCTTTATCCTCTTAATCTTGGTTGTCCGTGTGACATGTTTTAGAAAATGGAATATTAGCAAAGGTGATTCAGTATTCTAGCCTTGAGAACCCCATGAACAGTATGAAAAGACAAAATGATAGGATATTAAAAGAGAATCTCCCCAGGTCGTTAGGTGCCCAATATGCTACTGGAGATCAGTGGAGAAATAACTCCAGAAAGAATGAAGGGATGGAGCCAAAGCAAAAACAATACCCAGTTGTGCATGTGACTGGTGATAGAAGCAAGATCCGATGCTGTAAAGAACATGGAATGTCAGGTCCATGAATCAAGGCAAATTGGAAGTGGTCAAACAAGAGATGGCAAGGGTGAAGGTCGACATTCTAGGAATCAGCGAACTAAAATGGACTGGAATGGGTGAATTTAACTCAGATGACCATTATATCTACTACTGCGGGCAGGAATCCCTCAGAAGAAATGGAGTAGCCATCATGGTCAACAAAAGAGTCCGAAATGCAGTACTTGGATGCAATCTCAAAAACGACAGAATGATCTCTGTTCGTTTCCAAGGCAAGCCATTCAATATCACAGTTATCCAAGTCTATGCCCCAACCAGTAATGCTGAAGAAGAGGAAGTTGAACGGTTTTATGAAGACCTACAAGACCTTTTAGAACTAACACCCAAAAAAGATGTCCTTTTCATTATAGGGGACTGGAATGCTAAAGTAGGAAGTCAAGAAACACCTGGAGTAACAGGCAAATTTGGCCTTGGAAT
>SJYX01014603.1:183643-201192 GCA_006410675.1 Oreotragus oreotragus
GCTCCCACATGCCTCACAGCCAAGGATCCAAAACACAGAGCAGCAATAGTGCTGAAACAAATTCAACAAAGACTTTGAAAAAGGTCCATATCAAAAAATTCTTTAAAGAAGCAAAGAGAACAGCAAGGTAGAAATGATGCTATGTGACTACTAAGGCTGGATCAGAAGAGGTTGTTCAGTTCCCACTGACTATCTTAGAAGACTTGCTCTTAGACTGTTTGTTCTCAATATACATTTTCTTGGAACCCAGACACCATTCTGTGGGGAAGCCCCTGCCAGATGGAGAGGCCATGTGTAGGTGCGTTGGTCAACAGCCTGTCCTTCAGCCTCAGCATCAGACATGCAAGGAAAGAAATCAACATGGAAGCTAGCCAACTCCCAGCCCCAGCTGTCCAACCCCCAGATGTTCAAGTCACCCCCAGCCAGTCAAGTCTCCCCAGCTGAGTCCTCAGTCATCATGGAACAGGGAAGAGTCCTCTCCTTTGCCTTGTTCAAATTCCTAGAGCACAGAATCATGAGCAAATGAGAGTTATTGATTTACACCACCAAGTTCAGGGGGTTTGAGCCAGCAATAGTACTCAGAGTGCCACAGACTAAAACCAACGTGATTAGGAAGCATGGTGGAAAGCGTTAGAATAGAAAAGTGTCTAAATGAATTCATCTTAACCTACAGGGAAAATGAAACCTGTGATTCTTAGACAATTCTATGGGACTCCTGGATAAATTTGTCAGCTGCATCATGCTTTATCTTCGAAACAGCCAATCATGAATGCTAAAAATACCACTAAAGTTTTTAGGGAAGAGAAGCTTACAATGAAAACAATTACAAGGAGTTCAGATACAAAATAATTCCAGCATCTTGGTTTGGAAGCAGGAATCATGGCTTACTCTGAAGAGGGCAATACTGAAAAAGTCTTCAGAGCAAAAGTTTTGGAATCAGAGTCTCCTGGGTGCCCTGTTATCACCTTGCCAATTCTTTCATCTCTAAGACAGAAAGACCACCTCACTCCCAAGCTTGTTGTGAGGATTAACAGATGGAATGCACCAAGCGCCTGGCAAAGTTGTGCTTGGTCAACTGTCACTTATTACTCATGCTCCGGTCACTTCTACTATTACTGTTAGAGTTGTTCCAGCCTAGCAGAGGAGGAAAGGTGGCTGCTTTGGCTGAAGAAAGAGAAAACAAGACAAAGACTATATTATTGTGTTTTATGATTCTGGTCATTGCAGTAAGGAAGAGAGTTTGCAGAGTTGAGAGGAAGAGATGGTGAGGTGGTTGGTTGGAAAAAGGGAAGGATGCTGCTGCATCCATGTGGGATCTTGGGGCAGAGCCCTGAGAGATTTACACTTAGGTCATAAATGTGCCAGGGGCCTCGAGTATACTCCCTTTCTTTGCTGTGCTAGCGAGGCATAAAATGCACTTGCTCAGCCGCTCATCCAGTTAGAAGATACCGATTAAGGGTCCATACAGTCTGGGATCCTTGGGGGGCAGTGATGACACAGGAAAATCAATCACCAACAGGACCGGAGCTCCCCTGGTAGCTCAGTGGTGAGCAGCCCACCTTTCCATGCAGGAGACGCGGGTTCGGTGCCTGGTCCCGGAAGGTGTCTCGGAGAAGCTGAGCCCCTGTGCCACTACAACTGAGCCTGTGCTCTGGAGCTCAGGAACCACAGCTATTGCGCCCACTGCTGCCACTCCCGAAGCTTCTGAGCCCCCGCGTCTGCGCTCCACAAGAAGAGAAACCACGCAACGAGAAGCACACACACAGCTACCCAAGTGCAGCCCCCGCTCGCCGCAGCCAGCGGGAAGCCTACACAGCAACGGAGACCCAGCACAACCAGGATAAGTAAGCGACAAGTATCTCTTCAAGATCCTTTGAAATGTGTATTAGAGATGTGTTGCTGCTAAGTCACTTCAGTCGTGTCCAACTCTGTGTGACCCCATAGAGGGCAGCCCACCAGGCTCCCCCATCCCTGGGATTCTCCAGGCAAGAATACTGGAGTGGGTTGCCATTTCCTTCTCCAATGCATGAAAGAGAAAAGTGAAAGTGAAGTCGCTCAGTCATGTCCGACTCTTAGCAACCCCATGGACTGCAGCCCACCAGGCTCCTCCGTCCATGGGATTCTCCAGGCAAGAGTACTGGGGTGGGGTGCCACTGCCTTCCCCCATTAGAGATATATATGTATATATATAAAACAATTGAAGAAAAAGCAAGCGGAGGTGGAAAATAAAGTTAAAAATGATAACAATCAACAGGACCCAGTCTTCTTTAAACCCACTTCCCTGGTGGCTCAGACGGTAAAGCGTCTGTCTACAATGAGGGAGACCTGGGTTCGAGCCCTGGGTTGGGAAGATCCCCTGGAGAAGGAAATGGCAATCCACTCCAGTACTGTTCCCTGGAAAATCCCATGGACAGAGGAACCTGGTACGCTACAGTCTATGGGGTCGCAAAGAGTCGGACACGACTGAGCAACTTCACTTCACTTCACTTCACTTCATTCAAGGACAAGCTCTGTTGCTCACACGTACTGTGATGAGATTACAATTACAAAGCGCTCTGGGAGGAAAAAAGGAAAGAAAAAAACTGTAAAAGTTCTAATAGTCCCTGACATTTTACAAAGCCCTTTTCACAGTCATCATCTCAATGAGTCTTCCAAACAACTCCAGAAATAGATATTATTATTATATCCATTTTACAGATGAGAAGGCCAAGACAGAGAGGCTGAGACGGGTACCCAAGGTTGCAGAAAAGTAAGTGATGGAGCAGGACCTCGACCTCCCTGGGGGCCGGGCTGGCGTATGCACCGCATCCACCCGCCACACAGCTCTGCTGCACTCAGACAAANAGGCTGAGATGGGTACCCAAGGTTGCAGAAAAGTAAGTGATGGAGCAGGACCTCGACCTCCCTGGGGGCCGGGCTGGCATATGCACCGCATCCACCCGCCACACAGCTCTGCTGCACTCAGACAAAAGCACCGAGCCCCCAGCCAAGGCTATTAGTGCTCGGACAAAAGCACCGAGCCCCCAGCCAAGGCTATCAGTGCTCGGAAGCCTTCTCTGCGGTCAGTTTGGGCCACATGATAGGATTCTGAGCTAAGGCAACACGAGTACTTCCAGGCTAAGGCAGCTCAGTGCCAGCATGCTTCCTCGTGGCTCTCTTCCTCCTGGAGAGCTACTGTGATGAGCATGTGCTGAAACGGAGCCTCTAGGGACAGGAGCCTGGACATCCCAGTATCTGCCTGGAGAAGACCCTCTGCAGGTCCATCCGATCTTGCACAAGAAACAAACTACTTCTTACCGTGTGTGGCCTCTGAGATTTCAGGCTTGTTACCCAGCAGAGCCTCTCCTACCTGGCCAATATCAATCTTTATAATTCTTTGCCTAGTGTCATGCTGGATACTGAGCATAACTGGGATCGTAAGGCAGTCTCTGCCTTTAAGAAACTGACAAAGTTATTGAGCTATATGCCAAGGGAAGGGTTTCTGAACAGACGGCCAGGCTGAGCCAGCAACGTTAGACCCGTAAATACCACTGACAGGCCCTGTCATCACATTTTGCAAGAGTTGTCACGTAGGCACTGGGAGGTGGTGGCTGCCATTTTTAAGACGTTGCTGCAGGGCAAGTTGGAACGTCAGCACTGAGTCTGGACTCTTAGCATCATTTCAAGTTGCCTGATCCTCCTCCCGGAGCCCCCGCGTCTATCTTGACTGATTCATGGTTTTGCTTCATTTCAGGTGTGCAGTGATGGCATCGTTCAGTTTTTTCCAGACACCTGGTCAACGGCCCTCATTTCCCTACATTTTCCCATGTCATTCCTGCCTCGTCTTGGAGCTAACGTGTGCCCAGGATGCCTGGCTTCAATCATGCTGTAACCCAATTGTGGGCAGTTAAGAATGCGCACCAAGCACATCCCTTTGACTAAACAGCTGGTCACCTGAGTCAGCAGAAAGAGCCTGTCACCTCGGCCAGAGCCTTGTGTATCAACTTTAGCAAGCCACTCAGTCTGTTTGCCTGCAAAACGAGGAAGCTAGACAGGATGGGCACCATGGTATCTCCAGCAGAAATAATGATAATCTTCAAGGCCACATAACTCGTCAGTGCCAGAGAAAGGATCAGAACCCCACTCTGGGCCCACTGGCCTATTTCATCTGACACACAGTAGGGATCAAGAAGTACATTTCATTTGACACATAGAAATTTCTCAGGATGGCCACCCAAAAACCCAAGACAATGCTCATTACTCCTGTAAAAAGTGTCTCGAGATCCTGACTATTGGTAGAGAAACCATGTCCTCATGTCAACCCTCTCTCTTGCTGTTTTCTCTTTACTCTGGAGAATAAGGGAGAATTTACTCCATTACTCATTCACTTAACACACATTTATTGAGCATCAGTGCTGTTGAGCATAGAGCTGGAAATAGCAAAATAAAACATGATCCCTGCTTAAAGAACCAAAGTCTTTTGCAGAAGACAGGCCCACGTTCTAGGGGTGTCATGGGATTATGGTGTCAGGTCACTCAGAAAGGGGTCTTGGAGCGGAGTCTTGAAGCACAAGTAAGAATTCACCAACTCTCACATCTCTGTGAATCTTTTACCCAAGTACTATTTAAGGGCAAACTCTCAGGCCTTCTAAGGAGAACAAACAGCCAGCCTATTTCCTTTCCTTTTTCAAGTCTGATTTTTTTTTTTTTTCACTTAACTTTTGAGACCCTTTTCTCACCATAGACTCAGAAGCATCTATTTAGAATCCCAAAAGCCAAGAATTCAACTTTTGTGTTACTCTCAGGGGTTCTGTATATTTCTTTCTCAAGACAATCAAACTCAGCTTCTCTAGTTTAAGAAATGCAAGACTTGTAGGGAGAATGACTTCTAAAAAGAATAACTGCTTAGGCTGATACTTCAAAATATGACTCCTCTAATGAAGAACAGGCCAAATACACACAAGACAGAAACACGGTCTTTCAGAGAGTCAAGGATCCAGACTTACGTGCTCTGGAACTGGTTTAAAGCTAATAGTTTGCAGCCCACTTACAGTGAGGGTGTTAGGCAGGGAAGTGTCCCTTCATGAGAAAGGCAAGGCTAGGCCTCCAACATGCCCCCAAGCTGTCACCAGTGACATGATGATTCTCTCCTCTTCATACAACCATTAACCTCACTAAGGGTCTGAAGAAGCCATTTACATTTTCAGTAATTTATTGATTTCTCTGGGGTTATCTCTCACCTCCCCGACTCCCTCATCTACAGCACCAAAGGCTTCTCTGCAACAGTGGGTGTTGTTTTGATTCCTTGATTTTTAGTTCATTTATCAAAGGGAACTGCTCCATTTCACTCACTACAGAGTCCTCACGTTTAGAACAAGTGACTAGAACATAGTGGGAACTCAACAATAAAGGACAGAAATGACAAGGACCTAACAGAAGCAGAAGAGATTAAGATGAGGTGGAAAGAATGCATGGGAAAACTATATAGAGAAAAGTCTTAATGACCCAGACAACTGCGATGGTGTGATCACTCACCTAGAGCCGGACATCCTGGACCTTGTCAAGTGGGCCTTGGGAAGGAAGCATGTAGCAAAACTAGCAGAGGTGGCAGAATTCCAGCTGAGCTATTTCATATCCTAAAAGATGATCCTGTTAGAATGCTGCAATATGCCAGCAAGTTTGGAAAACTCGGCAGTGGCCACAGGACTAGAAAAAGTCAGCATTCCAGTCCCAAAAAGGCACACTGCCAAAGAATGTTCAAACTACCACATAATTGCGCTCATTCCACATACTAACAAGGTAAGGCACAAAATCCTTCAAGCCAGGCTTCAACAATACATGAATCAAGAACTTCCAGATGTACAAGCCAGGTTTAGAAAAGGCAGAGGAGCCAGAGATCAAATTGCCAACATTTACTGGATCATAGAAAAAGCAAGAGAATTACACAGGGAAAAAATCTACTTCTGCTTCATTCACTCTGTTAAGCCTTTAACTGTGTGGATCACAACGAACTGTAGAAAATTCTTCAAGAGATGGGAATACCAGACCATCTTACCCGTCACCTGATATACCTGGATGCAGGTCAAGAAGCAATAGCTAGAACCAGACATGGAACAACAGACTGGTTCAAAATTGGGAAAGGAGTACATCAAGACTGTATATTGTCACCCAGATTATTTAACTTCTATACAGAGTACACCATGAAAAATGCAGGCTGGATGACTCAAAAGCTGGAATCAAGACTGCCGGGAGAAATATCAACAGCCTCAGATATGCAGATGATAACACTCTAATGGCAGAAAGTGGAGAGGAACTAAAGAGCTTCTAGAGGAGAGTAAAAAAGCTGGCTTGAAATTCAACGTTTAAAAAACTGAAATCATGGCATCCAGTCCCATTGCTACAAGCAAATATATGGGGAAAAAGTGGAAATATTGGCAGATTTTAATTTTTTGTGCTCCAAAAGCACTGTAGCCAGTGATTGAAGTACAAAATGAAAAAACCCTTGCTCCTTGGAAGAAAAGATATGACAAACCTAGACAGTGTTGAAGAATTGATGCTTTTGAATTGTGGTGTTGGAGAAGAATCTTGAGAGTCCATGGGACTGCAAGGAAATAAAACCAGTCAACCCTAAAGGAAATCAATCCTGAATATTCCTTGAAAGGATTGATGCTGAAGCTCCAATACTCTGGCCACCTGATGTGAAGGGCCAACTCATTGGAAAAGACCCAGATGCTGGGAAAGATTGAGGGCAAGAGGAGAATGGGGTGATGGAGCATGAGATGCTTGGATGGCATCTCCCACTTAATGGATATGCCTTTAAGCAAACTCTGGGAGACAGTGAAGGACAGGGAAGCCTGGTGTGCTGCAGTTCATGGCATCACAGAGTCAAACACAACTTAGCGCCTGAATGGCAACAAGTATTTGCAAATAGAAGGATCTGTAAAATCTTTAAGGAAAATCTAGAATTTGTCTTCCTCATGGATCTGCTATTGGATTCTATACTTGAGGAAATACTTGAAAGCAAAAATGTAAATGTTTTTTGAGATAATTAAGAGATGAAGCTAAAGCCCATCATACCCAAGTCATTATAGCAAATATATAAGACAGACTAGATCCTAAAGGAACCCCAGGGAGCCAAGGAGCATATGGGATCTCACCCATTCTTACCCGTAAGTAAACCCAGCGATGGGATGGCCCCAAGGGCCCTTGTTGAAGACAAAGGAAATTGGGATGGGAGTTGGGGCAAAGGGGAGAAGTGAGTCAGAAACAAGTGCTGGAGAGCCAACATGGGGAAAGTCAGGAGGGTTGTTAAATCTCAGACTAGGAGTCCAGAATTGCACACCAAAGTTTGGCCATGAATCCACAGTCTGGGATAGAATCTGGGAGACGAGATCAATCAAAACAAGTCTGAGCTGTGTGAGGGTAGGTGAGACCGAGAGAGGAAGAGAAAAGCCCCAAGAGCACCGCCACCATGCTGCCGCTACACCAGGACAACAGGGGCTGCTGCCCTGGGCGCCGTGCTTTAGAGCTGCGTGGACCACGAGTCCCGCAAATGCAAATCTGCAGGCCATGACAAGTTTTCTATAGCCACATCTTCTAAAGGGTAAAAGAAGCAAATGCAATACATTCAGTGAGGTATGTTACATTCTTTTTTTCTTTATACTGTGTCTTCCCAATCTAATGCGCACTTTTTAATCAACTCATTCAGCACATCTCCATCTTGGCTAGTCACACTGCAAGTGCTAAAAAACAACACATGGTTAGTGGCTATTATCCTGGATAACACAGCCTCAGGGGGAGCCACCCTGGTCCTCTTCTGGCTAAACTCCTCATCATGGGGGTGGGGAATCTGTGAGGTCAAGGGGACCAATCTACCTAGATCGCCCACACCTCCTTCTAGATTATATCAGATACGTGCGATTTTTCAATTCCCTGCCCAAAGGGTGCATAGCCCCCTTCCAGAGTTTGGATGGATCCTTTCTCTGGCTCCATCACAGGGAAGGGGTTACCACGCTGAGGGTGAACTATGCTGATGTTCTGTGCACTCCCATGCTGGAGGAGGTCCAAAGAGATGTGTGCTTGTGTGGGAGGTAGAAACAGATCATGGATAAGTAGATTGAGATTTCTCTGGACAGAGCTGGGGCAAGGAAGAGAAGACGGAGAGGTCGGTTTGACCCAAGAGCCTGGCCATTCTTCTCTACACCACTGCATGCAAGTGAAGAACTCTGAGATCCCTGAGGATCCTATGTTTGAAGCTAATTTAACAAGATAGGAAAATGGAACATATTTTGTTATCTAAGAGTTTGGTAGGACTTCCCTGGTGGACCAGTGGTTAAGAAATCTGCCTGCCAATGCAGGGGACACGGGTTTGATCCCTGGTCCGGGAAGATTTCACATGCTGTGGGGCAACTAAGGCCATGCATCATAAATACTGAGCCTGAGAGCTGCACCAGAGAAACCACCACAAGAAGCAGCCCACGCACCACTATTCCAGAGTGACACCCGCTCGCAACTAGAGAAAGACTGTGCGTAGCACTGAAGACTCAGTACAGCCAAAAACAAACAGTAAAAAAATTTTAAAATACTACATTGCTAAAAAAGAGCTTGTTAGCTCAATTTATAACTTTTACTATTTAGTCTCAGTATCTAATTTTCCATTTTTACGCCTATTCTTTACCCCACAAATGCTGGAAGCAAACCCGATGCTGAGTTTTTATGATTTACTGTACTCTCTGTTATTTACTTATTTAATTTCTTATTTGTCTTTAGGAAAACTGTGAGGACATTAGCTCATCTTAAAAGATGAGGGTACAATAAACTCACTGCAACCCAAGAGAAAAAACAAATTACTTGGCATATGGGTTCAAGGCTCAATTTTACTGAAGGAGATGAAGTTACAGTCCTTCCACTGTGGAGAGCACAGGGATTCTAATTAGCATAATTAATCATTCCTATCTCTTTGTTCCCCCAGAGCACTTTATTCAAACTTTCTTTTTTTGTAGATGATATTACATGTCTTTATTTCCTTCTGAAACACTTGCTATTTATTTGGCAGAATCACAGATCCTTTAGAAAACAGTATACTTAAAGCCACAAGTCCTCTCCCTAGGAAATATACAACATAAGACCAGCAGAGTACAGTGTCAAGGAGTGCATGGATTTGAGGTTAAACCCCCTGAGTCTGACTGGGCTACGTGAGAGAAGCCACTGGTCACATCCCGTTCCATCTGAAATACAGGAAGCGCCCACGTCAGACAGGATGAATAAGCCACATGTTTCAGGTATCTATTGCTATTTAGCAAACCATCCCCAAGCTTAGCAGTTTAAAAGAAGAGTGACTGTGTATTGGTCAGGAATCCACAGTTCAGGCAGGGCCTGGTAGGGATGGCTCTGCTCCAAGCCCTGCTGGCTGGGGCAGCTTGACTGGGGAATGGAGAGGTCAAGCTGGCTCTGCTCACACTGTGGGGTCTTGGCTAGAACCCCTGAGGCTGACTGGACTTCTCTCATTCACTTTCCCTGGAGTCTCACCGCCTGGGGGACATCTCTCCACGTGAGCCCTCCAGCAGGATAATTTAACTTCTTCATGGGGGTCTAAGGCTTCAAGAGAGAGTTGCTAAGTAGTTCTTCAATTTGTAACAACATGGATGAACTTTGAGGACATAATTACTATGTGAAATAAGCTAGTCACAGGAAAACAAGTACTGCAGATTTCACTTATATCAGGTATCTATAAAAGTTAAATTCATATAATGAGCAGAATGGTGGTTGCCAGGGGCTAGTGGCAGGGGAAAATGGAGAGTCGTAATCAGTAGGCATAAAGTTTTAGTTAAGCAAGATGAATAAGCTCTAAAGGTCTGTTACCCAGTAGAGTCCCTATAGTCGATGATGCACACTTAAATTTCTGTTAAGATGTTAGATCTTATGTTAAGAGTTCATGCCACAATAAAACAAAACTTAAAAAGACTAAAAAAAAAGAAAGAAAAGAGGGATATTCTGCTGGGGTCAAGCTTGCTAACATCCCATTGACCAAAACAAGACTAAGCCCAGAGTCAGTGTGGGGAAGGCTTGCACAAGGGCAGGAATACCGGGATACATGGCTTACTGGGTAGGGGCACTGGGTAAGCAGTCTACAACACAGTCTGCTTCAGAAAAGAAATGAATCATTATTGAAAGAGTTAACGATACACTTCTCAATGATGGTGGGGTGTCTACTTAATTCCTCCTGTGAGACCTGAAGCCTCTTTCTCAGGGAATCTGACTAGATTGTATTTTCCTGATAGGCACTACCCAGGAGCCCATGCCTTTCTTCCTAGACACATAGCATAGTTTGTAATGATGTAGTCACGTGAGCACCTGATTTCCTGTCACACAAACTAAATTCTGGGCTCTTTGGCCATGACCATGACCACTACATGCCAGCTCCTGGAACAAGATCAGACACAGGGTAGACTTTCATAAATGTTTGAGGAAGGAAGGGGAGAAGGAAGGAAGAAAAGAGACAGAAAAAGAGAAAGGGAGAAAGAAGGGAAGGAAAAGGAAATTCCATTACAGGAATTCAAGATATGATCTGGTTAGCAGTAACATTCACCGGACAGTAGTATGAGCTGACTGGACTTCTCTCATTCACTTTCCCTGGAGTCTCACCGCCTGGGGGACATCTCTCCACGTGAGCCCTCCAGCAGGATAATTTAACCTCTTCATGGGGGTCTAAGGCTTCAAGAGAGAGTTGCTAAGTAGTTCTTCAATTTGTAACAACATGGATGAACTTTGAGGACATAATTACTATGTGAAATAAGCTAGTCACAGGAAAACAAGTACTGCAGATTTCACTTATATCAGGTATCTATAAAAGTTAAATTCATATAATGAGCAGAATGGTGGTTGCCAGGGGCTAGTGGCAGGGGAAAATGGAGAGTCGTAATCAGTAGGCATAAAGTTTTAGTTAAGCAAGATGAATAAGCTCTAAAGGTCTGTTACCCAGTAGAGTCCCTATAGTCGATGATGCACACTTAAATTTCTGTTAAGATGTTAGATCTTATGTTAAGAGTTCATGCCACAATAAAACAAAACTTAAAAAGACTAAAAAAAAAGAAAGAAAAGAGGGATATTCTGCTGGGGTCAAGCTTGCTAACATCCCATTGACCAAAACAAGACTAAGCCCAGAGTCAGTGTGGGGAAGGCTTGCACAAGGGCAGGAATACCGGGATACATGGCTTACTGGGTAGGGGCACTGGGTAAGCAGTCTACAACACAGTCTGCTTCAGAAAAGAAATGAATCATTATTGAAAGAGTTAACGATACACTTCTCAATGATGGTGGGGTGTCTACTTAATTCCTCCTGTGAGACCTGAAGCCTCTTTCTCAGGGAATCTGACTAGATTGTATTTTCCTGATAGGCACTACCCAGGAGCCCATGCCTTTCTTCCTAGACACATAGCATAGTTTGTAATGATGTAGTCACGTGAGCACCTGATTTCCTGTCACACAAACTAAATTCTGGGCTCTTTGGCCATGACCATGACCACTACATGCCAGCTCCTGGAACAAGATCAGACACAGGGTAGACTTTCATAAATGTTTGAGGAAGGAAGGGGAGAAGGAAGGAAGAAAAGAGACAGAAAAAGAGAAAGGGAGAAAGAAGGGAAGGAAAAGGAAATTCCATTACAGGAATTCAAGATATGATCTGGTTAGCAGTAACATTCACCGGACAGTAGTATGTGCCAGCTATGAAGGTAAGGTTCACTTCATCTCCAGAAACCCTAAGAGAGAGTTAAAATAACTCCCTCCACTTTATGGATGAGGAGTCTGAGGTTTACAGTGGCTATATGACTTGCAAAGATGGAAGCGCTGGCATGTGACCTCAGAGCCTACCACCTTGAAGGACAAGATAACATTTAGAAGCAAAGGAAACCATGTAACAATGCAAACTAGCTTTAGCATCCTCTGAAGGACTTACTGGAAAAAAAAAAAAAAGAAGAACATATACTGAAAAGAAAATGAAAGAAATGCTTATGGCTTTGGGAGGAAAAATGGTTTCAAAGGAATGGTGGAGATGAAGCCGGAAAATGGCCTGAAAACTGAAAGCATCAGGAAGATAATGAGGCAGAAAGACTGACAGAAAAGGATTCTCCAGTGGGTGGACCCACACTTCATTGAAAGGGGGTGATGCAGACACCTTCCAGGAGGTGGGAAGGAGGATTAGCTAGTTACAGTATTCAGAGTGGCTTAGCAAAAGGCAGCTCCCAAGATGAGTCATAATCTCAAAGAATTATGGACAAAAAGTGCACAAAAGAGAAAATTTTATAGCAGGTACAAATTTTTATTAATCACAAAACTCTCCTATGAGCCTTCTGGTTTTCTGCTACAGAGATAAAATACTTAAATCTTTCTCTGTAGAAAAGTTAAAAAAGCATATAGCCCATACCCATCAGAATAACTAAAATGAAAAAGAGATGAATAAAACCAGCATTAGTGGGGCCGCAGAAACAATGGACGTCTCATAATCTGTTGGTGGGAGTGTAACCCAGTGTACTTACTGAGGAAACCAGGTAGTCATTCACTGAAACGGACCACACAGGGGAATTCTCTGACCCGACAGTGTTGTTCCAGAGCATCTACCAACAGAAATGCATCCATGTATTCATCCAAAGATGCACCAGAAAGCTCACAGCAGCAGCATCCAGAATGAACTCCAACTAGAAACCATTCAACCATCCATCCACATTAGAGCGGATAAGTCAATCATGGTCATACACACACGGGAATACTACACATGGTAATGAGTATGAACCCTGCACAATTACGTACAAAACTATGCACAAAACTCACAAACATGGACATTTAAAGAGAAAAAGAGGCAAACTATGCTGTGGGAAGTGAAGACAGTGATTATTTTTGTGGGGAGAGGAAGCTGTACATGAGGGACATTTCTTGGGCAAAATGTGCACTTCTCTGTATAGATGCTCTACTTAAATGTTCAAAGAAGTTATAGCCATGTTTAAAACAAGATAAACATCATCAAGAACCTCAAACTAAATAGAAACACAAATGAGATGAGAAGAAGGACTGGGTAGGAAAAAGCCAACAGAGGTCACGTAGCCTCTCTTAGGCCCCATCTGTTAGGGAACACCAGGGGTCATTCTGAAGGTTCCTGGAGGAATCCTTAGGGTGGAGATCTTGTGGGAGCTCACATCCCTTTCTCATGATGTTCCTGTTTCAACAGAGTCCCCTTCTGTTTTTCACCTCTAAGTAACAGGACGGTGGTCTCATTTCTCACCTTTATTTCCCCGGCTCCGTGCCTTGTGCCTTCCGCGTGGTGGGTTCAGAGAAAGTGCATGGTGACTGAAAGATGAGCACGCAGAGGTAAGCATCTGTTTTTTAAAGGTTGTGTCTTCAGTTGGATTCCTCTAGCTGCAGGCTCTGACACAAGGAAGGTATGAGGCCATGTGCCTGATGCTCCCAGGAAGCACCTACAGCTGAGCAAGGGAGTGAGGCAGAGAAGGGCAGGGAGGGATACAAGGTCAGGTACCGGATAGGTTTCCACTCGGGGCAACTGGGGCTCAGCCCCACAGGGCAGCTCGCAGTAAAAGTCATCAAAACCTCACTAGGAAACACCTTGAGAACTCTTCCCTGGCCACACACCAATGTTTAAACCCTTCCTCAGGCTATCCACTCAGTGAGTGCCCACGAAGCAACCTACCGGAGAAGAGCTAAGAAAAGCAGCCGAGGCCCAGCTGTTCCATGTCCCCTTGCGTATGTGCACACCGCACTTCTGAACAGTTTGCTCTGAAGGAACACGGCCTGATGGTCCCTCTCCTCATGCAGCTTACAACACAAACTACTACCATTTTCAACAAAGAGGCATGGTACAAATTGGCTTTCTGTCTTCTGTTTCCGTTCCAAGATCAATTAAAGCTGGAAAGAAGGCAAGATTCATTTTGAAATCTCCAGAAAAGTCATTTAAATGCCAGATTTTAAGATGGGTGTTTAGAAGATCTAAGCCTCAGCTATTTTGGAAGCAAACATTCTGGCCCTACTCCCACCTAATCTCATCCATCTCATTAGAATTCTCCCCACCCATGGCTATTAATACTTATTCCATAATACAGTGAAGCACAGACACAAAATTTAACAGTTTCCCAGTTAATCAACAAAAGTAGATTATCACGGCAAAGAAGGAATCTTCTACTGTTTCAGTGCCATGTCATTTCAGATAATAAGTAAAATCATGAGAGAGGATTTTTAATGTAATTTAACCCCATAGGGCATTCAGACTGCTTGCATAGACGTTTTGAAGTACCGCATGGGGGAAAAATTGTTCCAAGCAAAGTCCATCTGAACACAATTTCCAGAAGGGACGGCATCAAGAGCCTGGAGGTCTGGTGAGGAAAGGTTATTTAGAGATGCTCTTTCATAACCACTCCCTGGAAAAAAGCAAAGTCCACGAATGGCATTTTGGTTCATGATATTGTACATCTTAAAGCCTTCAAAGCCAAGACTAAGTCTCAATGTTGAAAAGAATTATGACTGATTATGAATCTGGAAAAAATGAGTTTAAGGAATATCAGCACATTGATGGTTACTATTAGTTTCTCATGGGACTCATCATCCCTACATAACAATAAGTATTATTGTTTATTAGTCTGCAACAGTGTACATCCTAGTGGGGGTATATAATAGGTTTTCCCCTTCATGGTTCACCACCTTGACATAGCAAAGGGGCTTGTGTAACTCAGTGAAGCTATGAGCCAGGCCATGCAGGGCCACCCAAGATGGACAGCTCATAGTCAAGAGTTCTGACAAAACCTGGTCCACTGGAGGAGGGAATGGCAAACCACTCCAGTATTCTTGCCTCAAGAACTTCATAAACGGTATGAAGAGACAAAAAATATGACACCAGAAGACAAGCCCCCCAGGTCAGAAGGGGTTTGATATGCTGTTGAGGAAGAGCAGAGAAAGAGCTCCAGAAAGAATGAAGAAGCAAAAAAGATGCTCAGTAGTGGATATGTCCAGGGGTGAAAGTAAAATCTGATGCTACAAAGAACAATATTGCATTGAAACCTAGAATATTAGGTCCATGAATCAAAGTAAATTGGAAGTGGTCAAGCAGGAGATGACAAGATGAACATCGACATCTTAGGAATCCGTGAACTAAAATGGACAGGATTGGGTGAATTTAATTCAGCTGACCATTATATCTACCACTGTGGGCAAGAATTTCTTAGAAAAAATGGAGTAGCCCCCATAGTCAACAAAAAAGTCCAAAATGCAGTACTTGTGTGCAATCTCAAAAATGACAGAATGATCTCAGTTCATTTCCAAGGCAAATCATTCAATGACACAGTAGTCCAAGTCTATGCCCCGGCCACTAATGCTGAAGAAGCTAAAGTCAAATGGTTCTGTGAAGCCCAACAAGACCTTCTAGAACTAACACCAAAGAAAAAAGATGTCCTTTTCATCATAGGGGATTGGAATGCAAAAGTAGGAAGTCAAGAGATACCTGGAGTAAGCGGTGAGTTTGGCTGTGGTGTTCAAAATGGAGCAGAGCAAAGGCTAACAGGGTTTTGTCAAGAGAGCACATGGTCATAGCAAACACCCTCTTCCAATAACACAAGAAATGACTTACACATGGGCATCACCAGACACTCAATACTGAAATAAGATTGATTACGGTCTTTGCAGCTGAAGATGGAGAAGCTCTATACTGTTAGTAAAAACAAGACCTGGAGCTGAGTGGCTCAGAGCATGAGCTCCTTACTGCAAAATCCAGGCTCAAAGTGAAGAAAGCAGGGAAAACCACTAGGCCTTTAAGGTATGACTTAAACCAAATCCCGTATGATTATACAGTGGAAGTGACAAATAGATTCAAGGGATTAAATCTGGTAGATAGAGTGCCTGAAGAACTATGGATGGAGATGTGCAACATTCTTACAGGAGGCGGCGATTAAAATTATCCCAAAGAAAAAGAAATCCAAGAAGGCAAAGTGGTTGGCTGAGGAGGCTTTACAAATAGCTAAGAAAAGAAGAGAAGTGAAAGACAAGGGAAAAAGGGAAATATATATACACCTGAATGCAGAGTTCCAGAGACAAGAAAGGCTTCTTAAGTGAACAATGCAAAGAAATAGAGGAAAACAACAGAATGGGAAAGACTAGAGATCTCTTCAAGAAAACTGNGCTGAGGAGGCTTTACAAATAGCTAAGAAAAGAAGAGAAGTGAAAGACAAGGGAAAAAGGGAAATATATATACACCTGAATGCAGAGTTCCAGAGACAAGAAAGGCTTCTTAAGTGAACAATGCAAAGAAATAGAGGAAAACAACAGAATGGGAAAGACTAGAGATCTCTTCAAGAAAACTGGAGATATCAAGAGACTATGTCATGTAAGGATGAGTGTGATAAAGGACAGAAATGGTAAGAATCTAACAGGAGGAAAAGCGAGTAAGAAGATGTGGCAAGAATACACAGAAATATAAATTTTAAAAAAAGTTATTCATGACCCAGATAATTATGATGGTGTGGTGTCTCATCTAGAGCCAGACATCCTGGAGTGTGAAGTCAAGTGGGCCTTAGGAAGCATTACTATGAACAAAGCTAGTGGAGGTGATGGAATTCCAGCTGAGCTATTTCAAATCCTAAAAGATGATGCTGTGAAAGTGCTGCACTCAATATGCCAGCAAATTGGGAAAACTCAGCAGTGGCCAAGGACTAGAAAAGGTCAGTTTTCATTCCAAACCTTAAGAAGGGCAATGCCAAAGAATGCTCAAACAACCACACAATTGCACTCATTTAACACGTTAGCAAGGTCATCCTGCAAGTTAGGCTTCACAGGGAGGCTTCGTACACTGTGGTCCATCGGGTCACAGGGAGTCGAACATGACTTAAAGAAAAGGTCAGTTTTCATTCCAAACCTTAAGAAGGGCAATGCCAAAGAATGCTCAAACAACCACACAATTGCACTCATTTAACACGTTAGCAAGGTCATCCTGCAAGTTAGGCTTCACAGGGAGGCTTCGTACACTGTGGTCCATCGGGTCACAGGGAGTCGAACATGACTTAGCAACTGAACAGCAATAAAGTAGGTTTTCAGTAAACTACTGATTCAGATAAATACTTTAAGGTTTTGCATGGAGCTGCCATGGGCCTCCCATGTGGCATTAGTGGTAAAGAACCTGCCTGCCAATGCAGGTTAGACGTAAGATATGCTGGTTTGATCCCTGGGTTGGGAAGAGCCCCTGGAGAAGAGAATAGCAGTCCACTCCAGTATTCTTGCCTGGAGAATCCCATGGACAGAGGAGCCTCGAGGGCTACAGCCCATGGGATTGCACAGAGTCAGACCCGACTCAAGCGACCTAGCAGAGCACACATTCTTTAAACTTCATCTGAAGATAATTTCAAGCTTCTGATATTTTCAAAGTGAGCTGCATCTTTTTTTTTTTTTTACTTTATTTTACTTTACAGTACTGTATTGGTTTTGGCATACATCGATATGAATCCGTCACGGGTGTACATGAACTCCCAAACATGAACCCCCCTCCCACCTCCCACCCCACATCATCTTAAAAAAAAAAAAAA
>SJYX01014603.1:211146-293800 GCA_006410675.1 Oreotragus oreotragus
GACTGAAGTGACTTAGCAGCAGTAGCAGCAGCAGCAACTTTACCTGGATGAGTAAATTATCCACTTAGCCTACACAATCCTTTTCTTTTTCAATGGCAGTATTACAAAGGGTAATCCCAATAATCAATCTGGAATCAAGATTGCTGGGAGAAATATCAATAACCTCACATAAGCAGATGATACCACCCCTATGGCAGAAAGTGAAGAAGAACTAAAGAGCCTCTTGATGAAAGTGAGAGAGGAGAGTGAAAAAGTTGGCTTAAAGCTCAACATTCAGAAAATAAAGATCATGTCTTCTGGTCCCATCACTTCATGGCAAATAGATAGGGAAACAGTGGAGACAGTGACAGACTTTATTTTGGGGGGCTCCAAAATCACAGCAGATGGGGACTACAGCCATGAAATTAAAAGACACTTACTCCTTGGAAGGAAAGTTATGACCAACCTAGATAGCATATTGAAAAGCAGAGACATTACTTTGTCAACAAAGGTCTGCCTAGTCAAGGCTATGGTTTTTCCAGTGGTTAAGTATGGATGTGAGAGTTGGACTACAAAGAAAACTTATCATCAAAGAATTGATGCTTTTGAACTGTGGTATTCGAGAAGACTCTTGAGAGTACCAAGAGTACTGGTCTGCAAGGAGATCCAACCGGTCCACCCTAAAGGAAATCAGTCCTGAATATTCATTGGAAGGACTGATGCTGAAGCTGAAACTCCAATACACTGGCCACATAAAGTGAAGAACTGACTCATTGGAAAAGACCCTGATGCTGGGAAAGATTGACGGTGGGAGGAGAAGGGGACAACAGAAGATGAGACGGTTGTATGGCATCACTAATATGATGGACATGAGTTTGAGCAGGCTCTGGGAGTTGGTGATGGACAGGGAGGCCTGGTGTGCTGCAGTCCATGAGGTTGCAAATAGTAGGACACAACTGAGCAATTGAACTGAACTAAACGACAGATGGATTTTTTTAAAACCCATGCAGTAACCACACAGAAAGACAGAGCTTCTTTCTTTCTGTGCCAGTGTATCAGTTCCAAGGAAAGATTCTGATTGGCTCTGCTGGCGTCACGTGACCTCACCTTGGAATTACTCTCGTTGTGGGATGATGCTCTGTCCTGAGCCAGGGTGAGGGGTGGGGTGGCCACATACTTATTCCCTGGCCTAGGGGTCAGAATCTGCTGCATCCACGGAGTAAATTTATCTAAACATATATATGTATATATGCATGCACGTTTGGTCATGAAAATAAACAGTAACTCAAAGCCCTGTCTCACATGTGCTCTATTGTATTCTGTCCGCAGGAATCTTGACTGCGGAAACAGCTGGCTATCTTAGCTGCAAGAGCTGACTAGTATCTGGCAAGGGCTGGTGAACACTTACAGACATGCGAGGTGCTAGCTGGGATTCACAGATGAAGGAATTAGGTGGTGTTCAAGTCTTCAATTTTAGCACCTCAAATATTAAAGGACCCCTTGTTCTTTGGAAAGAGGACATGGGGTACAATGCCATCCTCTCCTTCAGGGTCAGAACACGCTTCCTGTTATTTCCAGTGGGGACACAGCATTTCTCTCGAAGAACTAAAATCAAGGGTACTGAGCTGCTTTTGTGCAGAGCTAAGCCATGCCATTCAAATCCAACCCTTTTATTTGGCTCTAAAAACTTTTCTAGAGGGATTAGTGAGAATCCTCAGTTTTTAGAGAGTTTTAGTGCCAGTTTAGCAGCCCTGAATCTCATCAGCCTGTTTCAGTCTTCTTACTGAGCTTGACAAATGACTGTCCACAGAAAACAAATTTAAATATGAGAGTTAATCTCTTACTTGGTATAACTGCAACAAAATTTCTATCGGATATCAACATGAGCCTTCAGCCTACTGGACTAATTGTTTCCTAGGTAAACACCTGTGCCTGGAAAGCGATCACTTTTGCCCATTAGTTTCCATGGACTGAGGAGAACCTCCCAGCAGCTGGGACATGTCCCCTCATGATCAGGTGATCAGTAAATCATTTGCCTCAGTGCATTTTACGGGTGCCCAGTTGACCAGCATGATAAACGTTTGAATTAGGTAATGCTCCTTTTTATTATCAGAAATGAACTGCCCCAGGTGGCTGGCACCAATACGGTGTGCTCTTCCCCTGAGGAGAAGACTTTTCTTCAATCAGCTTTCAACTGATGCAGAAGACAAAAGCAAAATAACCACACTGCAAGACTGCTCAGTATCAATGTTGTAGGTTTCCTTTTCTGAATTTATTGCCACTCTTCATTTAGTAATGAATAATGTCATAATTTTCATAGTAACCATGGCATACCATTCAGTTCAGTTCAGTTGCTCAGTCGTGTCTGACTCTTTGCAACCTCATGAACTGCAGCACGCCAGGCCTCCCTGTCCATCACCAACTCCTGGAGTTCANTTTCCTCCTCCAGGGGATCTTCCTGACCCAGGGATCAGACCTGTGTCTCCTATTTGTCAGGTGGATTCTTTACAACCGAGTCTCCTAGGAAGCCAATATTATGCTAATTAATATCTGTAACATCAGCATCCATGTTCCCCATAAAGGAGTATCATCCTTGGCTATCCAAGTGGTGGAAATATTCTGGTGACTTTGAAGGCTCAAGTTTCATTTGTAACTTTTAAATACAATTCATTACATAATGACTGAAAGCTTACTGCAAATGAGGGATGGTCCTCTGATTTTCTCTCTGCTAGCCATGGACAAGGACACTTGGATATCCAGCCTGTGTGCTCCTCAGGGATGACTCCTGTGTCTTCATCTCTGCTCTGTGTCTAACAGCTGGCAGGTAGTAGGCACTCAGTCAACGCTCACAAATGAAAACACATTTCCAGCCAACACTGAGGCCATTAAAAGCCTTCCTTCCATCAGAGAGCCAAAAACTGAGTTTCATAGGATGGATGGAATTTAGTCCAAAGGGAAAACAGAAGACGGCCATCCAAAGAAGCAAGATGTATACATACACACAGTGGAATATTACTCAGCCATGAAAGGGGACAGAGTTGGGTCATTTGCGAAGACACAGATGGACCGACAGAGTGTCACACAGAGTGAAATGAGTCAGAAAGAGAGAAGTATTATATATTAACACATCTATGTGGAATCTAGAGAAATGGAATAGATGATCACACTTGCAAAGCAGAAATAGAGACATGGATGCAGAGAACAAATATAGGGATACCGAGTGGGACGTGGGTGGTGAGAGGACTTGGGAGACTGGGAATGACATATACACTAGTAATACTCTGTGTAAAATGGATAACTAGTGAGAACACACTACACACGCAGGGAACTCTGCTCACGGCGCTGAGGGGACCTGAATGGGAAGGAAGTCCAAGACGGAGGGGATACATGTGTATGTATGGCTGGTTCATTTTGCTGTTCAGTAGAAACTAACAACATTGTAAAGCAACTAGACTTCAGTAAAAATTAATTTAAAAATAATAATAACAACAAAAGAAGCAACAGGAAGGAGACAGGGATGGAAGACACAGGAGGCTGTGGAAGTGGGAGCTGGAGCCTCAAGTCTGCAGGCGGCTGAGGGCAGAGCTGGAGGGGGCACCTGTCAAGTCCTGGAGCACCGGAGCGCAGGCTTGGGTCTGTCCATCCTGGGGAGGCCTGAGGGGTAAGAAGCAGAGGCAGGTGTTGGCCGGACTTCTGACTTAGAACTTTATTCAGGCTTCAGGATGGAGATGGGATCCGGGAGTACAGCTAGAGAGGAGACACCTTAGAAGTCTGACCCTCCTGATCCCCCTCACTGCCCCACAAGGACACAGCACAAGCTGGCTCTGGACTATGTTCATCTCAATGTCCCTTTCCTCCCTGATGACGACCGTTAGAAACATACCCTAGGTCCATCCATGTTGCTGCAAATGGCATTATTTTGTTCCGATTCAAAATCACTCAGGTTCATACTTTCCCACACCAAAACACACTGCGAACCCACTTGAGCATGAGGCATTGTTTCCAAGCTTCTTTCAAGAACACTGAAGGTTTTAGCAGCCAAGGCCTGAATCTGGTGCTGTTTTGTAAACATCAGAAGCTGCCTACCTAATGTGGGCTCTTTCCAGGCAAATCTATGAAAATAGATAACAGTTTCTGAAGACGTGTTCAAGAAATCAAAATGACTCAGATTAAGATGAGAAAATTGTCAGCAAGGACTCCAGACTCCTTTGAATCCAGGTTGCTGTTTTTTATAGCAAAGAGAGTCTAACTGGTTTGCCAGCTCCATCAAAAACTCAGATGAGGAAACGTGCTTGCTTTCTAGCATATGGACTTAATTAGAACAGAGAGAAAACTTACTGGTAGGAAAGGTTGTTAGCAAATGCCGTGGATTACAAAGAACCCCTCAAACGCATGCCTTCTACAAATTCAAGGAGCACCCACTCTGTGCACGGCTCTCGGCTAAGGGAATCTACTCACCAAGAGAACTAAGATTTTGCCCAAGTAGAGCTTGCATTCTAGCTCCATGAGGTCTAAGGGAGACCAAACCAGTGAACTCAGAGTGAATGCGACATACAGGGGAGGGGACCTGAGCCCAGGGTGAGGCAGTCCCGTGGGGGTGCAGTGGATACAGCCAGGCAAGTGATGAGGACAGGGCTTATCTCCAGGAGAAGCTGGGTGTGAAGAAAGCATTCGGATCAGCTAAGAGGCAGGGAGTAAGTGTGAGCCTGGAAAAGAGGTTTTGAGTTTTGACCAGAGCAGGACAGGAAGACGCTCACAGCCACAATAAACACATGGACTGCGACCTGGAGAGAAAAGTATTTGTGGCGAGGAGGGTGGGGGATGAACTTATGACATGAGAGCACGTGGGCTGATGCTTGGAGAACAAACAGTAGGGCAAGAGACCGACGAGGCCACTTTAGGGGGGACACAGGAAAGAAATCATGGGACCCTGAGTAAGTGGCTAACAGGATACGCTTCAGTTGCTATTTGAATGGGATTTGTGTGAAGCAGTGGCCAAGCCTTGTGACTAGAAGTCAGGTAGTACCATGAGGCACATGGGGAGGAAGGCAGGCAGGAACACACATGCTGAGCTGGGCTCAGCATCACTGGGGTGCCTGAACAGAGATGGCCCCAGCACAAGTCTGCACTCGGACAGCCATGTGGACTGGGTGTGGCTCCAGGTCAGGAGGCTCAGGTCTATGAGGACCGAGGAGGTGGGTAAATGAAGGGTGNACACATGCTGAGCTGGGCTCAGCATCACTGGGGTGCCTGAACAGAGATGGCCCCAGCACAAGTCTGCACTCGGACAGCCATGTGGACTGGGTGTGGCTCCAGGTCAGGAGGCTCAGGTCTATGAGGACCGAGGAGGTGGGTAAATGAAGGGTGCAGCTTCAGAAGGGAGCCACGCAAGCCTCAGTCCAGTCAACTGAAGAGAAATCAGTGCAATGCAGCATTGCTCGTCACCTGCATCCTGGCTGATGCCAGCTCAGTCCCGGGGGTTCAGCCCCATCACTCTTCAGAGCCCTTTAGAAAAGTGGTCTCCAAACTCCTCCCCTCCAGTGTGCCTCAGTACTCTGGGCTCTGAGTTTCCCTGGATGTCTGACCATTGATTCAAACCCAGGTCCTCTGAGAGCTTGGAGGGGGAGCGGACCTGAGTAGGGAAGCTTATGCACATCCTGGCTAACCCACCTGCCAATGACTGAATGGAGTCCCCGTGACACCCAAGCTCTCAGTGCAGACCCCTGGTTTGGGCAACGTAAGTTCTCCAGCCCTGACCCTCCATCCTGAAGGGCTCTGAATCCTGGCTAGGGCTGCCTGCTCTGTGGTCCCCATATAGGGATACCAAGTGGGACGTGGGTGGTGAGAGGACTTGGGAGACTGGGAATGACATATACACTAGTGATACTCTGTGTAAAATGGATAACTAGTGAGAACACACTACACACGCAGGGACCTCTGCTCACGGTGCTGAGGGGACCTGAATGGGAAGGAAGTCCAAGTCGGAGGGGATACATGTATATGTATGGCTGGTTCATTTTGCTGTTCAGTAGAAACTAACAACATTATAAAGCAACTAGACTTCAATAAAAATTAATTTAAAAATAAACAACAACAACAAAAGAAGCAACAGGAAGGAGGCAGGGATGGAAAACACAGAAGGCTGTGGATGTGGGAGCTGGAGCCTCAAGTCTGCAGGCGGCTGAGGGCAGAGCTGGAGGGGGCACCTGTCAAGTCCTGGAGCGCTGGAGCGCAGGCTTGGGTCTGTCCATCCTGGGGAGGCCTGAGGGGTAAGAAGCAGAGGCAGGTGTTGGCCGGATTTCTGACTTAGAACGTTATTCAGGCTTCAGGATGGAGATGGGATCCGGGAGTACAGCTAGAAAGGAGACACCTTAGAAGTCTGGCCCTCCTGATCCCCCTCACTGCCCCACAAGGACACAGCACAAGCTGGCTCTGGACTATGTTCATCTCGATGTCCCTTTCCTCCCTGATGACGACCGTTAGAAACATACCCTAGGTCCATCCGTGTTGCTGCAAATGGCATTATTTTGTTCCGATCCAAAATCACTCAGGTTCATAGACTTTCCCACACCAAAACACACTGTGAACCCACTTGAGCATGAGATATTGTTTCCAAGCTTCTTTCAAGAACACTGAAGGTTTTAGCAGCCACAGCCTGAATCTGGTGCTGTTTTGTAAACATCAGAAGCTGCTTACCTAATGTGGGCTCTTTCCAGGCAAATCTATGAAAATAGATAACAGTTTCTGAAGACATGTTCAAGAAATCAAAATGACTCAGATTAAGATGAGAAAATTGTCAGCAAGGACTCCAGACTCCTTTGAATCCAGGTTGCTGTTTTTTATAGCAGAGAGAGTCTAACTGGTTTGCCAGCTCCATCAAAAACTCAGATGAGGCAACATGCTTGCTTTCTAGCATATGGACTTAATTAGAACAGAGAAAAAACTTACTGGTAGGAAAGGTTGTTAGCAAATGCCATGGATTACAAAGAACCCCTCAAATGCATGCCTTCTACAAATTCACGGAGCACCCACTCTGTGCACGGCTCTCGGCTAAGAGAATCTACTTACCAAGAGAACTAAGATTTTGCCCAAGTAGAGCTTTCGTTCCAGCTCCATGAGGTCTAAGGGAGACCAAACCAGTGACCTCAGAGTGAATGCGACATACTGGGCACCTGAGCCCAGGGTGGGGCAGTCCTGTGGGGGTGCAGTGGATACAGCCAGGCAAGTGATGAGGACAGGGCTTATCTCCAGGAGAAGCTGGGTGTGAAGAAAGCATTCGAGGGTGGGATGATTTGGGAGAACAGCATTGAAATATGTATACTATCATGTAAGAAATGAATTGCCAGTCTATGTTCAATGCAGGATGCAGGATGCTTGGGGCTGGTGTATGGGGATGATCCGGAGGGATGATGTGGGGTGGGAGGTGGGAGGGGGCTTCATGTTTGGGAGTTCGTGTACACTCATGGCAGATTCATGTCAATGTATGCCAAAACCAATAGAGTACTGTAAAGTAAAATAAAGTAAAATGGAAGCTCTAAAAAAAAAAGAGAGAGAGAGAGAGGAAAAAAAAGAAAGCATTCGGATCGGCTAAGAGGCAGGGAGTAAGTGTGAGCCTGGAAAAGAGGTTCTGAGTTTTGACCAGAGCAGGACAGGAAGACGCTCACAGCCACATTAAACACATGGACTGCGCCCTAGAGAGAAACGTATTCATGGCGAGGAGGGTGGGGGATGACCTTATGACATGAGAGCACGTGGGCTGATGCTTGGAGAACAAACAGTAGGGCAAGAGACCGACGAGGCCACTTTAGGGGGGACACAGGAAAGAAAGCATGGGACCCTGAGTGAGTGGCTAAAAGGATAGGCTTCAGTTGCTATTTGAATGGAGTTTGTGTGAAGCAGTGGCCAAGCCTTGTGACTAGAAGTCAGGTAGTACCATGAGCCACATGAGGAGGAAGGCAGGCAGGAACACATGCTGAGCTGGGCTCAGCATCACTGGGGTGCCTGAACAGAGATGGCCCCAGCACAAGTCTGCACTCGGACAGCCATGTGGACTGGGTGTGGCTCCAGGTCAGGAGGCTCAGGTCTATGAGGATCGAGGAGGTGGGTAAATGAAGGGTGCAGCTTCAGAAGGGAGCCACGCAAGCCTCAGTCCAGTCAACTGAAGAGAAATCAGTGCAATGCAGCATTGCTCGTCACCTGCATCCTGGCTGATGCCAGCTCAGTCCCGGGGGTTCAGCCCCATCACTCTTCAGAGCCCTTTAGAAAAGTGGTCTCCAAACTCCTCCCCTCCAGTGTACCTCAGTATTCTGGGCTCTGAGTTTCCCTGGATGTCTGACCATTGATTCAAACCCAGGTCCTCTGAGAGCTTGGAGGGGGAGCGGACCTGAGTAGGGAAGCTTATGCACATCCTGGCTAACCCACCTGCCAATGACTGAATGGAGTCCCCGTGACACCCAAGCTCTCAGTGCAGACCCCTGGTTTGGGCAACGTAAGTTCTCCAGCCCTGACCCTCCATCCTGAAGGGCTCTGAATCCTGGCTAGGGCTGCCTGCTCTGTGGTCCCCCGGAGGACAAGCAGCTGCACTACAGTGAGCTCCCCTCCAGTGGACCCTTGCAGCCTGGCCACTGCTGCCTTCACAGCTGCTCATGCCACAGGAGTCGGCCTCTCCTGGCGTCTCCAAGCCTGGCGGAGAGGCAGCCGCATTCACCCACTCCGTGGCTTGACTCCGTGACACTCTGTGGTTTTGCTTCCTTGCTTCTTGATATTAGAAGTGCAGCAACAATCCCAAGCAGGTCAGCAATTCTATCGTCCATAATCAATAAACCTCCTGTTCTTCAAGGATCCCTATCAGGGACCTGTACGGTGTCACTGTGCTCCGTTCACCTATATCACTCAGCATGAGTCAGCCCAAGGCATCATTCCCCTCAAGACGCTCTATCACCAGGACCTGCTCCCTCTAGAAACACCGTGTGATTTCAGTTAATCACGGACACCAAAAGATGAAACAGACAAGGCCGACGCAAGGCACACAGGAGCCCTTGCACCGCTGCCTTCAGGGGTGGCCAGCATCACGGGCATCAGGACACAAGCACAGAGCCGACATACTCCTCCAAAACAGTTTAGACTTTCGTGGACCAGACCTCTATTGAACCCCTTCTGTTGAGCTCCGCTGTTAAAATGGCCTCTGACCATGCAGAAGCCACTGGGGAGGCTGTATTTCCTGAAAAACGTCACTGACCGAAGCAGGCGACGGGCCACATGTGGCTGGCAAGGGGCAGCCGGCCAAGCAATCATCTGACGTGGTGCGGAGAAGGAGCAGGGGGACGGGGAGGATGGAGCCACGGAACAGGGCAGCTGGAAGGACGGGCAGCACGAAAGCCAGATGGCGGTGAGTGAGAGAGGGACGTCGCTGGTGGTCCAGTGACTAAGGCTTCACCTTCCCAAGAAGGGGCTGTGGGTTTGTTCCCTGGTCAGGGAGCCAAGACCCCACATGCCTTGTGGCCAAAAAACCCCAAAACATGAAACAGAAGCAATATTGTAGTAAATGCAATGAAACACTTTAAAAACGGTTCACATCGGGCTTCCCTGATAGTCCAGGGGTGAAGAATCCTTCTTTCAGTGCTGGAGACAACGGCTGGATCCTTGGTCCAGGAAGATTCCACATGCCTTGGAGTAACTAGGCCCATGTGCCCCAACTTCTAAAGCCGGCATGCCGAGAGCCCACGCTCTGCAGTAAGAGGGGTCGCTGTAACAAGAAGCCCATATGCCATAACCAGAGTAGACCCCTTTCGCCAAACTAAAGAAAAGCCGTGCACAGTGATGAAAAGCCAAAAATAATTTGAAAAATGTTCCACAAAGAAATCTTTAAAATAAAGTCACGGTTACATATATGTGCACAAATAGATATAGATATGTGTAAAACACCTGTATATTATACACAGGTATAGGCACATATATATACACAAACATATCTCTTCGTGTATGTGTGTGTATTGAAAATTCTAGTCTCTGGCAGTTTAGAAGATTCAGTTCAGTTCAGTTCAGTCACTCAGTTGTGTCTGACTTTCTGCGATCCCATGGACAACAGCAGGCCAGGCCTCCCTGTCCATCACCAACTCCCAGAGCCCACCCAAACTCATGTCCACTGAGTTGGTGATGCCATCCAACCATCTCATCCTCTGTTGTCCCCTTCTCCTCCTGCCTTCAGTCTTTCCCAGCATCAGGGTCTTTTCCAATGAGTCAGCTCTTCACATCACATGGCCAAAGTATTGGAGTTTCAGCTTCAACGTAAGTCCTTCCAATGAACACCCAGGACCGATCTCCTTTAGGATGGACTGGCTGGATCTCCTTGCAGTCCAAGGGACTCTCAAGAGTCTTCTCCAACACCACAGTTCAAAAGCATCAATTCTTTAGCGCTCAGCCTTCTTCACAGTCCAACTCTCACATCCATACATGACCACTGGAAAAACCACAGCCTTGACTAGATGGACCTTTGTTGGCAAAGTAATGTCTCTGCTTTTGAATATGCTATCTAGATTGGTCATAACTTTTCTCCCAAGGAGTAAGCATCTTTTCATTTCATGGCTGCACTCACCGTCTGTTAGAAGATTGGATATACTGAATAATTGCCCTATTGAGAAAGCAATTCTTCTGGTCCTCAGAAGGACCCAGAAATGGAGTGACAGGGTCTATGTCCTCCCACAGCTGAGTCTCATAGAAAAGCCTCATCTCTAACAAGCACTGGGGTGTGTGTATGTGCGTGGCCGTGGCAGGGGGTGGAGGAGAGGTGGGTGAAGCACCTTGGTACTAGTAAACCTGCTCATGGTGGGCATCTCTTATAGACACATTTTAGCTACATGACCAGATTTATCCACTGAAGCTCAATCTCACTCCTCGGCCCCCGCCAAAACCAGGAACAGATCATGAATCCAAGTATTGCTACTAATCAACACTGACAAGCTGCTACCTTCTGCTCAGAAACCACTCAGGGCTCTACGATTCCAGATCACTGTTTCTCATTAATGAACAGATGCCAAAGCCTTGGCTGAGGGTCAGTAGCTCAGGAGATCGGTGTGTTTTGCTACAGGCCAGTGGAGGGAACCCCACACTACACACCACATTCAGCTGGGATGCCTCAGTGTCAGGAATGCCTGTGGCCCAAGACACCCCCCGAAATCATTTGACTTAAAGAGACAGTGCCCCAGGGAAACAGGTAAGGATCCATAAACCCTCTGTGGAGAAGCTCAGCTTTAATCAGGGCCTCAAAGAACTCACAGATCTAGTTTCAGGGAAAGTGGGCAGTTCACAGACAAGCCATGTGAGCATGAAGAGATGTGGGTTAGGTTCAGCTCACTCGCTCAGTCATGTCCGACTCCTTGTGACCCAATGGAACTAAATCAAATCCTTTATGACCATACAGTGGAAGTGAGAAATACATTTAAGGGACTAGATCTGATAGATAGAGTGCCTGATGAACTATGGATGGAGGTTTGTGACATTGTGCAGGAGACAGGAATCAAGATCATCCCCATGGAAAGAAATGCAAAAAAGCAAAATGGCTGTCTGAGGAGGCCTTACAAATAGCTGTGAAAAGAAGAAAAGCAAAAAGCGAAGGAGAAAAGGAAAGATATAAGCATCTGAATGGAGAGTTCCAAAGAATAGCAAGGAGAGGTAAGAAAGCTGTACTCAGTGCCCCAACCCTGCAGCAGGCCACTGCCAACCCATGCCTCCGCCAGAGACTCTTGGACACTCAGGCACGTCTGGGTTAGGTTTAGTATATGGAGACCAGCTTGAGGAGTTTAACTGAAGACTCTGATGTCTCTGAGCAAATTGCCCTTGACCGTTAGCCAAGGACATTCAAGTCAGGAAGTTTCTATAAAACCAAAGTGAACCTTCACGTTAGAGCCCTGGGACGGTAAACACACTAAGTAAGTAAAGCACTGGGACGCTGGGTCTTATCACAGTTATAATATCACAATAGTCAGGAAGAATCTTGGAAACATCATCTCTCTTGCTGTCAGGCAAGTTGACAAGTTTACTGCCCGAAAATGATGCTTAAATTTTCACTGCAGAATTGATGGGAATCCTGGAATGCTGTGATAAGGAAACAGCTTTTCTGCTGCTGATTTCTAAATGAAGGCTATGGTTTAAGCAGCCAGAAAACAAGGAAGTGACAAGCAAGGTAAGAAGGAAGAAGAGGACGCGAATGGATAACATATCATTCTGCTGTTTTGAAAATCACTAAAAAAAGTGGCAAGGTGGGTTCTGGGCCTCAAGTGAAAAAGTGATGCTATTCACCAAGATCCTCAAGAACTTCCAGATGACCTGGATCACAGAGAAAGCAAAGAGGTCTGGGTTCACAGCCATGACCATATCGCAGGCAAGGAGCTTACCCCAAGGGCTCCATCAGCCTGCCGCCCTCTGCTTATGGGGCACCTGGCTTGATGCCCAACAGCGAGAGCTCCTTTCCCCTCACCAGCCTAGCCCTTCCTAATCTGGGTGTTTATCTTTCTATGTGCTCTCAGTTGCTCCTGACTTCTCTTTTCTGCTCTTTCAAAGAGCCAGCACTCTGTGTAACGAGGCTGTGTGCTGTGCCCAAGTCTTAAACTTAGGATGAGGATGCATATTTGATCAAGATCTATGTAAATTCCACTCACCAGAGTGAATATTATTTTTCTTTGCTCTGAAAATACAGTTCACCTCTGTCTATATTTGTGTTCCTACAAACGGCAAAGCCTTCATTTATTGTTTTCAATTACCTTTTTTATATTCAGCCTCTCTCATTTTAAAGTCCTTCTTGCAAAAGTAATGCCTCCCCCAGTGGATGCAGCCTTTACAGGAAAAAAAAAAAATCACAACACAATTCTACCTTGTGTCCTAAATATGAGATGCTTTCAAGAGCATCCTTAAGCCAAAAAGCCCAATCCTTGCCATTTATCTTCAACTATTATCTTGACTACAGAATCACATTTTGCCTGAAAATGGCAGCCTTCCAAACTTAAAATTTTTATTTTAAGTGTTTAAGTAGTTTTTAAACATATTAGTGTGTAACAACACCAGAGTCATTTTCACTTTATCACATTAAAAAATATACATGGCCTTTTTTTTCTCCTGTTTTTTCCTTCTTCTGAGAAACCTTGTTACTAGATTGCTCAAAAGGACAATAAGAGCTTCATGGGGATCTTGTTAAGATGCAGTTTCTGATTCAGTAGGTCTCGGGCAGGGCCAAAGTTCTGCCTTTCTAACCAGCTCCCAGGAGTGGCTGCTGCTGCTGCTCCGAGGACCACAATGGGCGAAGCACAGGGACCCAAGCAGTGGTTCTCACCTGTCTCTTATACACATCTCCTTTTCCAGTCCTGTGGCCACTGCTGAGTTTCCCAAATTTGCATAGTCAACAAAAGAGTCCAAAATGCAGTACTTGGATGCAATCTCAAAAATGACAGAATGATCTCTGTTCGTTTCCAAGGCAAACCATTCAATATCATGGTAATCCAGGTCTAGGCCCCGACCAGTAATGCTGAAGAAGCTGTAGTTGAACAGTTCTATGAAGACCTACAAGACCTTCTAGAACTAATACCCAAAAAAGATGTCCTTTTCACTATAGGGGACTGGAATGCAAAAGTAGGAAGTCAAGAAACACCTGGAGTAACAGGCAAAATTGGCTTTGGAATGAATGAAGCAGGGCAAAGGCTAATAGATTTCTGCCAAGAGAATGTACTAGTCATAGCAAACACCCTCTTCCAACAACACAAGAGAAGACGCTACACACGGACATCACTGGGTGGTCGACACCAGACTGATTATATTCTTTGCAGCCAAGGATGGAGACGCTCTATACAGTCAGCAAAAACAAGACCAGGAGCTGACTATGGCTCAGATCATGAACTCCTTATTGCCAAATTCAGACTGAAATTGAAGAAAGTGGAGAAAACCACTAGACCATTCAGGTATGACCTAAATCAAATCCTTTATGACCATACAGTGGAAGTGAGAAATACATTTAAGGGACTAGATCTGATAGATAGAGTGCCTGATGAACTATGGATGGAGGTTTGTGACATTGTGCAGGAGACAGGAATCAAGATCATCCCCATGGAAAGAAATGCAAAAAAGCAAAATGGCTGTCTGAGGAGGCCTTACAAATAGCTGTGAAAAGAAGAAAAGCAAAAAGCGAAGGAGAAAAGGAAAGATATAAGCATCTGAATGGAGAGTTCCAAAGAATAGCAAGGAGAGGTAAGAAAGCTGTACTCAGTGCCCCAACCCTGCAGCAGGCCACTGCCAACCCATGCCTCCGCCAGAGACTCTTGGACACTCAGGCACGTCTGGGTTAGGTTTAGTATATGGAGACCAGCTTGAGGAGTTTAACTGAAGACTCTGATGTCTCTGAGCAAATTGCCCTTGACCGTTAGCCAAGGACATTCAAGTCAGGAAGTTTCTATAAAACCAAAGTGAACCTTCACGTTAGAGCCCTGGGACGGTAAACACACTAAGTAAGTAAAGCACTGGGACGCTGGGTCTTATCACAGTTATAATATCACAATAGTCAGGAAGAATCTTGGAAACATCATCTCTCTTGCTGTCAGGCAAGTTGACAAGTTTACTGCCCGAAAATGATGCTTAAATTTTCACTGCAGAATTGATGGGAATCCTGGAATGCTGTGATAAGGAAACAGCTTTTCTGCTGCTGATTTCTAAATGAAGGCTATGGTTTAAGCAGCCAGAAAACAAGGAAGTGACAAGCAAGGTAAGAAGGAAGAAGAGGACGCGAATGGATAACATATCATTCTGCTGTTTTGAAAATCACTAAAAAAAGTGGCAAGGTGGGTTCTGGGCCTCAAGTGAAAAAGTGATGCTATTCACCAAGATCCTCAAGAACTTCCAGATGACCTGGATCACAGAGAAAGCAAAGAGGTCTGGGTTCACAGCCATGACCATATCGCAGGCAAGGAGCTTACCCCAAGGGCTCCATCAGCCTGCCGCCCTCTGCTTATGGGGCACCTGGCTTGATGCCCAACAGCGAGAGCTCCTTTCCCCTCACCAGCCTAGCCCTTCCTAATCTGGGTGTTTATCTTTCTATGTGCTCTCAGTTGCTCCTGACTTCTCTTTTCTGCTCTTTCAAAGAGCCAGCACTCTGTGTAACGAGGCTGTGTGCTGTGCCCAAGTCTTAAACTTAGGATGAGGATGCATATTTGATCAAGATCTATGTAAATTCCACTCACCAGAGTGAATATTATTTTTCTTTGCTCTGAAAATACAGTTCACCTCTGTCTATATTTGTGTTCCTACAAACGGCAAAGCCTTCATTTATTGTTTTCAATTACCTTTTTTATATTCAGCCTCTCTCATTTTAAAGTCCTTCTTGCAAAAGTAATGCCTCCCCCAGTGGATGCAGCCTTTACAGGAAAAAAAAAAAATCACAACACAATTCTACCTTGTGTCCTAAATATGAGATGCTTTCAAGAGCATCCTTAAGCCAAAAAGCCCAATCCTTGCCATTTATCTTCAACTATTATCTTGACTACAGAATCACATTTTGCCTGAAAATGGCAGCCTTCCAAACTTAAAATTTTTATTTTAAGTGTTTAAGTAGTTTTTAAACATATTAGTGTGTAACAACACCAGAGTCATTTTCACTTTATCACATTAAAAAATATACATGGCCTTTTTTTTCTCCTGTTTTTTCCTTCTTCTGAGAAACCTTGTTACTAGATTGCTCAAAAGGACAATAAGAGCTTCATGGGGATCTTGTTAAGATGCAGTTTCTGATTCAGTAGGTCTCGGGCAGGGCCAAAGTTCTGCCTTTCTAACCAGCTCCCAGGAGTGGCTGCTGCTGCTGCTCCGAGGACCACAATGGGCGAAGCACAGGGACCCAAGCAGTGGTTCTCACCTGTCTCTTATACACATCTCCTTTTCCAGTCCTGTGGCCACTGCTGAGTTTCCCAAATTTGCATAGTCAACAAAAGAGTCCAAAATGCAGTACTTGGATGCAATCTCAAAAATGACAGAATGATCTCTGTTCGTTTCCAAGGCAAACCATTCAATATCATGGTAATCCAGGTCTAGGCCCCGACCAGTAATGCTGAAGAAGCTGTAGTTGAACAGTTCTATGAAGACCTACAAGACCTTCTAGAACTAATACCCAAAAAAGATGTCCTTTTCACTATACGGGACTGGAATGCAAAAGTAGGAAGTCAAGAAACACCTGGAGTAACAGGCAAAATTGGCTTTGGAATGAATGAAGCAGGGCAAAGGCTAATAGACTTCTGCCAAGAGAATGTACTGGTCATAGCAAACACCCTCTTCAAACAACACAAGAGAAGACGCTACACATGGACATCACCGGGTGGTCGACACCAGACTGATTATATTCTTTGCAGCCAAGGATGGAGACGCTCTATACAGTCAGCAAAAACAAGACCAGGAGTTGACTATGGCTTAGATCATGAACTCCTTATTGCCAAATTCAGACTGAAATTGAAGAAAGTGGAGAAAACCACTAGACCATTCAGGTATGACCTAAATCAAATCCTTTATGACTATACAGTGGAAGTGAGAAATACATTTAAGGGACTAGATCTGATAGATAGAGTGCCTGATAAACTATGGATGGAGGTTCGTGACATTGTACAGGAGGCAGGAATCAAGATCATCCCCATGGAAAAGGAATGCAAAAAAGCAAAATGGCTGTCTGAGGAGGCCTTACAAATAGCTGTGAAAAGAAGAAAAGCAAAAAGCGAAGGAGAAAAGGAAAGATATAAGCATCTGAATGGAGAGTTCCAAAGAATAGCAAGGAGAGGTAAGAAAGCTGTACTCAGTGCCCCAACCCTGCAGCAGGCCACTGCCAACCCATGCCTCCGCCAGAGACTCTTGGACACTCACAGGCACGTCTGGGTTAGGTTTAGTATATGGAGACCAGCTTGAGGAGTTTAACTGAAGACCCTGATTTGTCTCTGAGCAAACTGCCCTTGACCTTTAGCCAAGGACATTCAAGTCAGGAAGTTTCTATAAAACCAAAGTGAATCTTCACGTTAGAGCCCTGGGACGGTAAACACACTAAGTAAAGCACTGGGATGCTGGGTCTTATCACAGTTATAATATCACAATAGTCAGGAAGAATCTTGGAAACATCATCTCTCTTGCTGTCAGGCAAGTTGACAAGCTGACTGCCCGAAAATGATGCTTAAATTTTCACTGCAGGATTGATGGGAATCCTGGAATGCTGTGATAAGGAAACAGCTTTTCTGCTGCTGATTTCTAAATGAAGGCTATGGTTTAAGCAGCCAGAAAACAAGGAAGTGACAAGCAAGGTAAGAAGGAAGAAGAGGACGCAAATGGATAACATATCATTCTGCTGTTTTGAAAATCACTAAAAAAAAGTGGCAAGGTGGGTTCTGGGCCTCAAGTGAAAAAGTGATGCTATTCACCAAGATCCTCAAGAACTTCCAGATGACCTGGATCACAGAGAAAGCAAAGAGGTCTGGGTTCACAGCCACGACCATATCTCAGGCAAGGAGCTTACCTCAAGGGCTCCATCAGCCTGCCGCCCTCTGCTTATGGGGCACCTGGCTTGATGCCCAACAGCGAGAGCTCCTTTCCCCTCACCAGCCTAGCCCTTCCTAATCTGGGTGTTTATCTTTCTATGTGCTCTCAGTTGCTCCTGACTTCTCTTTTCTGCTCTTTCAAAGAGCCAGCACTCTGTGTAACGAGGCTGTGTGCTGTGCCCAAGTCTTAAACTTAGGATGAGGATGCATATTTGATCAAGATCTATGTAAATTCCACTCACCAGAGTGAATATTATTTTTCTTTGCTCTGAAAATACAGTTCACCTCTGTCTATATTTGTGTTCCTACAAACGGCAAAGCCTTCATTTATTGTTTTCAATTACCTTTTTTATATTCAGCCTCTCTCATTTTAAAGTCCTTCTTGCAAAAGTAATGCCTCCCCCAGTGGATGCAGCCTTTACAGGAAAAAAAAAAAATCACAACACAATTCTACCTTGTGTCCTAAATATGAGACGCTTTCAAGAGCATCCTTAAGCCAAAAAGCCCAATCCTTGCCATTTATCTTCAACTATTATCTTGACTACAGAATCACATTTTGCCTGAAAACGGCAGCCTTCCAAACTCAAAATTTTATTTTAAGTGTTTAAGTAGTTTTTAAACATATTAGTGTGTAACAACACCAGAGTCATTTTCACTTTATCACATTAAAAAATATACATGGCCTTTTTTTTCTCCTGTTTTTTCCTTCTTCTGAGAAACCTTGTTACTAGATTGCTCAAAAGGACAATAAGAGCTTCATGGGGATCTTGTTAAGATGCAGTTTCTGATTCAGTAGGTCTCGGGCAGGGCCAAAGTTCTGCCTTTCTAACCAGCTCCCAGGAGTGGCTGCTGCTGCTGCTCCGAGGACCACAATGGGCGAAGCACAGGGACCCAAGCAGTGGTTCTCACCTTGGTTCCACGTGCAAATCCCCTGAGAAGCTCTAACAGCAGAGTTGCCCGAGTCCCACCCCACAGATACCAATGGTGTTGGCCTGGAGGGTGGCCTGCTCTCAGAAATGAGTGAAAGAAGCTGGGTGATGGGTGCCACTGTGCAGCTCAGTGGCTAACAGTGGCCTAAGGCCAGATCTGGGCTTCCCTGGTGGCTCAGCTGGTAAAGAATCCACCTGCAATGAGGGAGACCTGGGTTCGATCCCTGGGTTGGGAAGATCCCCTGGAGGAGGGCATGGCAACCCACTCCAGTATTCTTGCCTGGAGAATCCCATGGACAGAGGAACCTGAAGGGCTGCAGTCCATGGGGCTGAAAAGAGTTGGACATAACTGAGCACAGCACCAGGCCAGATCCAGATCCTGGGAGGGCAGAGTCTGTGGCTCTCACATCTCTTCCTCCATGGAAACTTTAGGTCATTATGGAAGTACAGCTTGCTTCCAATACTCTCCATGTGCTTACAATTAAACCTGACTCCCACGGGGTGAGTTTTTCAAGTTCTCTTTCCCACTTACACTGAGAACCAGCACGTTTAGATCAGTGACTCTCATGGACACAACTTGGGTCAGGGGTTTCCATGGATACAGTCAGAGCGGTCCAACCTGAGAGATCTTAGAGTCCTAGGTCTTCGATCTCATGTAAGTGTCACATACAAAACCCTCTGGGAGGAAAAGTCAGTTTCGTGCATTCTCCAGATGGGAAGACCGAGGCCAAGGGAAATTATTTGGATAACTGGGTGCATGTCTAAGGACGTTTCCCAGGAAGAAGTAATATTCTATCGCTCTCTGTAGAACAATGTAAGCACACAAAATGCTTTGGCAAAGACCTAAGGTAAGAAACTGAGGTTCCTGAGGACTTAAGAGTCAACCTGTAATTCTCAAAGAGCCCAGCCTATAGACACTCTGATAAGATGGGCAGCCTGGTGATGGCCCTGCCTGGCTCCATGACCCCCCAGGCTACCCTCATACTTACAGAGACCTCACGTGTGAAGACAGATATCGTGTCATTATCAAGGTTCCGACATAGGTTGAAAGAAAGACAACCTATATGAAAAGCAGATTTGGCTGAGGACTCGGGTGGAGAAGGGATGCAAGATTCAGAGCATTTCCTGGGCAAATTTTAAAAGTTTCTAGGCACTTGGAATTGGTGAGAATAATATAATTTCACTGAGTGATTTCTGGAAAACTATCTCAAGTCTACAATTATAACTTGTCACTTTACTACCTATTGACAATTGGACCTTGGGTTCTGAAAACTTTTTCTAATATAGTTGAACTTCTAAATGAAAGATCATTTTCTTCATTTACTTTTATCTCCACCCTGTGACCTCTAGGAACTAATTGACAAATACCATTGAATAATGAGATGACCTTGAGTACACCAGATGAACACTCCAGTGGCCAGATTCTGCCGGGTCAGAAAGGACCCAGTGGTTACATTCACCGTGAGGTTTCCACTGTACACATATCTTTATACTGTCATATTGATAATGGCAGGATTTAATTGTTGGTAAGGACTTCCCTGGAGGCTCAGATGGTAAAGTGTCTGCCTACAATGTCAGAGACCTGGGTTCGATCCCTGGGTTGGGAAGATTCAACAAACCACTGTGAAATGATTGTTTCAGTGGAGAGTCCACATCCAAGGCTCACTGTGAAGGCCAAGTGTAATCAATCATCACTAGCATGTGAGTGCAGATGTGTGTCATAGTGCTGGGGTGACCATCAGCTTGCATTCAGACTTCAGCAAGTCTATACCATTTATTTCGGAGACTCCCAAGTCTCTTACACTTCCAGTAAGTGTTCAAAAATCCCAAGAGGCATCTCTGTGGTCCTGCCTGGTCTGACACCCCTCTGACACTGAGCCACAAAGTACTATTGGTCTGCAATCTTGCCCAAAGGGCATCAAGTTAATTGTACCTTAGTGGGGTCGCCAAACAGAGATCCTCGTGCCCCAGTGTGCTCCAGGATTCCAGTCTCTGTAGGTCTCTCTGAAACAAACCATATTTGAGTTCCAGCCACCATGTGTACTTTTTGATACAATGTCTACTCCCCTCCCACATCATTTGAGTCTTCAGATAGCCCTTTTATGATGCTGAGTTTCCTTCCAGAAGACACCAAGCTAATAAACATCAGCTGGGCTCTCCCTGTAGCCCACAAGTCATGCCCAGATCTTCTAAACAAGCAGTGGTCACAGCTGAGACTAAGAAAAGATCATACAAGCAGAAAGCTGTTTGGTCATAGATGCTGCTGCTGCTGCTAAGTCACTTCAGTCATGTCCGACTCTGTGTGACCCCACAGACGGCAGCCCACCAGGCTCCCCCATCCCTGGGATTCTCCAGGCAAGAACACTGGAGTGGGTTGCCATTTCCTTCTCCAATGCATGAAAGAGAAAAGTGAAAGTGAAGTCGCTCAGTCTGTCTGACTGTTAGCGACCCCATGGACTGCAGCCCACCAGGCTACTCCGTCCATTGGATTTTCCAGGCAAGAGTACTGGGGTGGGGTGCCATTGCCTTCCCCGTTGGTCATAGATCCAAGGAGATAAATACAATTTTTACTTGCAGCCCCTTTTCAAAGCCAACATGTTTAAGCTGACAAATGGTGGGCCATTTGCCGTATCCAATATTTGAAAGAAGCTCAAAATTTCCAGAATAGGAATCTACCATGTGGTGTAGTTAGAGATGTTATTGGGATCAGAAAAACTTGCCAAATGGGAAAACCCAAATCAAATTATTATTCCAGTAAACAAATTGAAAATGAAGGCATTCCCAGATGCTTTTGACAAGGGGCAAATGGACTCCTAAATCAAACATTTCATAACTATATTAGCAAAACACATTATATAACACTAACATTAATGACACACACCAGATTGCTGAGGTTCTTAATCACATCTTTTCAATCTAGGCGCTTATACTGTGAAAGGGTTGGTTCCTACAGACAGCTCATAACACAAAGTAAGTCTCTCCAATGATGTTCCCGCCATTACCAAATGTTTTTCTTCTGATTTGTCTCCAGACATGACATTTTTGCAAATTAAACTGGATTACATTATCCATGATGGCTAAAATTCAATTATCCAAATAACTAACCAGCCAGCTCCATGACTAAATCGTCCACCTGCTGCCTGAACTTTTGGGGTTGGACAGCCTGCTGGGCTCGTTTTGACTTTATAAAGTAGAAGTGGACCTGGATTTCTCTGGGAAAAGAACCTGGGAATTCTTTCCCTCTAATGTTACTTTAGGGATCAAGGTCAGATTCTCTCTGTAAAAGATAAACAATTCACGTGTTTTCAGACACGAGGGCTGCACATTCCCACTCCTCAGTCCCTCCCCGCGGTCCTTCTCTGATCTGCTTTTATGCCCATTTGTCACAGTTTCCGATTTTATACAACCTCAAACACCAGAAGAGACGTCTTTATCTCTATGTGTATCTCTCGGTCAAAAGGAATTCGCATTTCCATTTATGAAGATACTGCCATGCTGCCTTTCCATAAGAGAGTCTGCAGGGTTATAGTCCTTCTAACTGTGTATAAAAGGGCACACTTCTTTTCACACTCATCAACACTTCCTAATACACGTCTCTTAATTTTCCCTGAAAGACAGATCAAAACAACTCATTATTTGTACTTATGTTTCTACGGTCACTTGAGATTGTCCAACTTTTCAGGTTTACGGCCCCTTCAACAAACCTAATATAGGGAGTTAGAACAGTCTTTTAAGGTAAAAACAAACAAAAAAGCCATAAGATTAAAAACTGCCAAAATATGTGTTGGTAGAAAAATTTCAACTGATAAATGAAGAAGCAAGAATCAAATTTCCAGCTAATACTGCATAAAAGGTAAAAGACATCAGAGAAACATAACTTCAAAGTGTTATCTGAATAAAAGACTGGAAACAGAGAAGATGGTCTTAGACTGGGAGGCAATTCAGAAAGGAAGTTTTTAAAGATGAGGAGAGACAGTTTATATATATATATATATATATATATATATTTTTGTTTTCATAACAAAGCAGCCCAAACTCATCATTTGCAGCAGCACAAATTGCCTCACAGCTCTGCAGGTCAGAAGTCTGACAGGCATGGCTGAAATCCAGAGGTCGGCTACTGGGTTCCTTTCTGAAGCCTCTAGTTGTAGGGGATAATCTGTTTTCTGTCCATTTGGGTTGCTAACAGAATGTAGCTCCTTGAAGTTGTACCGAGGTCCCTGTTTATTGTTTTCATAACAAAGCAGCCCAAACTCATCATTTGCAGCAGCACAAATTGCCTCATAGCTCTGCAGGTCAGAAGTCTGACAGGCATGGCTGAAATCCAGAGGTCAGCCACTAGGTTCCTTTCTGAAGCCTCTAGTTGTAGGGGAGAATCTGTTTTCTGTCCATTTGGGTTGCTAACAGAATGTAGCTCCTTGAAGTTGTACCGAGGTCCCTGTTTTCTCGCTGGCTGTACCTGAGGGCCGTTCCTGGCTCCTCGAGGCGGCCACGGTCCTCGGCTCCTTCTCGTATCTCCAGGTGATGAGCTTGAGCCCATCTAGGTAATCTAGGCCCTTCTCTCTATTGTAAAGTCTGGTCTGCTGACTGGCAGCCCTAATTGCATCTGCAACCTGAACTCACTGTGGCCAAGTGGCGTAACACACCCGCAGGTTCTAGGGATTAGAGGATCCTCGTGGTCTGAGTCAGGGCAGGGGAGAAGGACAGTTCTGCCTACCACAGTCAGCCTGCTGGAAAAGTCACAGAAGCCCCAAAGAATGACCTACCCCATATTTTTCAGGCTTTTTCCTTAACTTCTAAGGTTATCATTTATTTTATATTTATTCATTGATGGCTGTGCTGGGTCTTTATTGTGGTGCACAGCCTTCTTCTGTAGTTGCAGCTCATCAACTCTGGAGCACAGGCTCAGCCAGCTGCGGCTCAGGGGCTTGACTGCTCCTCAGTATGTGGAATCTTTGCTCCCAGAGATCAAACCTGTGTCCCCTGCATTGGCAGGTGGATGCTTAGCCACTGGACCACTAGGTAAGTCCAAATCCCTGAGTTTAAAACAAAATCTCTGACCTTCCTTTAAGCTTATTTGAGGAAGCCCTTGATCCAAACAGGTGCCATGTGGAGACTCGATCTTTTTCTTGAGATCCTCTCCCCTGACTGCCAGGCACTGGACACCATTCTGACTTTTCCTGTGGCCAGAGCCAGGTCTGGCTGCGAGAAACTAGGAGACATAGCCCTTCCATCAATCCATGGCACCTCTCATCACCTGGGGACCCCAGCTCTGCTTCCACAGCCAGGTCTCCCTAGATCTCTTGTGAAACTAGCTTCTCCTGCTTTTTTTGAGACTTGGGAGGAGCTGGATGACTTATAAAGATCCCTGTATGTCTTCTGAGGGGGAAAACCATTCAGGCAAACTGACACCTGGAAGACCATAGCTCATAAGATACACACAGAGGGATCTGATTCTCTCTTTTTTTAAAGAAAATTATTAAGATTTTGTTTGGCTGCACTGGGTCTTACTTTTGGCAGACCGAGTCCAGTCTTCACTGCAGCGTGCTGGATCCTTCAGCTGCAGCATGTGTGACCTATTCCCCCGACCAGGAATTGAACTCAGGCCCCTGCATTGCGAGTGCAGAGCCTTAGCCACTGGGCCACTAGGAAGTCCCAGATCTGATTCTCTTATGTACGTATATTCCTATACATATATGTGTGTAATGTGCTTACGTGTGCACATACACACGTGGGCTTCCCAGGCGGTGCAGGAATCCTCCTGTAAATTCAGGAGGCACAAGAGGCGCAAGTTCAATCCCTGGGTCAGAAAGATTCTGGGGAGTAGGAAATAGCAACGGCTCCAGTATTCTTGCCTGGAAAATTCCATGGACAGAAGAGCTTAGTGGACGACAGTCCATAGGTTCGAGAAGAGTCAGCCATGACTGAGCGGCTGAACACAGCATACCTGGACATGTATGAGAGACAGACATACCAACACACATAAACACTCATGTACACATACACACATGATAAAACAGGTAATCCACTTTTCTCCCAAGCTATTCAAAAACTCTATTATTTATTATTATTATTATTTATTCTAAATGGGTCTTTGTAGACTACATATAAGACATATAGGACTACATGTAAGATATTAAGTAGTTTCATTGACCAGACTGCAACACTTACACCTGGGAATAAGCCTTTTCCTCAAGTTCATGGAGACAACTATTGCCATCCACTCTGAAACAGGGACATCCTGACCAAAATTGATCATCATTATGCTTTATTCAACAAGCTTATGCTCTCAGGAGATAACCTACATTATAGTAAGACTGAGGTCTGCAGGTGAATGGTGTGGGGTATGCAGGTTACCTGCAAGGTGCAAATGAGGAGATGCATGATTACTGTGGTCCTCCATGGAGCACCAACACCAGTTGGGGAAGCCCAAGGTTCATCAGCCCCCCAAAAAGCTTCCATGGATCTACCTTGGAGTCTGTATGCTGGGAAGGGAACCAAAAAGAATCCACATGCCACAAGATCAGTTGCATGTAGGAAACTTCCCCCAAGAAGCTACCCAGGTTAAGGCCAGCTGGGCTGAAATCAACACGGTGAAGGTCCCAGTGGATCTCCAATGAAGGTCTCAAAAGGAATCACCATGAAGACCATTCATGACGTTAGAAGTATCTAACTTGGGAGGTAAACTAGTCCTGTCATAAGAACATGAATGAAATACTCAGCACATTTTGGCCAAGGCTCATCACGTCACGGCCTATCCTAGGACCTAAAAGTTGGGAGGCACTTTCATGAATGTCCGTCTCCATCCTCTTATACAGGATGTGACTCTGGAAGAACCCCACACAAGTTGGGTTCTGCAAGCTCCTACATGCTGCTTACCTTCAAATATCTAAACACTGCCACAGGACAGAGCGACGAATGACCGAGCTGGCATCCCAGCTCTGCACTCCTGAGTGGTGTGATCTCAGGCAGGTCACTTCACTCCTCTGAACCTGAGGGTCCTCATCTGTAGAAATGGACATAATGAATACACAGAGAGGATTGCTGTGAGACTGAATAAAGCAATCATGGAGAAACCCACAGTGTCATCACTTTTCTGTCCTTTCCTTGTGGGTCTTAAAGCAACCATTCTTCCTTCTCTACTCTTCAGACCCATTCCCCAGAGTCATCCTGGAAGAAACCCAAAATACTGAGTTTCTGAGTCTGTACTCCTAAATCTTGATCTGCAAACAAACCTATCACATGCTTGAGACCCAGCATAAAATATCACTGTCCCACAACAGCCTGCTGGCATTGGAATAAAACTCATAACCTGGTCCACAGTGCAGCCGCAAGAAAGATCAAAGCCCAAAGTCCCAGCCCTGAGCACGGTGAAACACAAGCTGTCTTGTAAGGATGCGCTTGTTCAATTGTGGACGCTTTGAGCATGTTAAATAGGAACTGAGCAGCAACAATGGAAACAAGACCCAGGGCAACGAAAGTGCAGCCATTAAACTTTCATGATTTCAGAGCTTAGGACATGCGTGTTCATCACTGTGGCACTTTTTATATCTGTGCATTTATAACGAACGTAGCTGTTGAAAATCAGCGATATTCATGGCAAACACTTAGTGCATAATGCTGGCATTTTAGAAACTGTCATCAAAACCATTTCACTATAAAAACAAATGAGACCTTTATAAGGAAAAAACCTGAATGCCCTGACACCATCTTTCAATAGGCTAAGATGGGTCATGGCTTTCAGTCCCTGCTTTCACACCATGGCACCTGGTGAGGTCAGTTGGACCATTTATTTTCAGAAGGAAACTCGACAGAGAAAGTTGAGTGATTTGTTGAACTCAAAGGTACTGAAGTCTAGTTTCTAGCGTGTATCCTCATCCAGTCATTTTCACAGTATTTCGATCTGCAACCCACTCTCTTCCCCCCTCATACATACACTAACTGATGAAGAGGCACTCCAGGGGCCAACTTGAGTTTTCTGTTTTTCACTGTCTCTTTTCTATCCTAGGAGCATCGTTCTGGCTTTGGCTCTGCAGTTTGAATACCCTCTTTTGGGGTTGGATTCTCCCAGACAGTGTTTTACCAGGGAAAATATGACCTCAGGGGCCACTGGAAAGGAATGGGGAATGAGACAGATGGAGGCACCTGCTAGAGGGGGCTTTGATGAGCAGGTCCCCACTGCGGACAACAGGGGCTCCATCCTACGGCTGGTCTCTGGGGTCTGGGACACCTCTACTTATGGAGGTGCATGGAACACCTCTCACGGAATCCCAGGGGCAGGAGAGCTGCGGTATTTACCCACCAACATCCATGTGTCACTGGTTCAAGGCTGCTCCAGGTAAACCTCTCTGCACTCCTGTCTGCCCTCACAGTCCTCACAGGCCAAGCACACCCCGCAGCCAGCAAAGCCCCCGGGCATTCTCAGGTGCCAGCAGTGGGAAGCTACCAGCGTGGCACACTGGAGTGGTGAGTGGCAGGTGAGTACAGGCAGGGCAGTAACAATGTCTGCTTCATGCTATACGTATGTTATCGTTATTGAGTCAGTTGTGTCCGACTCTGCGATCCCATGGACTGTAGCCCATCAGGCTCCTCTCTTCATGGAATTTTCCAGGCAAAAATAATGGAGTGGGTTGCCGTTTCCTTCTCCAGAGGATCTTCCTGATCCAAGGATCAAAGCCGGGTCTCCTGCACTGGCGGGCATGCTCTTTACCATCTGAGCCACCAAGGAAGCTATGTATAAATCTCCCCAATCCAGACTCTCCCAAGTGGCCTTTTTTATCATTTGTCTTTTCCCTCCTAAGAAATCCTTCAGAAATGGACCCTGGGTACTCTCTCTCCAGGGGATCCTGACTGTGACCTGCCTTTGTGTGCAGTTGTGACCAGGACCAATGCTGGCAAATAAAAGAGAAGCAGGCGCAGGCGGGCACCCCTGAGAGGCAGCATATGGAGTGGTGAAGAGCATGGAGGCTGTCTGCCATACAGCCTGGGACTGGCATCCAGACCTCCCATTTCCACTCCAAAGTTATTTCAACACAAGCCCATCTGCCAGATTTCTAAAACACCCCCTCCCAAAAGCAGCACCAAATATGTGTCCTATTAATGCTAGACTTGTACAAACACCACTGCAAACCCAGCAGGAGAGATTTGGAACTTGGAGAGCTGAGAAATGCAGCAAAAAAAATGGCCATTGCTTTCTTCAAGAGCCTGAAACCATCCTGGGAGGGAGCTGGAAGGGATGAAACTCTGGCTTGGCAAACTCATAGGCATGGCGGAGACTCACAGCTTCATTATAACCCCACCGCCCACCAGCCGGGGAAGCAGGGGCCAGGCGGAATTGATTGGGCGTGAGCAATGCCCAGAAAACTGCAATTTAAAAACAATTTAATTATAAAAAGAAAAGAAGCAGACCCTGAGGGGGGAAGAAATGGTGGGGAGAGAGAAAATTCTCGCATATGCACGTTTATGTAAAGAGACAATGAGAGAATAGCCCAGAAATCAATAGAAAGACAGAGACCTAAGGGGTAGCGGGGTGAGTGAACAAGAGAGAAAATAAAAGAGGGAGGAGGAAGGAAATGATTCGTGCCAGACAACAGAAAACAGTTCTGGTTGATTCACATGTAAAATTACCTCTTGGATGAACAGTTCATTAAGTGAAAGGAAAAAATTAAGCAAGCAGCCCTTGGGAGAGGCAACTCCCCCGATGCAGGCAGCAGTAAGAAATGGACACTGCAGCCCAGTGTCTGCACTCAATGCTCAGCATTTTCTATCAGTAATGAAAAAGACTGGAAGACTCAGAGTCCCAGGAAAGAAAGAGTCTTGCCTATATTTGATCCCACGGCTTACCCTTGGTCGAGGGTTTGGGAGAGGGCCCTTGATTGACAGTCTCAGATCACAGAGAATGAGGGTGGGGAGTCTCTATCACAGCACTGAAACAGAGATTGGAGAGCTGTCAGTAAGCAGCCTGAGATGTCATCACTGGCAGGGAAATCAAAGAGAGGACAGTGGACTCAGTGAGGAGAGTACCAGCTGGAAACCTGGGCAAGATCAGGAAACAGGAAGAGATGAATAAACAAGAAAAAACCATGGATGTAAGGACATGATACTGAGAAGAGCCAGATTTTAGAAGAAGGAAGAAGTCCAGCTTCTGTCTGAGAAGCAGGAGTTAGACTATTTCTAAGAAGTCCTGGGAAGTAGGAAGAGAGAAAAGAAAGTGGTAACTCAAACCCATGACTTCATGGGCCTGTGAAGACATTAACCACAGGCAAACTGCCTACTGCTGCTGCTGCTAAGTCACTTCAGTCGTGTCCGACTCTGTGCGACCCCATAGATGGCAGCCCACCAAGCTCCCCCATCCCTGGGACTCTCCAGGCAAGAATACTGGAGTGGGTTGCCATTTCCTTCTCCAATGCATGAAAGAGAAAAGTGAAAGTGAAGTCGCTCAGTCTGTCCGACTGTTAGCGACCCCATGGACTGCAGCCCACCAGGCTCCTCCGTCCATTGGATTTCCAGGCAAGAGTACTGGGGTGGGGTGCCATTGCCTTCCCCGAGGCAAACTGCCTAGGATGCCGTAAAGCAGGCAGCAAGCAGGAGGGGCTCCCCGCCATCCTGAGAGCGTGAGAGTTGACACTCCATTTGATGGAGACATTCACTTCGTGGTGTATCCAAGGGTGGTGGTGTTCCAGTTCCTCTACTCTGGCACAACAAACCACCCCAAAACTCAGCAGCTTGAAACCAGTCACGATTATCTCTCAGGGCCCCCAGACGTGGCCGCACTCAGCCGTCTAGCCTCATGTGGCACGTCTCATGCGATTCATCCAATGTCAGCTGAGGCTGCATCATGTGAAGATTCAGCTGGTTTGGAATATTCAAGTTGATGCATTCACGTGACCAGCCAAGGACAGCGCTGCTTAGGTGAGGCTGTGAACTGAAATACCTCCATGGGGCTTCGGCATTCACAGTGTGGCAGCTGGCTCTAAGAGGAAATCTCCCAGGAGTGAGCATTTCAAGAGGTAAAAAGAGAAAGCTGTCAAGAAAGCTAATTCTGAAGCTGGCACCGCATCACCTCTTTCCTGGCCAAAGTGGACAGAGTGGAATTTTAAGGATGATCCATTTTCATGTTCTGCGAGGCTCAGACACTCAGACATCCCCTGACCCTGCTTGTTAAGTACTTCACACTTTCCTCAATACTAATACGGCCAGAATTCTTGTTTTTCTAATTCCCATATGTAGTCTTTCAATAGATTCATTACTTGAAGCTTATGGAGTTCTTTAAATCCCAAAATATCTTATTGGCAAATATTGATATAATTATTTAAAAATATTATGGTCACCATTAAAGAGTACTTACTACATACCAAGCTATCAAAGCTCATAAATTCTCACATTAATTTGAAAGAATTTACAGGTGAGGAAACTGTTTGGAGAAAATGTTCAGTACTAGAGTAGATCAATTATTCAAAGTCAAAACGGCTGAGCTGAGTTTAAAACTAGGTCTACCACCTTCTAAAGCCCAAACCAGTCTGATTCTCCGACACTGTTTCATAGTGACTAGACTCTCTTCTGCTGTAATAGGTACCATCCTTCCCACCAATCAGAGCAAGACAGGGAGTGAAGAAAAGCATCCTTCACCATCATTGGCATCACTTGGTTCTGAGTTGGAAGCCATGGGCTGGTCCTTGGTGGATTCCTGAAGGCCACCATTCAAGAGAGTTCCCCTCCCATAAACTCCTGGCCTGGGAGAAAAGTAAGAGGACTCCTGAGGAAGCAGGGCTGTGGATTCTTCAAGAAAGCCAAACAAGAGAGTGGAAGGGAACGTCATCCTGTCACTTGCTCTGTTAGGCCATGTGGATAAACAGAAACCATGCCATATCGAAGTTCCTCTCTCCCCGAGGCAATCCGAACATCTATTTACCAAGCTGCGCTGCTTAGTATGCTCACATACGTATATATTTTACAGCTGTGCCATCTGCATTATCATAGTTATGGTTGTGCCAGCGCGTCCATAAAACTGATAGTAAATCTTTGTTTTCTGAGGTTCAGAAAGAGCCAATAAAAAGTAGGTCTGGGCTGAAACCTCTTCCCAACAGTTTCCAGCCAAGACACTAATAGATTTGTTGGCAAATTAAACAAGTATCAATTTACTTGGCAGGCTAAAAAAAAAAATAAATTACTAAGGTTTACTAATTCCAGAGGCAAATATGCAGTCACAAAGGAGAAGATAAAGCTCAGTCCCGGTATAAACAAGATTATAGACTCGGCTTTAATTTTAATGTCTGTAGGCCATTCCTTTGATTAACTTAAAACATTAAGAAGTCAGGTTAGTACTATGAAATCTACACAGTAGTTGCATTTGCAGGAGATCTTTTGATAACAAACAGCAGAAATGGCCAGTGAGTACCTTAGGCAAAAAGCAAATTCATCAAAGAGCTTTGCAAGCTCCTGCAGGATTGCAGGACGAAGGGGAGAGTGTGCTGAGGAATGAGGGCTGAAGTGGAAGAAGATGCAAGCAGCCTCAGTAGCACGGACTGCTGGCAGCACCACGTCTAGAATGAAGGAACTCTGGCCCTGTCATCCTTCTCCGCGTCCTTTTGCTCTGTTTCCAGAATCCCAGCACAGGATGTGGTGAGCCAAGCTGGCCATGTGGCTGCTCCTGGAGCTGCACAGCAGCATTATTTGTAACTTCCAAGAAGGAGGGAGGAAGAGGAAGGGAGAAGGAGAGGGTGGGGAGGGGCGAGAAGGATAGGGAGGGAGGAGAAGGAAGGAGGAAAGATACAGAGAGAAAAACAGAGAGAGAACCACATGGGTGTCAAACACTAGGGAGCGGGTGGGATAGATCATGCTACAAACATGCAATGGGATATTGTACAGTCATTTAAAGTTATAGGAAAAACAGTTAATGACATGGAAGGCTGTGCTCATATAGTCTTCAGTTTTTAAAAAATGATTAGCAAACAGTATGCACAATATAATCTCATTTTAGAAAGGAAGGAATAAAATAAACCTGTATGCATGGAAAAAAAAAAAGGTGGTAGGATTAAGTTATTTTTAATTTCTTATTTCAGCTAATCTCTGTGATCAATGTTTTTTTTTAATAGATGTATATTGCTTTTGAAAGAATGAAATAAAACAAAACAGCAGCAATTTTCAGGTTCAAAATCTCCTCCTATCTACACCCTCCTGTTCACTGCCGCATTATTCACAATAGCCAAGACATGGAAACAACTTTTGTCCACTGATGGAACAAGAAAACATGTATATTACATAGTGGTGTATTATTCCACTATGTAATAATAAAAAGGGGAACTCTGCCATTTGCAATGGCACAGCTGGATCTCAATGGTACTATGCTAAGTGAAATAAGTCAGAGAAAGACAAATGTTATATGATCTCAGGTAAAAGCCTCTTGATGAAAGTGAAAGAGGAGAGTGAAAAAGTTGGCTTAAAGCTCTATATTCAGAAAACGAAGATCATGGCATCAGTGCTGCGATTCATGGGGTCGCAAAGAGTCGGACACGACTGAGTGACTGAACTGAACTGAACTGAAGTGGAATCTAAAAATAAACAATCAAACTCAGAACAGGCTGCTGGTTGCCAGAGGTGGAGGGTGGTGAGTGGGTGAAATGGGTGAAGGTGGCCAAAAGGTACACACTTCTAGTTAAAAGATAAGTCAAGACCTGGAGATGTAATATAAAAAATAACAAACAAGCCAACAAAAACCACCTCCTCCTGAATCTTTGCAATATATCCGGCAAGCAATACTATGATCCCATTCCACAGATGGAGAAGTTGAGGCTCAAAGAGACTGTTGTCATGCAGACTCATAACACAGAGTTGAGGCAGGAACCTTGAGCTTTAGTCTGTCAGCCCTGGGGCTCTCTCCCTCTCCCTTCCTGGGGGGCTGGAGTCACGGGATGTGACCCTTGACAAGGGGGATAGGCAGGTGGCACCCTCCTTGTGAGCCAGGCTGTCCTCCCTGCTTTCTTCAGCTCTAAGAGCTGCCACCAAAGCCTAACGAACTAGTACTATTTCTCCTTTTATGCAAGAGATGATCATTACGGTGTTAATGGAAATTCTGTGCATACTATCATAACTTCTGAATGCTATCTTTCATGAGCCATTTTGAAATCATCTCTATATCTGAAAGGTCACTATGGCTGGCTGAATGGCATTGATTTCCTGGCATTCACAGATGTACAAGACAACTCCTGCTGGGGCCTTTCATAGATTAAGGAGCCGAGCCAGTGATATGCAAGTGGCAAGTATGTCCTCTGAGCAGAGTCATTATAAGAGAAGATCAACATGGAGACTCCAGCAGACGGACGTCACGTGGAATCACGGCTTCCTGAAATGCTAGCTCCTTCCAGCCCAGCCCACCTGGGCTGCAGCTTAGGGGCTGGTGCTTAGCTGATACGACGCCATGATGCTCAAGAGTTCACAAGAGCTCCTGTCCACAGCTGCTTCCTCCACGCACCCAGTAACTCGTGTTCCCCAAGAGAAACTCAGCCCCTAACCAGGCTTAGTGTCAGCGGGACTTGGGTGAGACACGGGGTCCAGAGATGCTGCTTTTCACTGTGAATTCTGAAAGCTCTTAGGAAGGGCAGTCAGATTTCATAATTTTTAGTAAAATTTGGTTTTTCTTTCATGTTTCTGCTCTCCTCATCTTTTAAAAAAATTGTTTGAAGCATCATAGTTGATTTACAATGTTGCTAGCTTCAGATGTACAGCAAGCTGATTCAGTTATACATATACTTGTGCACACTCAGTTGCTGAGTGGTCTCTGCCTCTTTGCAACATCATGGACTACAGTCCACCAGGCTCCCCTGTCCATGGAATTCTCCAGGCAGGAATACTGGAGTGGGGTTGCCATGCCCTTCTCCAGGGGATCTTGCCGACCCAGGGATGGAACCTGCATCTCCTGCACTGCAGGCAGATTCTTTTACCATTGAGCCACCTGGAAGTCATATATTTATACATTTATATTAATAAATATACACACTTTAAGATTATTTTCCATTATAGGCTATTACAAGATATTGAGTATAGTTCCCTGTGGTACACAACCGGTCCTTATTAGTTATCTATTATATATATATATATTAGTGTGTATATGTTGATCCCAAACTTCTAAGTTATCCCTCTCCTCTTTTCCCCTTTGGTAACTGTAAGTTTGCTTTCTACGTCTGTGAGTCTATTTCTGTTTTGTAAGTAAATTCATTTGTATTATTTCTTCTAGATTTCATATATAAGTGATATCATGTTGGAATTTATTTTTCTGACTTGATTCACTTAGTATGATGATCCCTAGGCCCACCCACGTTGCTGCCAATGGCATTACTTCATTCTTTTCAATGGCTGTGTCAGTGCTGAGGGCTCACAGCTGAGTCTGGTGTTAGAAAGGCAGGTGCGTCACTCTGTGATGTCATAAAGTCAGCAGTGAGTCTGGCTCATGCTTGGTGCCCACCACCAGGCCCCACAATAAGCCCTTGCTGAGAGTTTTGGACTAGGCTGTGTATGAGGACAAGGGACACTTTTATTCCAGGGAAGAGACCAGATTGTAAGCCCAAAGCAATTTTAACTAAACACATATGACAGATTAATCCAAAGAAATCCATATTTCAGTAGAGACTGACTCATCTGCTGTGCAGGTTTCTATTGCTGGCCTTTCCCAAAGCATTGAGGTGAAACTAAGATGCTGGATGGGCTTCCCTTGTGGCTCAGACAGGAAAGAATCCGCCTGCAATGCGGGAGACCTGGGTTTGATCCCTGGGTCAGGAAGATCCCCTGGAGAAGGGAATGGCAACCCACTCCAGTATTCTTGCCTGGAGAATTCCATGGACTGGTGGGCTACAGTCCATGGGTTGTAAAGAGTTGGACATGATTGAGCAACTAATACTTGTACATTTCACAAGATGCTGGATTTTTTCGTATGAAGTGTCAGGTTCCTGATAGGGGTGAAAAGAACATTGGATCTAGTGTCAGACCTGGATTGAAATACCAGCCCCATACTTAGCAGTCACATCGCCTCAGAAAAGTTATCAGTTTCAGTGGTTCTCAAAGTAGAGTCTGGGATCCCCTGAGGAACCCCTTTCAAAAAGAGCTACATCAAGTCAAAGTGATTTTCATAATACAATGTTATTTGTCTTTTTCACTGTCTTTCTCTTAAGAGTAGGCAGAGGAGCTTTCCAGATAAGACGTGTGACATTATCACACCCATGGTTAATGGAATGTGGGCTTGTGTGTTCTTGTACTTAATTTTTTTTCTGTTTTAGAAGTAGAGTCACAGATGTAGAAAACAAACATGCTTACCAGGGGATAAGGGGGGAGGGATAAATCAGGAAACTGGAACTAACATATATACACTACTATAAATACAAGAGACAGCTAATAAGAATCTCATGTATAGCAAAGGGAACTCTACTCAATACTCTCTAATGGTCTATCTGGAGGAAAAAAAAGAAACTCTGAAAAAGGAGTGGATACCTGTATATGTATAACTGATTCACTTTGCTGTACACCTGAAACTAACTCAACATTGTACATCAACTGTATGCCAATAATCTTTTTTAATGTTCTGTTTTAATAAGTAGTGATAGAAATATCACACATAAGCAAAAGCTCTTTGAGATTCTCAGTAGTTTTTTAAGAGTGTTTGAGAACCGCTGACCTAAACCTAACCTCATGCGAAGAGTTGACTCATTGGAAAAGACTCTGATGCTGGGAGGGATTGGGGGCAGGAGGAGAAGGGGACGACAGAGGATGAGATGGCTGGATGGCATCACGGACTCGATGGTCGTGAGTCTGGGTGAACTCCGGGAGTTGGTGATGGACAGGGAGGCCTGGCGTGCTGCNGAGAGTCCCTTGGACTGCAAGGAGATCCAACCAGTCCATTCTGAAGGAGATCAGCCCTGGAATTTCTTTGGAGGGAATGATGCTAAAGCTGAAACTCCAGTACTTTGGCCACCTCATGTGAAGAGTTGACTCATTGGAAAAGACTCTGATGCTGGGAGGGATTGGGGGCAGGAGGAGAAGGGGACGACAGAGGATAAGATGGCTGGATGGCATCACTGACCCGATGGACGTGTGTCTGAGTGAACTCTGGGAGTTGGTGATGGACAGGGAGGCCTGGCATGCTGCAATTCATGGGGTCGCAAAGAGTCGGACACGACTGAGCGACTGAACTGAACTGAACTATTGAATGAAAGATTTTATCTGTTATTCAAAGGTTAATAATTACAAGTGAAAGGGTGGGGAAATTGTAGGGGAATGAAACAGTTTCCCAGACCCTTTTAAGTCACATCAGATGAAAGAATTGTTCACTATACCTTTTCATAAGGAATGTTCTGCTGGGAACCAAAAGTGCCAAAAATGGTGATCAGAGCTCAGCACCTTGTGAAATAATGTAAAGGGAACAGAGAAGAAGAAGAAGGAACAACTAATTAAAGCAATATAAATATATTTTAAAATATTCAGGCTGTAGCTGTATATTCTGTACAAATCAATTTCCACTGCAATTCCTACAATTTGTTCACAAGTAAATGGTTTATGTCCCTCCTATGCACCACTGTTGTTAATTAACACAGGCTTGTGACACCTGGGAAAAGAAACATGTCCATAAGTAAAAACAATTCTGCAGATGATAAAGGCATTTCCATGCAAAGCAACAGATTCTCAGTTTTAGACTTAGAAATACTTTAAAGAATGTACTAAGACTCTAAAGGTATGTTCCCTCTTTCACCAAGATCCCTTATAAGGGTTGAACTGGGAGTTTAGGGTTGGTAGAGACAAACTATTACATTTAGAATGGATAAAAAAGGAAAAAAGGTCCTACTGTATAGCACAGAGAACTATATTCAGTATCTCGTTATAAACCATAATGGAAAAGAATATAAAAATGTTTGTTTCTATGGGTATAACTGAGTCACTTTGCTGTACAGCAGAGATAGGCACAACATGGCAAATCAAGTATACTTTTTTAAAAATCCCTTATAAGAGTATATGCACAGGTTATACCACCCCTACCAGAATATTCCTTCCTACAGACTCTTCTCCATAGATAATGAGTTAAGCAATCACATTTTTGTATTCCAGGAGGGAGGAAAGTTTTAATTAAACACTTTCTAAATTAATCTCTTTAGTGGTACATTTCAAGGAGTTTAGAGTGAGTTGTGGTCTGGGAAATACCAGCTCATTTCTTCCATTTTTCAAACAATGGAAGACGTTGAAGAGCCATCAATCTTTCTAGATACTCAGTGGTTGCATTGTTTTTATAGCTTGAAAAGCAGAGTTCCATAAAAGATTTCTGATCTGCATTTTCAGAAGGATAAGAGATACACTTAATTAAAATTCAAGTAAACAAACATTCAACCAGCACTTCCTAAATACAATACCACTGCCAGGCACAGAGTGCCACACACAGATGAGTAAGACCTGCTACTCCTGATAACAGAATACCTTTCTTAGGGCAGATTTCAATGTGTGATATTCTTCCTATAATTTCAGGAAGGATAAGTACTGAAGCAGAGGTAAAAGCAATCAGCCCTGACCAAGTGAAGCAAGAAATAATTAATGTGGCTTTCATGGTGTCAGAAAGGAAGACAACGATGCTTCTAAAGGAAAAGGCTTTGCCAACAAAAGTTCATCTAGTCGAGGCTATGGTTTTTCCAGTAGTCGTGTATGGATGTGAGAGTTGGACAATAAAGAAAGCCAAGCGCTGAAGAACTGATGCCTTTGAACTGTGGTGTTGGAGAAGACTCTTGAGAGTCCCTTGGACTGCAAGGAGATCCAACCAGTCCATCCTAAAGGAAATCAGTCCTGAATATTCATTGGAAGGACTGATGTTGAATCTGAAATACCAATACTTTGGCCACCTGATGCGAAGACCTGACTCATTTGAAGAGACCCTGATGCTGGGAAAGATTGAAGGTAGGAGGAGAAAGGGATGACAGAGGATGAGATGGTTGGATGGCATCACCGACTCAATGGACACGAGTTTGAGTAAACTCTGAGTTGGGCAGGGAGGCCTGGCATGCTGTAGTGGATGGGTTCACAAAGAGTTGGGCATAACTGAGCAACTGAACAGAANGATGACAGAGGATGAGATGGTTGGATGGCATCACCGACTCAATGGACACGAGTTTGAGTAAACTCTGAGTTGGGCAGGGAGGCCTGGCATGCTGTAGTGGATGGGTTCACAAAGAGTTGGGCATAACTGAGCAACTGAACAGAACCAAAAAGAAATGGCAGGCTTCCCTGATGGCTCAGCGGTAAAGAATTCTCCTGCAATACAGGAGATGCAGTTTCGATCCCTGGGAAGATTCCTTGGAGTAGGAAATGGCAACCCACTCCCGTATTCTTGCCTGGAAAATTCCATGGACAGAGGAGCTTGGCAGGCTACAGCCTATAGGGTTACAAAAGAGTTGGCCAGGATTTAGTGACTGAACAACAACAATTAAAAAGTGGCATTTACTGTAGCTGAAGGGACAAGTCAGCTTTCAGCAGGAGGCATGGCTGGAAAGTGAATGCTTCCAGAGAAGTGGATATTGCCTTACTCCATTCAGGTCTCTGCTCCTATGTCATCTCCTTGGAAAGCACTTCATCTCCCTGTTTAATAAACCTACCTTGCTAGCAATTCTTCCTAAGGTATGTCCCACACACTTTGTTGCTTTTTCCACTAAACTATAATAAATATGTAAGAACCAATTTTGATGATTTCAAGTATCCTGAGGGAAGGATTGCACTCATCTCAGTTCAGTTCAGTTCAGTTGCTCAGTCGTGTCCAACTATTTGCAACCCCATGAATCACAGCACGCCAGCCCTCCCTGTCTATCACCAACTCCCGGAGTTCACTCAGACTCGTGTCCATCGAGTCAGTGATGCCATCNCCAGTACTTCGGCCACCTCATGCGAAGAGTTGACTCATTGGAAAAGACTCTGATGCTGGGAGGGATTGGGGGCAGGAGGAGAAGGGGACGACAGAGGATGAGATGGCTGGATGGCATCACGGACTTGATGGACGTGAGTCTGGGTGAACTCTGGGAGTTGGTGATGAACAGGGAGGCCTGGCGTGCTATGATTCATGGGGTCACAAAGAGTCGGACATGACTGAGCGACTGAACTGAACTGAACTGGATCATAGAAAAAGCAAGAGAATTCCAGAAAAACACCTGCTTCATTGACTATGCTAAAGCCTTTGACTGTGTGGATCAGAACAAACTGTGGAAAATTCTTCAAGAGATGGGAATACCAGACCACCTCATCTGCCTTCTTAGATATCTGTATGCGGGTCAAGAACAACAGTTAGAACCGGACATGGGACAACGGACTGGTTCCAAATTGAGAAGGGGGTACGTCAGTGTTGTATATTGTCACCCTGCTTATTTAACTTATATGCAGAGCACATCATGCGAAATGCTGGACTGGATGAAGCACAAGAGGGAATCAGGATTGCCAGAAGAAATATTAATAACCTCAGATACGCAGATGACACCACCATTAGGGTAGAAAGCGAAGAGGAACTAAAGAACCTCTTGATGAAATTGAAAGAGGAGAGTGAAAAGGCTGGCTTAAAATTCAGCATTCAGAAAATGAAGATCATGGCATCTGGTCCCATCACTTCATGGCAAATAGATGGGGAAACAATAGAAACAGTGACAGACTTTCATTTTCTTGGGCTCCAAGACACGACTGAGCGACTGAACTGAACTGAATCTCTTCACACTTCTGCTTCCACTGTGTCCCCAAGCTGCTGTAAATTAGATGAAGTACATGACACTGGGGGCCACACACCAGAATCTCCTCTTCCTCTCAAGGCAGGCATCGTTCCGGTGTACTCAAAGCACTCAGCTCTGCCCTTTATGGGAATGAGTTTCATGCCTATTTGCAAACACCCATTGCCCCTTCTCCTTAATTCCAGGCCCTTGACACTCTCCCAGGCCATCCCCAGGATCCCATTTCCTCCTTCAACCCCCAATCCATGGCTTCGCTGTGTATATCGTGTCTATAGATAGGAGGTTCACTGTACTTTAACAGGTGTACCTGCTAGACATCACAAGACCACGCCTCTGTGCGACGCAGCAAGGGTCTTTCTTACAGTGGCTGGCCCGGCTTCCCTGCTGGTCCAGTGGCTAAGAACCTGCGTGCCAATGCAGAGGACACCAATTCAACCGCTGATCCAGGAGGGTCCCACAAGCTGCAGGACGACTATGCCCGTGTGCCGAAACTACTGAGCCCGTGCGCTAGAGCCTGTGGGCTGCAACTGCCGAACCTGCATGCCAGCACTCCCCAGAGCTCAGGCCCTGCAACAGAGGAGCCACCGCAAGGAGACGCCCACGCACCGCGGTCAGAGCAAGCCCGCACGCAGCGACGGTGACCCAACACAGCCGAAATAAATAAACAATTTTAAAAAATGAGTAGTCCCCCACTCAAGGAAGGTTCCAAAACTGCACCCAGAGCTCGACGAAGGCCCCTCTGTAGTCTCTCTGGGTCTCACTCCTGGCCCAAGTGGAGGTGGGCTTGTGGTACCTTCTGGAACAGAGGAAAGACGGACCATGGTAGGTGGAGAGACCAGGCGACCGGCAGAAAGGACTCCCACATTGGCAGGTATTATACTGTTAGCCCCTAAATCCTTTGTATTAACTTCTCAGGGGCTCGTTGGTTTCTTCAGAAAAATAAAAACCCCACATTTGCCCATCCTGCCATGTTGGAGGTCCTGGCTGACCCATTTCTTCTAGAAGAGACGGACTCCGACATTCTGTATCTGATGAAATAGAGCCAGAAACTTTGGTGGCAGGAAACCCCTCCGAGGACAGTGGGGCAGAGAGAAAGTCTGGATTGAACAGACATTTCAGGGTCGAGGTATCAGGACTGCCTGGACGTGGGGAGTGAGGGAGCAGCTGAGCATAACTCCAGGGACTCTGGCTTGGATCCTGATGGAGGAGAGGCTGTTCCCTGAGACAGAGTGATGGGCAAAGAGCTGGGTCGGAAGGGACGGAGAGCAGCTAGAATTCTGCACTAAAGCTGGGGCTAGGGACTTCCCTAGCGCCCTAGTGACTAAGACTTCGCCTTTCACTGCAGGGTGCCTGGGTTCAATCCTTGGTTAGGTGGCTAAGATTCCACATGCCTTGTGGCCCAAAACCCAAAAATATAAGACAGAAGCAAATTCAGTAAAGACTTTGAAACAAATAAATAAGCTCAGGCTAAAGGTTGGCCAAAGGGATTCCCAGGTGGCACCCGTGGTAAAGAACCCACCTGCCGATGCAGGAAACATAAGAGACATAGGCTCAATCCCTGGGTCGGGGAGATGCCCTGGAGGAGGGCATGGCGACCCACTCCAGTATTCCTTCCTGGAGAATCCCATGGACAGAGGAGTCTGGTGAGTAACAGTCCATAGGATCTCACAGAGAAAGACACGACTGAAAGGACGTGACAGACTGACCAGAAGGTCACAGGATGGTGGCTGAATCCCCCAGGGGCAGGACTACGCTCCTGAAGCAGTTTCTGGAGTGAGCAGAGCAGAGCTAGCAGCTGGAACAAGCCGGCAGAAAAGCAGCAATCTGCTCTGGAAGACTCTCCAGAGTCCCTGTCACTGATTTTTATTGCCAACTCCCTTTCCTGACTGCACTTCTGGTCTCTGACTGGAATTCCCCCTTAGTCTTCAGATCTGCGTGTGCAATCCCCAAAGCCTGGCTCTCCCTTTCTGCCCCCCATCATCCCTCTTCCCAGGCTCTGTCCTCCCGAATCCACTCAGAACGCTTTGCTAGTGCTGCTGCTCAGCTCAGCACACGCCCTCCCTTTCTGCACAGTCCCAGACCAGTCCAGGAAATGCTGTATTCTGCCTTTGCTGAGTCCCATTATTAGGAGCTACAGGAGGGGTGAGGTCACAAAGGAAGAACGTGTAGAGCAAGAAGAGAAACGGGTCCCACCCAGGAGAATGAGAACAACAAAGTAGCCATTAGCAAACTTGGAAAGCTGTTTTCGGCCCCCCCGCTATGGTATGTGTTTTCAAGGGAATTATTTGAAAGGGCTGATTTGAAGAACTTGTGTCACTTGGGTATATCTGGATTACAGCCAAACCTCTTACCCTCAAAGTGGTTCAATTGATTGTAGCAAATGTTATTCCATTCAAAAATCATATATAACAATAGAAACAACAATAAAAGTATCTGCAATCTACACCGTGGCTTCACTTGTAACAACTGTTTACACAAATGATCTCTCAGAGAATGCAAATCGATACTACAATAGAGTACCTACTCACACCAGTCAGAATGGTCATCATTAAAATCTACAAATAATAAATGCTGAAGAGGGTGTGGAGAGAAAGAACTCTCCTCTACTGTTGGTGGGAATGTAAATCAGTGCAGCCATGATGGAAAACAGTATGGAGGTCCTTCAAAAAACTAAGAATAGAGTTGCCATATCATTTAGTAGTGCAGCTCCTGGACATATATCTGGAGAAAACGATAATTCAAAAAGACACATGCACCCCTAGGCTCATAACAGCACTAGTCACAACAGCCAAGACATGGAAACAACCTGAATATCCACTGATAGATGATGGATAAAGATGTGGTACATATATACAATGGGATATTGTTGTCGCTTAGTCACTCAGTCATGTCTGACTCTTTGTGACCCCATGGATTGTAGCACGCCAGGCTCCTCTGTCCATGAGATTTTCTGGGCAAGAACACTGGAGTAGGTTGCCAAGTCCTCCTCCAGGGGCTCTTCCTGGCCCAGGGATCGAACCTACAGCTCCTGCAGCTCCTGCACTGGCAGGCAGATTCTTTACCACTGAGCCACCAGGGAAGTCCCCTAGCCACTGTATTGCTCAGCCATAAAAAGAACAATTTGTAGCAACATGGATGGATTTAGAGATTATGAGACTAAGTGAAGTCAGAGAAAGACAAATTCCATATGATATCACTTATATGTGAAATATATGATATGACACAAATGAGCTTATCTGCTAAGGAGAAATAAAGTTATGCTTGCCAGGGCAAAAGGGTGGGGGGAAGATGGATTGGGACTTTGGGATTAGCAGATATAAACTATTACATATATTGATAGAATGGATAAATAATAAGGTCCTACTGTATAGCATAGGGAACTATATTCAACATTCTGTAATAAACCATAATGGAAAAGAAAAAAGTAAGCCAATAATCTCGTATCCTAAAAATAGAGGCATTCTCTTATAAGTCACTACTGATTATAATTGGACATCTACTAAATATTTTGCAGTAAGGTGAGAAACAGTATTAGCTGGGGCTATTTGTTTAGTCTGGACCATTTGCAAGATTTTGCTTAGTGATGGGTAAACTGAAGGTCCATGGCAGCTAAGCTTCTTCCTGAGTGGTATTACAGGGGCAATGGTTCACCTGTTGATTCTAACCTCAGTGGCACTTAGTAAATTCCCCCAGAGGCTGCTTGTCAACTACTTGAAATGGATAAATGAAGGTGTACTAGTCAGGATAGGTTAGGTTATGCTGCAGTGACAAACGATCCTCAGATCTTACTGGTTTAAACGAAATTGTTTCTTTATGATGCATACTCATTACCTGAAATCTAGGGGTTTATTCCACATCTTCACTCAGACCCAGTCTGGTCACAGTAGCAAGACCAAGAGTACAAATAAAGAATCATTTACTGTTAATCCTAGAAGTGACGTGCCATTTTGCTCACATTGTCTTAATCCACAAGCCATGTGAGTTGATCTAAATTCAGTGGGGAAGTGAAAATAGAATAAGTATTTGTGAATAACTGTAAAGCTCATCAGAAGAGGAATAAAGACATCATTTTTAAATTCCATGCTCATTAAGACATTCTGCATGAAGACAAAAGCATAAAAAGTAGTAATATATAATGATCCCAGAACACATGTCAAAAATTTGAGTTATACAATGTTAGGGACAAAATACTTTCTGGGAAAAGATCATATAACTCACATCTTATCTGGCCAAGTTGATTCTAACCTCAGTGGCACTTAGTAAATTCCCCCAGAGGCTGCTTGTCAACTACTTGAAATGGATGAATGAAGGTGTACTAGTCAGGATAGGTTAGGTTATGCTGCAGTGACAAACAATCCTCAGATCTTACTGGTTTAAACAAAATGATTTCTTTATGATGCATACTCATTACCTGAAATCTAGGGGTTTATTCCACATCTTCACTCAGACCCAGGCTGGTCACAGTAGCAAGACCAAGAGTACAAATAAAGAATCATTTACTGTTAATCCTAGAAGTGACGTGCCATTTTGCTCACATTGTCTTAATCCACAAGCCATGTGAGTTGATCTAAATTCAGTGGGGAAGTGAAAATAGAATAAGTATTTGTGAATAACTGTAAAGCTCATCAGAAGAGGAATAAAGACCTCATTTTTAAACTCCATGCTCATTAAGACATTCTGCATGAAGACAAAAGCATAGAAAGTAGTAATATATAATGATCCCAGAACACATGTCAAAAATTTGAGTTATACAGTCTTAGGGACAAAATGCTTTCTGGGAAAAGATCATATAACTCATATCTTATCTGGCCAATAAGATTCAAGTACTTAAAGTGACTTAGCCAAGATCATACAACTAATCAGTTTGCAGGGGACATCTCATTTCTAGTCTAATAATCTTTGAGGCAGGAGTTCTGCAAAGATAGAATTTAAAAAACACCACAGGGATTTCCCTGATGGCCCAGGGGTTATGAATCCCCCTCACAATGTAGCGGTACACAGGTTTGATCCCTGGTCGCAGAACTAAGATCCCATATGCTGCAGAGCAACTAAGCCCGCACACTGCCACTAGTGAGCCCCTGGGCCACAACTTGAGAGTCTGTGCACCACAGTGAGAGATCCCACATGATGCAGTGAAGATCCTGTGTGCCGCAGCTAAGACCCAACCCATGCGTGCTCAGCCGCTTCAGTCAGGTCCGACTCTCTGCGACCCCCTGGACTGTAGCCCGCCAGGCTCCTCTGTCCATGGGATTCTCCAGGCAAGGATACTGGAGTGGGCTACCAAGCCCCTCTCCAGGGGATCTTCCTGACCTGGGATCAAACCAACATCAGTTCACAAGGGGCTGCTGAGGCACTGGTGATTTTGCCTGTCTTGCTATTGTACATGCAGGTTAAATTTGTGGCAATGCATTGAGTTATATTCTAATGATTTGTGTATGTCTCTGTATACATGTTATGCTTCAATAAAAAGGTAACAACATGGGCAGCGGTGAGGACAGGTGTTCTACATTTTCTCATAGCTTCCCTTGGCATTAATATTATCTGATCATAATTCTGGGGTTCCCTGGTAGCTCAGCTGGTAAAGAATCTGCCTGCAATGCAGGAGACCCTGGTTTGATTCCTGGGTCGGGAAGATTCCCTGGAGAAGGGAGAGGCTACCCACTCCAATATTCTTGGGCTTCCCTGGTGGCTCAGACAGTAAAATCTGCCCACAATGTGAGAGACCTGGGTTTGATCCCTGGGTTGGGAAGATCCTGGAGAGGAGGGCATGACAACACACATGGGGTTCCCTGGTAGCTCAGCTGGTAAAGAATATGCCTGCAATGCAGGAGACCCTGGTTTGATTCCTGGGTCGGGAAGATTCCCTGGAGAAGGGAGAGGCTACCCACTCCAATATTCTTGGGCTTCCCTGGTGGCTCAGACAGTAAAATCTGCCCACAATGTGAGAGACCTGGGTTTGATCCCTGGGTTGGGAAGATCCCGGAGAGGAGGGCATGACAACACACTCCAGTGTTCTTGCCTGGAGAATCTCTATGGACAGAGGAACCTGGCAGGCTACAATCCAAGGGGCTGCAAAAAGTCAGACACGACTGAGCAACTAGCTCAAGCACAGTCATAATTCCATTACTTCACATGAAACAGACTAAGCAGTCCCACTCTGCTCTTTAATAACACTATTTAAAAGCAACCAAGCACTGTTTTTTGACAAATTGCTTCTAATTGTAATTTTGTGAACTTTTTGAAATAGCTTAAATTTTATTTTTCTGAGAAATGTATCCTGTCAAAATGGTACATATACTTGAGAGAATAAAAACAGTGAATTGGTTATTTCCATCTTCCAAATTACAGAAAAACAGTGAATGAATTTCTGGGTATAAAGGCGACTTAAAGCCAAGAAAAGAAATTGACTAAGAAATGTTTTGCACTGGAGATAAGAGGGGAAAAGAAAAGTGTGGCACAAAATTCCTATCCTCAACAGAATATCAGTAATCAATATACTTGTAATTAGCTAATAAAGGAGAAGCTTAAAATATTCTATTTAGACAGCAGAATCTTTATATCAAATAACTAAGGTCAATGTAGTTTTATAAGAGACTAATAAAAAACAGAGCTTCCCTTGTGGCTCAGCTGGTAAAGAAGCCAGCTACAACGTGGGAGACGCGGGTTAGATCTCTGGGTTGGGAAGATACCCTGGAGAAAGGAAAGGCTACCCAGTGTTCTGGCCTAGAGAATTTCCAAACCGAAAGTCTTAAAAAAAAATAGTCCCTCTTGAAAAAACAAAAATAAAATATTCAGACCAAATTAGATTTGTACCTCCTCCAAACTTTAAGTCTTATAAAGAAAGCCCGATTTGCAACCAGGCAGATTTGCAACCACGCAGCACTATGAAAACCTACTGATTTATTATAATTAGAAACTTTCTCTCCATGAAATGATGATAGTGATTGCAAACTTGAGAAGTACAAGACACAAGAAATATTATCAGTATTAACAGAAAAAGTCATTAACCCAGGTTCAGTCATTCAAGAAATCTGTGAATGAATGAGACTTCCCTGAGTTTCCAGTATATTTTCAGATTCAGCACTGCTCAACTAAAATATTATTTTCCCTTTTTGATATCTAATTAATTTCTGTTATTTTATGGAAAGGTTTTGCAATTTATTAAAAATCAAAGCCAATTGGCTTATTAAAGTTTTCAAAAATAGATATGAAAGACACAGATTTATTATTATTATTTGCCCTTTAACCTAGAAACATGTTTGATCACCCTATGAGATGGTGATACTTTTCCTATAACTGAACACTTTCCTGTTTGCTTATATATTTTTATAAACTCGATTTGATTCCTTTCTTTCTCCGGTAGTATATCTGTCACTGCTATTACTTCTTCAATAAGGAGAAGCAATTTGATTGAACACTTATTTTTCATCTTTTCCCTGATTTGGCAGCTTGCAATACCACAGGGAACTCTCTCTTAATATTTTTCCTATGTCTGTCATCTTCTGTATTTATGACTGAAGCTGAAAATCACAAGCGATTTTATGTTCTTCCACACTGCTGACTATCTACCTTTGTTCAAAACAATGACATCCCTGTTGTCCCACATTTCACTTCGAAGACTTTCCAGAACCAGGGAAGTATGGGAGAAGGGACTTCAGAAGGGTAAGGAACAATATTTGTTGAGTGTCTGTGAGTCTGAGGCTGTGATGAGCATCTTAAATCCAGTATCTCACTTCATCCTCATGGCCTCATTATTTCACAGAAGGCATCACTTTGTGTCAGAGAGATTAAGTAAGCCATCCAAGAGCAAACTCAATCTTATCTCACTCCATAGCTCAGAGGTATAAGGCTTTCGATGAGAAAATGCAAGAAAATTCTAGGCACTCTTCTAAATTATTTCTAAGCTTGGTCAACCCAGCCTTTCCTATTCTAGGGTCGTTGTCCTCTCTTGCTTTGAGAGAGGGTTGAGGGTGGCAGGCACTGTTTTGTTTAGTTATAAAATAATGAAGTTACTGATGACTAAGTAGTGAGGGAAGAGAGTCTTTGTGAATGTCCCTTTTTCAGAAATATTGTCTAGCCACGCTGAGTTCCCCTTTCCTGACCATCTTTAGCAACTATTATCTGATCTAAAAATCTTAGCACTAGTCTAGTTTGGATGTATATTTTTGTCTTGTCCCACTGGGGGGAAAAGTCATTATATTTAAAGGCAGTCTTCTTGATAACGTTTTTCTTTAGTATCCCCAAGTTCCCAAGAAAGAGGAATAAATGAATACAATTAAGCTTTTAAATCTAAATTGGCCCAGGTCTCAACTTCTGTCTTTTCTAATTTTTACTGGTTCCACATTCTGTGTTGTAGACTGCAGCAACATTTTATAGCGCTGTTCCTTTCTGTATTGATGTTATTTTGGAAGCAGTTGTAATGTTTGCAGGATAAGGCACCACTTTCCTGCAACTTTTAGAAGAGACATACACAATTCCAAATGAAGCATTTTAAAATTAAAACCTTTTACTTGCCAGGGAAATTTCTTCATGTTGACTCGTGTGTGTGTGTGTGTGTGTGTATGTAATATGTGTATTTATGGATTCTGTGTATGTATACATGAAATACATATATACGATATGAAAGTGAGGTGAAACTGTTAGTTACTCAGTGGTATCTGATTCTTTGCCACCCCATGGACTGTAGCCTGACAGGCTCTGTCCTTGGGATTTTCCAGGCAAGAATACTGGAGTGGGTTGCCATTCCCTTATCCACAGAACCTTGCCAGTCCAGGGTTTGGACCCATGTGTCCCACATTGCAGGCAGATTCTTTAATGTCTGAGCCACCAAGGAACTTCCTATACTCATACACACACACACACACACATATAAATAGGAATAGGAAGTGTCTGGGTCAGGAAAAAAGAGTTCTGTATTGATGCTTACAACCAGATTCACCTTAACATTGTGGCATTGGTTCACTAGAGCTAGTCTACCCACTTCTAAATGAGCTCCTATGAAAACCTTCAAGGGTAGTGTTGAGTTTCACTCTGTAGAGAAGAAATGGGGAACAAAGGATATATTCACCAGAAAGACAGCTGCCCCTCTCCTATTCTGAAGAGAGAGAGAAAAAAAAAATGTGTTTTTCTGATCTTTTGAAATGGGATGGAAATGATCCTAGATTCTCACTCACTCTAACCTTTGGAATGTAAATACATCTTTTCAGGAACAAGTTACCCTGAGGTCTACAGCATTTATGGTCTGGGTTTCATCCTTTTTGAATTGTAAAGTCTTAGGGAGAAGCTCTTTTTGGCAGTACCTTGATGACTTAACCTAGGGCCCTAATTCAGACTGTAACTGTTTGCTCTCTAGGAAAGATAAGAGAATTTTTATCATACTTTTGGATTAGAGCAATTAACTTACAGATAAGTACAGAGCTAATCCTTACGGGATGTGGAAATTAAAAATGTTATTAGGGAAAGTGAAAACAAGCATTTTTATATTTTTATGTCCAGGAGGGCAGGACTTTTTACAGCAGCACTGAGAAGTCTAAGGGAATTTTAATTTGCTATGTGCTTTCACTATCTCCCTACTATTATTATCACTCAAGTTTCTCCTTCAAATATAGCATGTTTTGCCAATGGAACTATTCTTTGGACTTCGTATAGGTCTCAGAAATTTTTCACTTCTGCAGCTTTGCTTGTGATATTCCCTTGATGGAGAATGTCCTATGTGCAACTCATTTTTTTTTCCCCCACATGGAATATGGCAAATTTCCTAACTGGATAGCTTATTTTTCTTCTTATATTCTAGTCCTCTTTCATAGCATTTAATCATGTTCTGTTTTTTATCATAGATTCCACTCCAGTACTCTTGCCTGGAAAATCCCATGGACGGAGGAGCCTGGTAGGCTGCAGTCCATAAGTGACCATATGTTGGAGGGAATGTAAACTGGCACAGCCACTATGGGGAACAGCATGGCAGTTCCTTAAAATACTAAAAGGAAAGCTACTGTATGATCTGGCAGTCCCACTCTTGAGCATATATCCAGGGAACACCGTAATTCTGATTAATATGCACCCCGATGTGCACCACAGCACTATTCACAAGAGCCAAAGCCTGGGATTAACCTAAATGTCTGTTGACAGAGGAATGGATAACAAGATGCGGTGCGTATATACGATGGAACATTACTCAGTCACAAAAAGGAGTGAAACAGAATGAACCTGAAGATCCGCATACTGAGTCAGACACAGACAGACAAATATCACATGGTGTCACTCACATGTGGAATCTAAAAAGCGAACACAAAGGAACAGACTTACAGAACAGAAACAGACTCATAGAGAACCAACTTGTGGATAGCGGGGAGGAAGAAGGCAGGGGAGGCATAAGGTGGGAGTCTGGAACTGACCTACACACACTGCTCTATTCAAAACAGATAACCTGTCATGAAGATGGAGCCAAAGGCAAAGAAGGAGGCCCCTGCCCCTCCCAAAGCAGAAGCCAAAGCAAAGGCCTTGAAGGCCAAGAAGCACTGTTGAAAGCNCTGCTAATTATTCTATCATAACCGAAATGGGAATTTGAAAAAGAACAGATATGTGTCTATGTGTAACTGAATCACTTTGTGGCACACCTGAAACTAACACAACATTGTCAATCAACTGAACCCCAGTATAAACTAAAACTAAAATAATGACTGTGGATCCTGGTGACCACACCCACTCTATGGACCAAGGGACAGCAAAGCCTCCCAAGATCCATCTCTAACTTGCCCCTCTGATTGTAACTGAGTCAGCAAAGCCCCAGAGGATCCCCTTTCTCACCCAGCTCCACAGACTGGTTTGTAAAGATATCATTTCACAGAGTTTATCTTTATCAGTTGCTTTGATCTCACACATACACAAGATCTTTGCCCTAAAGACTGGATTGGGTTTTACAGGTATGTATCTCCTCAGTGATCCTCAGAAATGATGCAATGATGATACCTTATCTGGGAGAAAGCCCAAAGACAGTACAAATAAGACTCAGCTGGACTCACTGATGACTGCTAGGACCAGACTTATTTCCAATTCAAAGTTTACCGGAAATTGCCAAACCCAGCCAAACAGCATTCCCTCTCAAAGATCCAAGACTGTCACCAGATCTCTACTGCATTGGGGTTGCTCCCACTCAGGTTTTACATGGGGGCTTTCCGCCCCAGATCTTGTATGATGCTTGAAGAAGAGCCATTTCAGTTACAGAAGGCCTCCTTTTGACACCGACGCCTTCTTATTCCTCACCTAGAATGGCACCTGATATAACACAGAGACCATGCAAGTGACAGTCAGCATGGGCCATTGATCAGACTGAGTGCCAAATTCACTTGTAATTCCATTTACAAGCCAGAGCAGAACACAGAAATTAACAAACAAACAACATAGGTTATGGGACATTTCCCACTGTGTCCCATAAATCCACACATTTCAGGCTAATTTACAATAGGCAACTAGCACAGATCGGGTTTATCCTGCTAAAAATAACTCATAGACCGCGATTCTCCCTAACCTTTCTGCTGGTGAACACCATGTGTGTGCTTTCCAGGAAATCTGGTTATTTGTGAGTTTTCAAAGAATTATTTATCTGGCTTATTCTTCATTTTCCAGGTACCCTGTGTACGCAGCCGGTTTTCCTTCTTAGCGCTCATACGTTTTTAAAAATGCTTCCATAAGCATTACTATCTTAACTCCCCACAAAACCTCTGGAGTAGGCAGGATAAGATTCTTCTTCCCTGAACAGAGTGAGGGAAATTCAAACTCGGAATAAACAAGTGAGTCATCTAGACCCCTAATGCAAGTTGAGAATGAAGCAACTTGAGAAATTCAGCCCTTGCTCCTTAATATTCTGTCCTTCACAGTTCCCTCTTGGATCCTGATTCTTTGTCAAGAACAACACAGGAGTCATCCCTGAAACTTGCACATGTAGAAAGACAGAAAAAATTTCCTGTTTTAAACAATGACCATTAGATAATGTACTGTGTGTTGCAGTGGTGCTTCTCAGGTGGTGCAGTGGTAAAGAATCTGCCTGCCAATGCAGGAGACACGGGTTCGATCCCTGGGTCAGGAAGATCCCCTGGAGGAGGAAATGGCAACCTATTCCAGTATTCTTGCCTGGGAAAATCCCATGGACAGAGGAGGTTGGTGTGCTCCAGTCCACAGGGTCACAAAGAGACTGAGCGTGTGCTCCAGTCCACAGGGTCACAAAGAGACTGAGCGTGCATGCACATATGTGTTGCAGTGGCTACTGAAATCTGAGAGCTCTGAGCTGTGTGGGTTGTGGGGGCACTGATGGAAGTCTAGCCCCTGCTTCCAGGGAAAAGGGAGCAGCCATGAGGTAGTGATAATGATTTGCTCTGTTATGCACACGGAATGTCCCATCATTTAGCATAATCAGCGTGTTCTTGCTATATTCATCTTTGACCCTCCAGTGTCTGGCCAAATGGACCCTACACGTTGTAGGTGTACAGATGTTTTTGTTGGACAAAATCGTCTATACTTGGAGACTCACAATATGTTTTCAAAACAGGCAGTTTTGAAATAACTATCTTTACTTTGCAAATAAGGAAAATAAAACTTCAGGAAATTCAATGGCATGTTCAAGTTTACAGCTAGTAAGTATCCAGATCAGGGCTGATCCCCAGATCTCAGTGAAGTCAAAGAAGGTTTTCCCCTCCCCTGGCTTTTGGGGATTCTATGGGAATGCCTTCTTGTGTCTTTTCAAACCAAGGTCAGCACTGGTACTCAATAATCTCTTCACTGATTGTGTAACATTTGCCCCTAATGACTGCCGGTTCGATTCTTGTTATTTAAAATGCAGACACAGAAAACTGTCTGGACCCTTGTAGTCAATGGGGTTGTAGGGTAAGGAGTGGAAACTGGGTACTTAGTGCAAAGGTCCTCAGCATCAGATACCCATGTGCCTCCAACAAGTCCCTTAGGCCTAACCAGCTTCTGTTTAACTATAAAAGAAAATAGTTGGAAGAATTTGTCACTGTTCGCTCTGAGTTCTATAAGTTGCTAACAACTCTCCTTTGGCTATTTAATTCCTGCATTATGTACCTATTTAGGTGGGTCTTAAGAAAAATGGAATTACATTTTCTTTTATTTTCTATTCTTAGAGTGAGACAGCACCATTTCAGTCCCTCTAAGACCCCCCAGGTGAGATGCTTGGCCATCATCTTCACCTACTTTCTGGATTCATCCAGAGGAGAGCACTGAACCTCGTCTTAACTCAGTGTGACGACTTCGACACTGAGTTACTCTTGTGCCTTTTTAGGTATGTCTCCTTCACCCTGGAAACGGGAGGAGGGGTCACTGGAAGACATATTTAACACGTCTTTCCCTTCAGGGTAAGCCAGAGCAACTCAAGAGCTCCCACTGACTAATGACACCCGTTTAAAGTTTACTGAAGAGATAAAACAAGGATCAAAGCATCACAGAAGAAGGAAGCAAAAAGAGAGAGAGGAAGGAGCAATGGAGCAAACGAGAAGGGAAAGCCAGAGAGAAAGAAGCAGGAAAAGAAAGAGAAACGGTTCAGGCGCAAGAGGTGCTCACCCGCTCTGGGCGTGTTATTATCGTTGGCTTGAAATTTCACTCTACCCCTGTGAGTCAGCCTCATTCACACGGTGATGGAGAAGGAGGCTCTAGGAGGCTGCAGGTTTACATCACTCCAGGGCCAGTCGAAGAGCAGCCGTCAATCAAGTGGGAGAGGGGGCGTTGACCAAGGACTGGAGAATCTGGGGGACCAGGGAAGAAGACAGTTCAGGCTTTCAGCAGCTAAACCAGCTGGGTCTGCCGGCTGGAGTCATGGACGGCTGGGGATTAACCTCCGGCAGGAGAAGCCTGCGACCAGTGAGCGCTCTGGCCACTTCAGGCTGCACTTCTCATTAGCAAGGGCCAGGATCAACTCTGTCAAGGCCGACTTTCCTTCTGTTCTGTTCCCGGCTGCCTGGCAGAGTCAGCGTTTCCCACATCCTGCAAGTAGTCCATCATGGACGTGCCCAGACGCTCAGAAAGGGATGGGGTGATGTCAGCACAAGGATTGTTCTGAGGGCCTTTAAGTACTGGGTCCAGCATGTGGGATAAGAAATCCATAGCCTTTTAGAGATTCTCCCCCAACCCATTTATTTAGCTCAGTCCTGAGAGGCAAGGAGTGGTCCTCCCTGAAGATCACCACTGAACATGATGACTGCCTCTCACAGCCACTAGGAAAGGAGCAGGGACAGGATGGATGACCAGACCTTGACCAGGCACACTCCAGTCAACCCCCAACTCTCATTTGTTAGCCAAGAGCATGAGAGCCCGGCACGTGCCTCTGTTGGTGTAATTTTTCAAACAATGTGTGCAGTGTAGCAACATTTACTTACAGGAATGCTCTGCTTAGCTAAGAGCCACTTTCTAATGATTCAAGTGACAAAAAAACAAACAAAAGCTTGCCTAAGAGATCCGACAGAACTCACAAAATTGTGACTTGACCCAGAAATTCTAGTCACACAAGAACCTAGGTGGTGCCCCACGACCACCAAATTCAGCCACTCTAGTGACTATCTACCTAGAAGTATCATTTCTGTGGTATTAATTCCTAGTACGTACATGTGAGTATTTATTTTTATCGGTGCACTTATAATCCTCAGTAGAAACGAGAGACCTGTGGGTGTCCCTCAGGGTATTTTCCATGTCCCGTGTAACAGTGATGCCCAGAGCGCCAGTCCTAACACTCTGGTCTCTATTTTTCTTTAAATAAGACTTGTGTTTTTTTTAACATTGTTGATTGATTGGTTGACTAAAGTATAGTTAAGTTAAAATGATGTGTTAGTTTCCAGTGTGGGGCAGTGATTCAGTTACATATCTATTATATATACATATATATATTCTTTGTAAGATTCTTTTCCACTGTAGGTTATTACAAAATATTGAGTATAGTTCCCTGTGTTATACAGGAGGTCCTGGTTGTTAATATATTTTTTATATAATAGAGTCTGTATGTATTCTGATCTTTCTTTGGTGGTCTTTTGTCCTAGTTTTGGGTCCAGTGTGAAGTCTTATTATTCTCATATATATTTGATTATTGCGACACTCCTTCATTCCCGCTCCCACAACTAAATTCTACATCCACGTGCTTTGTCATGTGACTTCAGAAAGCCTCCCACTGCTCTCATTCCTCCACGTGCTTGGTGCTGGGTTTGGCCCAATGATCACGTTGGCTAACGTCACCGGAGCAGAGGCCTGGGACCACTGTGAACAGAGGATGCCCCCAGAGCTGCTGCCTCTGACAAGCCTGGGCCCCAGAATGAAGCCACACATGCAACCCATGGCTAGAAGCAGAGCCATCCATCTGGCCAGAAGTCACATAAGCAAGAAAACAGCCCCCTGCTGCTATAACTGATTGGAGTTTGGATGTTTTGAGGGGGGTGGGGGGCAGCATTACTGCAGTCCCAGAGATTCATGCACATCCCCGGGAGACGTAGCTCAGCTCTGAACACTGGGAGGGCTCTGTTCAAGATGACAACCAAAAGCCACTGTTGCCTAGAAGACAAGGCCAACGGGACACATGTAGAAAATGAATCTGAGTGGCCCTTAGATCAAGAGCCAAGCAGCTTCTGCCTAAACACTAAGTATTTGTCTGTGAGTCAGAAGGGAACACAGCCCCGTCAGAATATAAAAGTTCATAGACATGGGCTTCGTATTTTGTGCTGTCATCATTAGGCAGGTTTCAGAGAGCATGGGTCCTGAGAGAAGGCAGTGTCTTGATAACACAGATCTTCCCTTGATTTCCTCCTGATTACAGTTACAATACAAGAACTATTTGGTGAGCAGGAAGCTTGCTAGAGTTCAAGTGTATGCTGACCCACATTGAGGCACCAGCTATATTTTTTCCTACCTCCCGCCTCTTCCCTCTTGCTTAACATAAGCAAAAACTACTTGTAATTAAGCTATAAAAACAAAGGGACCATTATCAAATACTTTGCGGTCGTTCATTGTTCAATTGCTCAGTCATGTCTGATTCTTTGCGACCCCATCGCCTGCAGCACGCCAGGATACCTGTCCTTTACCCTCTCCCGGAGCTTGCTCAAAGTAAAGTCCACTGAGTTGGTGAAGCCATCCAACCATCTCGTCCTCTGTTTTTCCCCTTCTCCTCCTGCCTTCAATCTTGCCCAGCATCAGGGTCTTTTCTAATGAGTCAGCTCTTTGCATCAGGTGGCCAAGGACTATTTGCCAAACCTTTGCAAGCACTGTTTCATTCAGAAGTCACAGCAATTCCCCAATGGTCCAGTGGTTAAGAATCTGGTTTCCAATGCAGCGGACACAGGTCTGATCTCTGGTCAGGAAACTAAGCCATTGGGCAACTAAGTTCATGCACTGCAATGACTGAGTCTACACACTCTATAGCCTGCATGCTACAACCAGAAAGCCTGCGTGCCACAACTAGAGAGAAGTCTGCATGCTGCAACTAAGACTCGACACAGTCACAGAAATAGTTTTTAAAATACCTAAATGCATAAAAGCCATATACAAAAACTTCACAGCAACTCTACAAACCGGGGGAAATTAGAATTCTCATTTTGCAGATGAGGACATAGGTTTAGATCAGTTAAGTGACTTGTCTGAAACTACACATAATGTAATTCAGGTGTTTCTAAGTCGAAAGCCATCCCTAACCCCAGCATCTGCCGATCTTTTGGGCATCACTTGTCCCCGCCTCCAATGTCAGGTAAGGCACCTGAGGCCAGAGCTTGAGCTCTATCAGGCACCCAAGTGTGTCTACCTCTGGGCCCAACCAGTTCCTTTGCAGGTAGATAACAATGACAAGATCATGACAGTGGTGGCCCGACTTCTAGCTCTCAAAGGAAATAAACACAAGCCAATCATGCCTCATAGTGATGTAGCCCACAGGCCAATACCAAGTCAGCACAGGGAATAATCTGAGAGTAGAAGAAACTAGATGGTATTTCTGAGGGCAACTCTACTGGGGTAAATCTATTGACTCTTGGGGTCAAATTTTAGCAAAACTAAATGAAATACACCATGGTGAGAAATCCTCACAGGTCAACTGCATGTTTCCCAAGAGTTGTTGCTGTAGGTGTCTTGAATTTGACCGACTCTTGATCCCATGGGGAAGAAACACACCTAGAAGGGGACCAAAGAATGACAATAAGAACTTTTCCTCCAGTTTCCCACACACAGAGGCTTCCCCTTTGGAAATGCGTTCCAACAAGGGATGTAAATAACNCCATGGTGAGAAATCCTCACAGGTCAACTGCATGTTTCCCAAGAGTTGTTGCTGTAGGTGTCTTGAATTTGACCGACTCTTGATCCCATGGGGAAGAAACACACCTAGAAGGGGACCAAAGAATGACAATAAGAACCTTTCCTCCCAGTTTCCCACACACAGAGGCTTCCCCTTTGGAAATGTGTTCCAACGAGGGATGTAAATAACACACACTCGGGAGTCAGATAGAACTGGTGTTAAATCCCAGCTCAGCCATTCCCTGGAGTGACCCTGGGCAAGCAAATGACTTCATCGCACTATAAGCTTCCGTTTTCTAGCCTACAAACTGGAGACAATGTCTTAAGTTAGGGTTCCCAAGAGCATAGCCCAAGGTGAGGACGTGTAGGATTAAGGAAGTGCTCCCAGGACAAACTGGAAGTTAGGGAGGGAAGCAGGAGAAAAGAATAGAGGAAGCCTAGCAGGAGAGGAATTCCGGGTCTAAATCCTGCACAGGGTGGCCTGACCCTGGAGGGGCACCCTGGACTATTGAATGAAATGATGCCTTGGTGTTGGCTCCACCCANGCTCCCAGGACAAACTGGAAGTTAGGGAGGGAAGCAGGAGAAAAGAATAGAGGAAGCCTAGCAGGAGAGGAATTCCGGGTCTAAATCCTGCACAGGGTGGCCTGACCCTGGAGGGGCACCCTGGACTATTGAATGAAATGATGCCTTGGTGTTGGCTCCACCCAGAGGTGCTCTCTTATCTCTGCACCCACCGGCCTCTGATTCAGGGCTGTGGCAAGGAAGGTAAACTCTGAACATAAATTCTGGGGCATGTTCATCTCTGCAAAGCAAGCTCCATCAGACCAAGAGGAACTCTTAGGAAAAAAAAAAAGCAGCCACAGGTGCTCAAGGCTAGAAGCAGGACCACAGCCCAGCCTGAGAGGCACAAAATATAAAATGGATGAAAAGTGGACTTCCCTGGTGTTGCAGTGGTTAAGCATTCACCTTCCAATGCAGGGGACACAGGTTCGATCCCTGGTCCAGGAAGCTCCCACGTGCTGTAGGGCCAATTCAGCCTGTGCACCACAACTGCTGAAGCCCCGAACCCGAGAACCTGCGCTCCGCAAGAGAAGCCTCCGCAGTGAGACGCCTGGGTGCAGCGGGAGAGCCACCCTCGCGTGCCACTAGAGAAAGCCCGAGGGCCGCGGGAAGGCCCAGCGCAGCCGAAGTAAACAGATAAATAACTTTGTAAATGAGTGAGGAGTCATAAAACAAACATGGCTACCAAAGAGGGAAGGAGGGAGGGGTAAATTAACAGGCTGGTATTTACAGATGCACACTCGTATGTCTAAGACAGAGAACCAACAAGGGCCTACTCTATAGCTCAGGGGACTATACTCAGTATCATGTAATAGTCTATAAGAGGAAACAATCTGAAAAAGACACACATATGTATATGTGAATATATGTCTAAATTGCTGTACTGTACACCTGAGACTTAAACAATATTGTAAATCAACTATATTTCATTTTTAAAAATTGGGTGAAAAGGGATCCAAATTGGGTGATCTGGGTGGAACATTGTTTTACACTACAAACAAGAATTCTTCTTCTTTCATTTCATATGTATACATATACATCTCCTGACCTAAAACACGGAAGACACTTGATAATGTTTAATGTTGCTGTTGCTGTTATTATTATTTTCCCCATAACATCTTCCCCGAAAGGGCCTCACCAGGTTAGCAAGCAGAGGTCCTGCGTGCTCCCTGGCGAGGCCCTCATCTGACAGCCGGGGTGGCCACTCAGCTCTGGTTTCACATCATCAGCTTCTCTGTTTGGAACCATGTGTGACGCCCTGCTTTCGGCGTTCCCTCTCCTCGGGGTGGAAAGGCCCCACTTTCTGCCAGGTGGGCCGTGTGCAGGGGAGACACTGGCCAAGCACTCGAGTTAGAGGGCTCTGTTCCTCAGCTGTGCCCTCGAGCCTCCAGCAGGATCTGCCGGCCCCAAATCCTCCTCTGACATTAAATAAACCCTTGGCCTTTTAAAGTTTTGCCTAGTCATCCTCTCCGGCTAAGGGTTAGGGATTTCCTAGAATGACCCAGGGTCCACAAAAGGGCTTCTTCTCCATTTCTTTCGAAGATCCTACCCCCGAGAGCCCTAGTTCAGCCTCTCTCCCTAGGGGGCCTAGGACACCCAGGAACAATGCAGCTGGGCTTTATTTAATTAATCTTCCTTAACAATCTGCCTTTTCCATGTGCCAGCCAGGCGAGCTCATTTGCATATAGCTTCCCCTCTGTGACTAATCCTCTGGGTTAAAAGACCCCGCTTGGCTCCAAAGCCACCCCTTTCATTCCAGCTTATGAGAGCCGCATCTTCTCACGCATCTTCTCACGGGTCCAGACAGCCGCCTCGACCACACTGGTCCAGGCCTCATTTTCCAGGCCACCATCATGACTGAAATTAATCTAAGCAGCGCCTCTTTTACAAGAGTGGCAGCAAATATCCAATTCAATTTGCTTTTACCCAAGATTTCCCCCAGGAGTCAGGCCGAATGAGATAATCGATGATGATTATAGGGCTTGGCCTGCCTGGCTGAGCCAGTGTTAAAAGGAGGGCCAGTTTCTGCTCCGGTGATCACCCAAGTCGGGTGGCTAATTCAGGCAGATACATGCCTTTTTTCAGTGGCTCTCAGCCATACATGCCTCAATAATCACGCTGGGGAGGTGGAGGCGGTCGGTCCTCCTAGCCAAGAAAAAAGAATTCATTTCTGCTTCTCCTCCAGCCCTGAACAAGAACAGAAATGTACAGAGCATCTGGAGCAGCTTAAGAAGGCTGCTGGAACCAGTGATGCCAAAGAGATTTAATATAGATGGGCTAAACTTTCCTCCTCTCAGAGAGAGGCTAGTCAATGCCTTTATTGCTAATCCAATCAAGAAAGTATTAAATTACTTGTTGCTATCACCTTAACCTGAATAGGACTGTTCTCTGCTTGGCTGATTTTTCTGAAAGATCACAATGCCCAGTTCAGAAAAGTAGGGACTGATGGCCCAGTGGGGTCAAAGAGACCCTCCAGATTCCCCATGTCCCCACTGGGGCCTCTGCTAGTCTTATACCAACTCAGTGGCGGGCTCCTTTGGGTTCTGAACACTTCATAGAGGCTACGGCCCAAAGTGGGGATGTAACTGTGTAATAGTGAGCCATTGCTATGTAACAAACTACCCCAAAACATAGGAGCTGAAAACCACCCACATGTACAATTGCCCAGTTCCTGTGGATGAGGGATCCAGGAGCATCTCAACTGTGTGGTCCCACTTTGGGGTCTCTCACAAGCCTCCAGTCTGGGTATCAGTTGTGGTTGTGTTATCTCAAGGGCTGACCTAGGGGAAATCAGGCCCTGAGCTCATGCACTCATGTGCTGTCAGTAGGAGGCCTCAGGTCAGTGTCGATGGGGCCTTTACCCAGGGCTGGGTCCCAAGCTGCCAGCAGGGTCTTCCCAGAATTCATGAGCCCAGAAATCACACAAACCTGATGTAGTAGCCCAAACTATAAAAAAGGTCCAGCTGATTAGAAGGCAATCTGGTCCTATAGAATCCTCCAACAGTCTGCACATTCTATTCACTCTGCAAACATTTGTTAAAGTGCCACTTACTGAGGCCAGCCACTTGACAAACTTCATCTCATTTAATCTTTACAGCCTTACTTGGAGGTCAGCATTATTGGTTCAGCTTTGGAGACCTGGAGTCTGAGGCTCAGAGATGCTAGATGACTTGCTGGGGGTCACATGGCTACAGAACAAGAGCTGGAACCAAGCTCTGGGTGCGTGCTCTTTCCAGATATCACCTCCATGCCACGCACGGCTGAATGCTTCTGCCCTGACTCTGCTAAACGCGTAAGTCATTCCCCTGCAACACACAGCAGAGCCCTTGGACAAGTACCCCACCTACCTCCTCTCTGGCTGGAGGCCACTCTGGGAGCAGAAAGAGGAGAGGGAGGCGTTGGCCCCAGACGCAAGATTAACGGGGCACCAAAAACTTCACTAATCAAGAAGAATACTATTTCAGTGCAATATTTTTAAAAAATATAATTGACAAACTACAGCTCATGGGCCAGCTGCCTGCTTTTGTAAACAAGATTTCATTACTTCTGCATGCCAAGACAGGTCACATCCACTGGGCACACATGTCTGGTTTTACTTCTGGAAGGGAGACTTTCTGTGCCTTTTCAGCCTGGAGGACAGAGCACACGTCTGCAAATACAGGCCATGTGGGTGGGATCCTGGACAAGCACAGAAAGTGACACCTCCTTGGAGCCAGAGCAACCTTGATGTGATTTTCAGACATGAGGAGGAGACACGCAGCTGGTGCTTGGAGAGCAGGGTGGGATGGCACCACTCCTGGCTCCCCGGAGGGATGCACTTGGCCATGTGGTTTGCACATAGAGTGCCGTGTGCCCATCCCAAAGATGTGTTAGGAGCCGCAGTTATTTTTAAAACACATACTCTACCTGGGCTCCACCATACCCAGGCAGGGACTCCAGCGCCAGTGTCGAGCAATTGTTAATGGAAAAAGAGATGCTAGGGCCCCCAAAAGCCATTCTTAACTATGGACATTATTGCTCCATTTTGAGCTGCACCCAGGGACTCATAAGAGGAAGACATAATGCTTGTTTGTGAAACTTTTATAGCTAATTGACATTTTTCCAGTGCTCCCCTGATAGCTGTAGTTACTCCTGATTGGAAGGGCCATGGAAAACATCAAGTTATGCACTGTCTCCAGATGGGGCCATATTTCTGATATACCACTAGAAAAAAAAAAAAGGAGAGTAAATAAAAAACTGTCAAAACAAACACCCTTGGAAGTGATAAAGAGGAGCTGAAATGATTGGCAAAAGCAGTTTTCTTTGCTCAAAAATGACGCATACTGTGTTCACACTAATTAACGATGTTGGACTCTCTGGGACTGTCAGATCTCCTCCTTCTTGGGAACATTTTCCTCCCTTCTATACCTGCTCTTTGCTTTACAGACAAAGGGGAACACAGAAGCAAACATCTCCTTTCCTGTCTATATGCCTCTTTCTACTTACAGGTCCCAGACTCTGTCCTTGGTGCTAGCAGAAGCCAGGAATCATATTCTGGCTGCCTTAAGTCAAGTTCATGAAACAAAAACAATTAGAATCAGAGAAATCACACAAATGATGGGAATTCCACTCTGGTCTCTGGACACAGTCACATACACATTACCCAGGAAGATCAGTAACGAGGACAAACAAGACACACCAACAGAAGTGAGGAAGCGCTGGGCATAAATGCCAGTGTGTGTCTGTAGAAACTAATGAGTATTTTTATCGATCCATTTACTACAGGTTTCAATCTAATTTTCTTGACTCAAAAAAGTCATTGACTCACGCAGAATGAATTTACTTGAGAACGTTATTTTTAAAACAGAACAATATGCCAGATGGAAACTATTGTATAAAACCAAGTTTTCTGGTTGCATGGCTGACTATCTCACATCCTGCCGACATGGAGGTCTCCTAGCCCATATGTTTCCTGATTGAGAACATGTCTCATGATAACTATAAAATCATAAAATGCAATGGGTTATATTTACTACCCAATGTCCATGTATCAAAAACTCATGCATTTAGGGCAGAGGGGAGAGTGTCAAGTATTTGCTCAAAACCTACGTTCACTTAGGGCTTCCCTTGTGACTTAGTGGAAAAGAATCTGCCTGTGATGCAGGAGCCACAGGAGACGCAGGTTGCATCCCTGGGTCAGGAAGATCCCCTATAGGAGGGCATGGAAACCCACTCCAGTATTCTTGCCTGGAGAATCCCATGGACAGGGAAGCCGGGTGGGCTAGCCCATAAGGTTGGTGCAAAGAGTAGGACACGACTGGAGACTTAGCATGCACACACACAAACATGCATGTTTACTTACCTTACACAAAATTTAAATGAATTCAGAGACCAGATTTCTAAATCAAAGCAGCATCTGAAGAGAAGGATGGGTGTTGCTAGAAGCAACTGCTGTGATAGCAGATAGGAACTGCAAAAGAGTAACAGCCTGGCAACAATGGGAACGATTTTTAACTCAGTGTAGTTACAGGAGAACTCCATGTGTCTCACTGAGTCCAGCTGACACAGATGCAAGAGCCCAGGGCAGGTCTCGGGCCTCAGGGTCAAATGCCAGCCAATGGGAAAAGTCATGTTCTGGAGCTCTGTTTAAGAAGCAGGAAATGATACGTTTTAGAAAAAATTCTAATTAAAAATATTCATTAGGGCTGTTATTATTATTAATTGAGGGGAGCTAAAGGGCAAACCTCTGTATCACGTGGGACACTTTTGGCCTCAAATAAGAAAAATCCATCCAATTAAGTAAATAAGAGAATACATTAACTCCCCAAGTGAAAATTCATCGTTGACCTGGGTTCAGAGCCAGCTGGATTCAGGTGGTCAAAGGATGTCTTCAAATTCTCTCTCTTTTCATCCCACTTTTCTCTGAAATACTGTCCCATCCACGAGTTCAGTGCTCCAGGGCAAAGAGCGTCTCTGCCTCAGTGGTTAGAGTGTGAATCCTGGGGAGGGATGTTACTGGCCCACCTCAAGTCCTTTGTCAACTCTCAGCCAATCACTGCGGCCAAGGCAACACAGCACTAGGACAGGCCAGGCCTCAGCCACACCCACACCCAAGGCTGGGGAGGCAGCGAGGGCTGATGCAGGGCTCTCCCAGTGGCCAGGGGACAATCTGGAGGCGGATGCATGAAGGAGGTAAGGATGCTGTGCTGATAAAAACCAATGATGTTCATTGCACCATCAGTATCACAAAAGCACAGTTGTTTAGAATGACTCAGTGTCTTTTGAGTTTTATGTTTCCTAGAAAACAGACTGAGAGGGAGAAATGGGTGCAGCTAGATTTTGGAAGAGGGCTCTTGGGACAGAAACACAGAAAGAGTGAGGGGAGCTGTCTGGGCAGAAGGGGCATCAGGATGTCATGAAAGAGCACCAACAACTTTGGCCTGGCCCACAAAGAGCTCTGAGCTCAGACAGCCCTTCGCAGGGGCCAGCCCTTTGTTCCTGCTGCATTGACCGGTCACTGGATGTGCACTGATCCTGGGGACAGGTCCTAGCCTTGGAGGAAGGGAACCCCTTCAGCCAAGTGCAGTGCTGGGGGAGGGACTCAACTGAGAGTCATCGCCAGCCAACAATCCCAGCATTGAGGGAAACGGAGCCTCATACTGAAGGAGAGATCTCGGCAGAGGGCCAGATTGAAGCTGGAGGCAAGGCAGAAAGGCAGGGTATCTCTCCCAAATGTGAGACCATGAGCTTCAGATTCTGCCTACCCTGGACCAGCCACCCATGTGGCCGGAATGTACCGATCTCAGGAAAAGAGAAACCCCCTGCAGACAGGCTGGGGCCAAGCAGCAGACTGGATCCTGAGGAAAGAAAAGACGCTAGTTTACTGAGTGCCTGCTGTGGGCTGGTTCCATGCTGGTTCCCTTTTGTTGCACACGGGCTTCCATTCAGATGACGAGAACGAGGAATCTCTGAAATGGATACTATGATGAAGAGGGGGAAAAGGTGGGAGAAACTTAAATGCTGGTTCTTGGGGCCTCATATTCAGAAAATTCTTTCCAAATCTGGATTACAGAAACCACGCTAATAACAAAAGAAAGAGGATCACAAGGCTCCCACTAAATCAGTTCAAGGATGAGAAAAAGAATAGTTCTTCCAAAGTGAGCCCCAGGGGGTGAACAAAGTTCATTTCTGAAACTGTGTCAGGGGAAATCAATTCCCAAGAGGAGACAGGAAATTTAGGGAAAATCTTTAAAAGTGTAGCTGCATAATTAGTCTACTTTCAGAAGCATCCTTTTTAAAGGAGAATCACCCCCAAAATCCAGAAAATCAGTTTTTATAAAGAAGGGTGAAGTGAAGTCGCTCAGTCGTGTCCGACTCTTTGCGACCCCATGGACTGTAGCCTACTAGGCTCTTCTGTCCATGGGATTTTCCAGGCAATAGCCCTGGAGTGGATTGCCATTTCCTTCTCCAGGGGATCTTCCCAACCCAGGGATCGAACCCGGGTCTCCTGCATTGTAGACAGACGCTTTACCGTCTGAGCCCCCAGGGAAGTCAAAAGAAGGGTGAGGTGGTCTGAAACAAAGAACAATAGATAAATACCACAGGATGTGGCCAATTATGTACATCTGTTTTCTTTCCTGAGAACAAAGATGATGGAGAGAAGAGCGAGCAGGCCCGATCACTCCTAGTTTTTATTTTGTGTGTGCCCAGTCACTCAGTCATGTCTCTTTGCGACCCTGTGGACTCTGGCCTGCCAGGCTCCCCTGTCCACGGGACACTCCAGGCAAGAATGCTGGAGCCGGTACCATATACTCTTCCAGGGGATCTTCCCAACTCAGGATGGAGCCCGGGGCTCCTGCACTGGCGGGCGGATTCTTTACCACTTGAGCCACCTGGAAAGCCTATGCACATTTCAAAGAGGGAATGATATGAGAAATAAAGTCCTCTCACTTGCCCTTGACTGTTTGCCACTTGTTTTTTAAACAGGAGTTATGAACCTGGAGTTTATCACTGAGCTGAAAAGGTCGATTACCAGTTTAAGCTTGTTCCTCGGCCCCTGGAATGACACCGCTACTGTTTCCACCCACGCTTGTAGACCTGTGCCTGGAGAGCAGCAGCTTCCCCACTGCAGCATCAGAGCCCAGCCAGGGGCCTCTCAGGAGAACCTCATTCCTGGCCTGCAGAGGAGTCAGGCTCTCCGAGCAGGTTTGGAGCAGGGGCAGGTGCGGTCACATGCGCCTAGAAGCTTTAAGCTGTGGGTCAGCCCTCTCTGATGGGGTGGTGATGGTCAGGCTACCGTCCCCAGTTAGCCAATCCAACACTTACCCAGGTGTTGCTGTGGAAGTATTTTGCAGATATAATTTAAGCACCTCCTAGTTGAGTTTAAGTAAGGGAGGTTGTCTTGGACAATTTTGGTGGACCTGTGGAAGTAGGGCTGAGACTTCCAAGAGAGAAAGCGAGAGTAAGGGAGAGGGGGGCTTCCCAGGTGGCGCTGGTGATAAAGAATCCACCTGCCAGTGCAGGAGGCATAGAGACGTGGGTTCGATCCCTGGATTGGGAAGATCCCCTGGAGAAGGGAATGGCAACCCACTCCAGTGTTTTTGCCTGGAGAATCCTATGGACAGAGGAGCCTGGTGGGCTACAGTCCAAAGGTCGCAAAGAGTCAGACACGACTGAGCAACTTAGCCACACACGCACGCAAGGGAGAGAGATGGAGGAACTTTCATCTGTGGACAGCAGCTTGTGGCTATGCTTGTGGGACTCCTCTCTGCAGGTTCTTCCTTCATTAATGCTGCCCTGTGGACCCGACTGGCTCAGTCAGCCCCAAGTGCACGCGCATTCTCTTTGTGAGATGAGCAGAGCTCACTGGAGCCACCCCAATGGCCAGGCTGCCTCGGCTGCTCTTGCCCTGGGGACTGCACGGGGGCCTGGGCTGTAAATTCTGCCCCTGGGGGGCGCAGTGGTGGAAACAGTCGAAAGAGGCGAGGTGCGAGGAAGAAGGCTGCAGGGGTTGGGCCAGACCTGAGCCCGCCGAGGGCTGGAGGGACAGAGGAGGATGGACGTGGATCCGCATCTTGCTTTGATGGTGGGTCACACGTGCGTGGTGAACCGGGGCGTGGGGGAGACTCTGCACTAAGGCCCCAGCGCACACTCACCCTCACCCCACACACGCTTTGGGTCACCTCTGCCCGAGCTCCCACACAGACCTCCAGCTATGGATTATACCCCCTGGCCTCTGCCGAACCGCACCCTCCTCTCCCTCTGAACCCTGATTTCACGCGCCGGTGTGCCGTGACAGTCTCCCACGCCGCGGCCATCTGGCTGCCCTTTGCCCGTCCCAGCCTCCTGGAAACCCAACTGTCTCCCTTCTTCCATGTCCCACAGACACACGCGGGCATCTGTTGCCTCTGGGATGTGTGCAGGCCTCTGGGTATAAACCTCCCCTTCATGTTCCACTGTTCTTGGTCTTAGGACAAGAAACACCAGCATTTCAGAGCTGGAAGCAGCTTTCCACCCGGGGCGTTTGGGGTAGCATCCACAGTCTGTTCCCACCAGAGCAAGGAAGTCCATTCACCCCAAATGGGGCTTTTCTTACCCTCCCAAATCTGTAAGGCCCAGGGGATTTGGGCCAGGGCAGTTTCAGAAGGCAGTGGGTTTTCTCACCAGCTTTGTTTGGGAATCATGTTTGATGCTCCTCCACCAAATCCTGGTTCCCCTTTGTGACGCCCACTCCCCGCTCTCCATCCCCACTGAGGCTGCCCAGCTAAGGTTCCTGTACCCGTGGTCCCCCTACTTTTTTCACCTCTTCCACATTGCCCGCCCCACGCTGTCCATTTCCAGAAGTAGCCTGAGGGATCCTTTTAGAAAATTCACCATTGCTACCCAGCCCCCAGCGGGTAAAGAACCTGCCTGCCAATGCAAGAGATGTAAGAAATGCGGGTTTGATCCCCGGGTCAGGAAGATCCCCTGGAGGAGGGCATGGTAGTGTTCTTGTAGGGAGAACCCCATGGACAGAGGAGCCGAGTGGGCTACAGTCGATGGGGTGGCCAAGAGACATGACTGAAGGCAATTTAGCACACAGCACCCCCCAGCCTCCATACACACACACTCAATTCAATTCCATTGAATACCCTGGGCACTGAATCAGGGGAACCAGCAGTGAACAGAGAATGTAGTCCTGTCCCCTCTGACCTCAGTACACAGGAGGGAGTCGGACAGAGACACTGAAGCAGCCGGACGCTTGTCCAGTGTCCTGTCTTCCCGTGGAAATGGGGATGAAGTCTGAGCACTCACCAGGGGCCTGTCGCGCGGCCTAGCAGCCCCAGCACTCACCCCTCCCCAGGAAGTCACCGCACGCCAGGCCCTGCTGGCCCTTCAGCTACCAGGATCATCCTCACTCTCCACCCCTCCCGGTGTGACACCCCGGAGAGCCCTTGGTAACTTTCCTGGTGAATTCCTTCTCCTTTCAGAAGGTGACTTCTGACAGCCCCCCACCGGGGAGTTGTCCTGAAGAATTATGAGGCTGGGAAGAAAGCCTTCTGGATCCTTTTCCTGTAAGAATCATGCTGGGCTGATGGGCTTTCACTCGAGATGGTGGAAACATTTTGGACACCGGGAGAAGGCGGAGTGGGGAGGAAGAGGGAAGGAGGCGGGGAGAGGGAGCCGGTGGCGAGCCGGCAGCCCGCCATCTATCCATCCCGCAACTTCTGTTGAGCGCCTGCTGTATGAGCCAGGGAACGGTCCCTGCCATCTGCGCGCTGGTGGGCTCAGGGAGGGGTCAGACGTGCAGATGAAGGACCTCAACTCACCAAGAGGCCTTGGGGTCTAGGGCTGCACTTCTGATTTTCTCCCGTAGGACTTTGTAAGCTGTCTCTGATACGAAGGAAACAGAAAGAGACGTGGCATGGAATAGAGTCAGCACAGTTTACTGGCCGAATTACAGCATACGTGTAAGAAAAAAACGTGTAAGACCTCGTTTACATGCGGTAAAATTCACTCTTTACTACGTACAGCTTTAGGAGCTCTGACACATACAACGGTGTAGCCACCCCCACAATGAGGACGTAGACGTCCGCTCACCCCAGAACATCCCCCCAGCTGCCCCTCTGTGGCCAGCCCCACCCTCTTAATTCACTCTTTACTACGTACAGCTTTAGGAGCTCTGACACATACAACGGTGTAGCCACCCCCACAATGAGGACGTAGACGTCCGCTCACCCCAGAACATCCCCCCAGCTGCCCCTCTGTGGCCAGCCCCACCCTCTCTTCAGCTTCCCTGCTGACTCAGAAGGTAAACAGTCTGCCTGCAATGTGAGAGACCCAGGTTTGGTCCCTGGGTCAGGTAGATCTCCTGGAGAAAGGAATGGCAGTCCACCCCAGTATTATTACCTGGAGAACTTCAAGGACAGAGGAGCCTGGTGGGCTACAGTCCATGGGGTTGCACAAAGCTGGGACACAACTGAGGGACTAACATGTTCTGCCCTCTCTTCACCTGAGACCCTTGCAACCTCACATCTGTCTTCCTTCCCTGTAATTTTTCCCTTCTGTGACCACTGGGTGGAACCTTAATTATACTAAAAGATCATTATTAATGTTTAACTGCTTGACTCAGTTCTATAATACTTGTTTCCTCCCCTATTTTTTTCTGCTTTTTTGGATCACTTCTGCATCAGATAGTGATGTAACATGGGTAGGAACAGAAAGACCTTCCTTGGCATCATAGCTTGTTACTAGAGATGCCAAACCTCGTGGGCAGTGCTTCTTGCCTAAAGCACCAGCTCTTTGATCTCCCTACACCAGCCCCCAGGGTACTAGTCTACTCAGCTACAGCCTTCCCTCCCCAGCCACCTTCCTCCAGCTGCTGTGGGTGATGGAGGTAGCCTGCCAGCTCTGCCCACAGTGCTTGCAGGCCCCCCAGGTGTGAAGAGTGATGCCTGAATGGTGGGGGGTGGGGTGGGGGTAGAGGCAGAGATCACCCACCCCCACCCCATGAATGGCTGGGCTTCTGTTTCCTCCCAGGAGAACTCTGGCACCTTGAAAGGAGCCTGTGCATGTGAGAGGGTTAAGCTTGAGTATCTCCAAGTTGAGTCTGTCTCTGCCCTTGAGCTTCTCTTAGGATAGGGCTTCCCTGGTGACTCAGATTAAAGAACTCACCTGCAAGGCAGGAGATGTGGGTTCGATTCCTGGGTTGGGAAGATCCCCTGGAGAAGGGAATGGCAAGCCACTCCAGTACTCTTGCCCGGGAAATCCCAGGGACGGAGGAGCCTCTGGGATACACTCTATGGGCTCTCAAATAGACACGATTGACACTTTCACTTTAAGGTAGCAGGGGTTTTCAGGAAGCAGCAACTCCTCAGGTCTCAAAGGATACACCCCCCTGCCCATAATTCTTCTACTGGGGCCATCCCCCTGTGCATGCACTCTCAGTCCTTGCGAGACCCTTCCTGCTCCCAGAAAAGGAAAAGGAAATTAGGAGACCCTGAACTAGAGACTTTTGTTACAAGGGGAGTGGAAGAGAAAAAGACGAACCTGCAAATGTCTGAATGCATTTTCTGGATTAGCTGCATTTTGCCATTTCCTCTTTGCAAAGTGGATGATGGCTAGTTATATAGAGATTTCCTAAAATATGTCTGATCTGTTCAGACTTTCTCACTTTTAATAGAGTTCCCTTGCATTTGCAGGGATGGTTTGGGCTTGTCTACACTGATAAGCTTGTGACAGCCTATTTCTCAAACGGCAATCAGAGACTGCTACAACCCATGCTTCTGGAACGGTTGCAAGACGATGCTTTCCTTGTGATCAGATGTATCCTCCACCACTTGTCAAACCCCACACCGATGAGCTGATCATCTGTCACTGATACCAGGAAATTTAATGAACATAAATGAAGTACTTTGAGCTTCCGGGACAGCCTTCATTTTGAGAGGAAGACAAACACTAGCCCAGCCATTGTGGGCTGGCTGGAGAGTGAGATAGGAAAGTAAGCAACTATTAAATGTTCATTTCACTGCTTGAGGATTTTATCATGGTACTGAAATAAGTTTGAGCCCCAGAACCAGAGGGCTTTTCTGGGCCATTCACAAGTTATTTCCAGCCTCAAGCCAATTCTCTTTGAGAATTCTTTTTCTACATGACCCTCCGCACCCCAACCTAGCCCACCTCCCTTTGATCTACCTTCTGGACCTCCTGGCGCAAGCAGAAAAGCTCCAAAGGGAAGACAGCTCTGGGACTCCCCGACCGACTTAGCAGATATGGCCTTGACTTTGGAACAGCAGTCATCCAGGCTGCCACACACTGGGAAAAACGAAACCAAGTCCACCTCCCAGGTCTTTGCTCATGGATGTTAAACCTCTTTAGGAAACAGGTGTTTCCAGGTCCTAAAGTTCAGAACATCCAGGAAAACCGCCATTTCCAGTCTCTGAAAGTCAATGTCATGGCCCAGTACCCAGTAATGTTATTGCTGATCAAGGAGATAAACGCAGAGAAGTAATTTCTCAGGTGAGCAGCACTTCAGATCACAGAGGCAGAAGGGATGAAGCCACGCACCTTGCACAGAGAGTCCACGGGGAACAGATGAGACTCCAACGCAGATTAGTAAGGGCACTATGACCAGCTACAAAAAGGCAAGAAACCAGTGCATTTACTCAACAGCACAGGAGCTCCCTTGCCAGATGCTCCAGAAACATCTTCATTTCTGTCCTACCCAGATGGTAGCTCTGCCTTACAGGGCCATGGAATTAGAGCGAATACTCCCAAAGCAATTTTCTCGGTCCCATAAGGGAAGAACAGAGAAAAACCAAGTCTTTTTGGCTCAGGGCTGAGTGTCCTAGGATGTTTTCAGTTCCTTGCCTTTTTCAAGCAGTCTTTGAATTTGTTGCTCAGTTGCTCTGTCATGTCTGACTCTTTCTGACCCCATGGACTGCAGCATGTCAGGCTTCCCTGTCCTTCACCATCTCTAAGAATTTGCTCCCGGAGTCTTTGAATAGTTCTTGCCAATTCCAGAAAACGAGCCTGTAACAAAGTCCAGGTGATGTGGGGGGATGCTTGTGATGTCATTTCCCACGTGATGAGGGTCGCACTGCGAGGGACACATGGTCGTGGCTGCTTTGAGGGAGGAGTGTCCAGTCTCTTGACTCCCAAAGAAGGTTTGGAATAAATTTTACCTTTGCAGGTGAGCTCCTGGAGGGCAGAGACCCTGATCAACTCCCAGCGAGTAGGAGAGATGGAAACTCAAAGAGGCCCAGGATGGGTTGTGTGGGACGGTTTCTAGATTGTTATCCAAGAATCAATTGGAAGCTGATGGGTATTGGGTCCAGGCTTCAACTGGAGCAAGAACTCAAGTACCCCAGTTAGTGAGTGCTTACATCCAGCGCTGAGCCCACCTCCATCTGCCCTGGGTCCCTGGCACTGGGTCCATCATCCCATTTTCAGAATCCTGTCTGCAGCTCTCAGGTGCCCCCACCCTGGCAGACCCTTCATGCTGCAGGTTCCTCCTCCCCTGGGGGCCATCTCTCCGCTCACAGCACCTGTTCAGGGAAGCCTCAGCGCCTCCCAGGCTCTGTAATTTCTCTACTACGTTCTCCCCTAGCACCACTCTGCTCTTTCTTTTATCTCAATTTACGTCATGAAACTGCCACTACTAGTCTGGCTCTGAGTGGCTTGAGAGCCCTTGCGGGCAGGCCCTTGACCACGCGGCTCGCTCACCCGTGTGGGGGGACCTGGCCGGGACAGAGAAAGTGACACAGAAAAGTTTGTGTGCCGTGACAGGCCAGTGGAACGTGGGCCACAGATGGGCAGGCTGGTCCCCCGAGGACCAAGGACAAGGAGGGAGCAGCCAGCTCTGAGCATGCTCAGTGCATCTCTCTCAGCCAGGCCGCCGACACAGCATGTGGCCAGCAGGGTCACCAGAAGGGCCAGACTTTGGGCTGACCCTCCCTTACCTCTCGCTGCACAAAGGGACTGGGGTGGTAGCTGGGACTCGGGTTTATACTGGTGGCCTCAAGTAGGGCAAGTGCCTACCTTATGGGCTGTCCCAGGCTTACCTCCCTCTGGTCTGTCCCCGCCTCGTCCCAGCACTGGAAGGGTATAAGGCAGCAGGGGGACGACACCCAGAGAAGGGCTCACCCCATGTGCTAATGAGACGGGGACAGGCAGTGGCAGTGCAGATCAGCTGCAGACACAGCAGCACGTCCCCCCGAAAGAGAGGCGTGGGACCACCAGCTCTTCAGACAGGCTCTCCACTCTAGACCCTAAGGGGAGTGGGCCATCCGCCCTGTGTCTGAAGGCATGGGAAATCCCTTATGAATGTAAACTTGATCTTCCCCATCCACCCACTTACAGATGATAAAGAGCCAACATCTTAAGACTCCTCTGCAGCAGAAAGCCTGTGCCCTCTGTGAACCGACTTTTCTTATTAAATCCACTGAAATCAGGGCTCAAAACACCATAGGAGAAGAAGTCAGAAATGACAGAAACCACCGCCTGCTTCTCCAAGGCTTCCGGGTGTGTTTGGGAGAGAAAAGCTCACTGAGTTTGGAATTAAGCAAAGTGCAAATATTCAAGAAGCTCTTAATCACCACAAACTGGCATTCTTGTTTACTGACTCCTTTCTCTGAAGACGGTCCCTGATGCTTTGCAAAAGCAGCTGTGTTTCCCCCTCCCCTCTGCCTGGCAGAGAAGGAGGAACCTCAGTGAGAGCAGAGCCCCAGGGCTGTGCTTCAGCGAGCAGCTCTCAGGCACAACTTGAGTCGCTACTGGAAAGATACAGAACCTCCCACAAATATTAACTCTGCGTAAGGACTCCTGATACTTGGAGGAAAGTAACTCTGCTTTCGAACAGTGAAGATGTCTAACAATATTTTTCAATCCGGATTTACATTCTGGAGAATGGTTTCTCTTACTGGTGACCTGCCTTCATGGCACCCAAGAGCTTCGTGATGCCGACCTGCCACGGCTCTCTGCTGGCGCGTCTTCCTCCGCGCATTTCCAACTGTGTACCAGAGTACGTCTCGGTTTTCAACACATCCACTCTTCTCNGGTCCCTGGCACTGGGTCCATCATCCCATTTTCAGAATCCTGTCTGCAGCTCTCAGGTGCCCCCACCCTGGCAGACCCTTCATGCTGCAGGTTCCTCCTCCCCTGGGGGCCATCTCTCCGCTCACAGCACCTGTTCAGGGAAGCCTCAGCGCCTCCCAGGCTCTGTAATTTCTCTACTACGTTCTCCCCTAGCACCACTCTGCTCTTTCTTTTATCTCAATTTACGTCATGAAACTGCCACTACTAGTCTGGCTCTGAGTGGCTTGAGAGCCCTTGCGGGCAGGCCCTTGACCACGCGGCTCGCTCACCCGTGTGGGGGGACCTGGCCGGGACAGAGAAAGTGACACAGAAAAGTTTGTGTGCCGTGACAGGCCAGTGGAACGTGGGCCACAGACGGGCAGGCTGGTCCCCCGAGGACCAAGGACAAGGAGGGAGCAGCCAGCTCTGAGCATGCTCAGTGCATCTCTCTCAGCCAGGCCGCCGACACAGCATGTGGCCAGCAGGGTCACCAGAAGGGCCAGACTTTGGGCTGACCCTCCCTTACCTCTCGCTGCACAAAGGGACTGGGGTGGTAGCTGGGACTCGGGTTTATACTGGTGGCCTCAAGTAGGGCAAGTGCCTACCTTACGGGCTGTCCCAGGCTTACCTCCCTCTGGTCTGTCCCCGCCTCGTCCCAGCACTGGAAGGGTATAAGGCAGCAGGGGGACGACACCCAGAGAAGGGCTCACCCCATGTGCTAATGAGACGGGGACAGGCAGTGGCAGTGCAGATCAGCTGCAGACACAGCAACACGTCCCCCCGAAAGAGAGGCGTGGGACCACCAGCTCTTCAGACAGGCTCTCCACTCTAGACCCTAAGGGGAGTGGGCCATCCGCCCTGTGTCTGAAGGCATGGGAAATCCCTTATGAATGTAAACTTGATCTTCCCCATCCACCCACTTACAGATGATAAAGAGCCAACATCTTAAGACTCCTCTGCAGCAGAAAGCCTGTGCCCTCTGTGAACCGACTTTTCTTATTAAATCCACTGAAATCAGGGCTCAAAATACCATAGGAGAAGAAGTCAGAAATGACAGAAACCACCGCCTGCTTCTCCAAGGCTTCCGGGTGTGTTTGGGAGAGAAAAGCTCACTGAGTTTGGAATTAAGCAAAGTGCAAATATTCAAGAAGCTCTTAATCACCACAAACTGGCATTCTTGTTTACTGACTCCTTTCTCTGAAGACGGTCCCTGATGCTTTGCAAAAGCAGCTGTGTTTCCCCCTCCCCTCTGCCTGGCAGAGAAGGAGGAACCTCAGTGAGAGCAGAGCCCCAGGGCTGTGCTTCAGCGAGCAGCTCTCAGGCACAACTTGAGTCGCTACTGGAAAGATACAGAACCTCCCACAAATATTAACTCTGCGTAAGGACTCCTGATACTTGGAGGAAAGTAACTCTGCTTTCGAACAGTGAAGATGTCTAACAATATTTTTCAATCCGGATTTACATTCTGGAGAATGGTTTCTCTTACTGGTGACCTGCCTTCATGGCACCCAAGAGCTTCGTCATGCTGACCTGCCACGGCTCTCTGCTGGCGCGTCTTCCTCCGCGCATTTCCGACTGTGTACCAGAGTACGTCTCGGTTTTCAACACATCCACTCTTCTCTCTCTGAACGGGGAAGAGTCTGCCTTTCCAGCAATGCAGAAGGAGCAAAACCAAACTGATCAATCTCAAATTCCTACAGCAAGAATCAATTGTGGGAGAGGTAACTCAGGAAAAAACTCTCCTTGTTTTCAAATACAGACATACCACATGAGTACAGTTAAAGAAAGGATGTTAAGTCATACCACTCAGGATGGCCATCATCAAAAAATGTACAAACAATAAATGCTGGAGAAGGTGTGGAGAAAAGGGACTCCTCTTACACTGTTGGTGGGAATGTAAATGGGTACAGCCACTAAGAAGAATGGTATGGAATTTAAAAAACTACAAATAGAGCTCCCATTTTGACTGAGCAATCTTGCTCCTGGGCATATACTTGGAGAAAAGTGAAAAGTGAAAGTGAAGTCACTCAGTCGTGTCTGACTCTTTGAAACCCTGTGGACTGTAGCCCACCAGGCTCCTCCTGTCCATAGGATTCTCCAGGCAAGAATACTGGAGTGGGTTACCATTTCCTTCTCCAGGGGATCTTCCCAACCCAGGGATTGAACCCGGGTCTCCCACACTGCAGGCAGACGCTTTAACCTCTGAGCCACCAGGGAAGCCCAAAACCAAAGCATAATTCCAAAAGATACTCGCGCACCAATGTTCCCTGCAGCGCTATTCACAACAGCCAGGATATAGCAGCAACCTAAACGTGCATCGACATATAATAGATAAAGATGTGGCACATATGCACAAGGAAGTATTATTAGCTATCAAAAGGAACAAAGCTGTGCCATCTGCAGAGATGTGGGTGGACCTAGAGAGTGTCAAATGGAAAGAGCTAAGTCAGAAAGAGAAGAACGAACATCGTACATTAACGCGTGCATTTAATAAACGGGGGTCTAGAAAAATGGTACAGACGAACCTATCTGCAAAGCAGAAATGGAGACACAAATGGACGAGAGAACAAATGTATGGATACCAAGGGGAGAAAGCAGGGTGAAATGAATTGGGAGATTGGCATTGACATATATATGCTATTGATATTATGTATAAAATAGATAACTATTCCCTACTATTTTGTACAGGGAACCCCATGCTCTGTGGTGACCTAAATGCAAAAGAAATCCAAAAAAGAGGGGATATATAAATACACCTATAGCTGAGGGATATATAAATACACCTATAGCTGATTCACTTTGCTGTACAGTAGAAACTAACATTGTAAATTTACAACATTGTAAAACAACTATACTCCAATAAAAATTTTTAAAAAGAGTATTTTGTATTTAGTCATTCAGCAAGAGATGCACAGTGGGCAGACCGTTTAGAAAGGCAGGCGGTGGCCTTAGAAGCGAGAACTCGGTTCTATAACTCCACAGTTGCAAGTGTGTGCAAATGCTATCTGGAGGGAACAAGGGTAAACTCACATCCTGAACCCCTTCGGGTCCATCAATTGCCTTTACGTCCCTCCCACTATTTTACATGTAACTAGTCCTACTGGATTCCCTAATGCAGGCGGCTTCTGAAGGCATCAGCCCGACCAATTCCAAACTCTGTCCTGCTAACTCTCAGGTACTACCATGGGATCAATTTGAAATATGATGCTTTAGAAATCTGCAGTTAAGAATCAGGTAGATTTGTTTCAACTTGGAAATAACTCTGTATGTGCAAAATTCATAACATGAGCATCATCACAGAATAGTTTTTCACCTACTATATTAGCATTAGAAAAAGCACTCTAAACCAAAGAAAAAACTCAACAGTCAGGCCCTCTTTTTGCCGGTGGAAAGAGCCCTGTTGTACAGAGAAGGGTATATGGGCTAAATCTGTCAAGAATGCTTCTCCTCCGAGGAATGGTCTTTCTTTAGTATTTCCAAAACATAAATACCTGCTGTGGTTACGTACATATAATGGAAGCACTGGATTTGGCCATGGAGTTCTTTTATCCAGCTTTCCTTACTCTTTTCCAGCAACAAAGTGTGGACCACTCCTGCGGTGTGTGTAGGAACACGGGAGGAACAAGGTCTCGTGGCAGACACGTTCAACTAATGAAACCTCCGGGCGCCGTTTTAGGCAATGTAAACGAGGGTCAGTTTCAAAACCTCTCCAACAGCACCTTTTGAAAGCAGTATGTCACGGAATAGTCTCTCACGTCAGGCTTGAGCTGTTGTTACCTGTGTGCTCTTGGAGGAGATGCACGTCGCCTGTGGTGGGTGCAGACTGAGTGTTAAGCAGCCGCGTCACGATGCCACGCAGCTTCCTGTCGCCAGGAGCAAACTGGAGGCAACAGTGGGCCAGGCACAGCTGTGTGCTAGGAGATGCATCCGGGGAGATGGGGCTGATCTTAATTCCAGATCAGCAACATGGCCTGGCTCTGGGGCTGGGACTGCAGCTCCACAGCATCTACATTTCCAGTTCATGGATGCACTAGGCTCTGAAAGCTTCTTTTCAGACTCTGAAAGACGCTGTCTAGAGTTCTGAGTAGGGAACAGATTGAGCTCTTCCTGCCAACAAACACAAACAGAAGGGCCCAGTGCCCCGGTTCACGAATCTTCAGCGCGTCTCTACACTGTGGGCCAGGAATCTCCTAGATGTCCATCATTAAGGAGGCAGCATGACCTCGTATCACTTGACTAAGTTAATCACAAGGCTGAATTGGAATTTTTCTGGCTTAGAGACAACAAGGTCTGGGTGGGACTCAGGCTGAAGGGCACTCTACTACCTATGGTTACACACAAGTTTGGTGCCCATATTTTGGTGTGTAAGCAGGACCCTGGAGGACATTCTGCTGCTGCTGCTGCTGCTGCTAACTCGCTTCAGTTGTGTCCAACACTGTGCGACCCCATAGACGGTAGCCCACCAGGCTCCCCCGTCCCTGGGATTCTCTAGGCAAGAATACTGGAATGGGTTGCCATTTCCTTCTCCAATGCATGAAAGTGAAAAGTGAAAGTGAAGTCGCTCAGTCATGTCCGACTCTTAGCAACCCCATGGATTGCAGCCTACCAGGCTCCTCTGTCCATGGGATTTTCCAGGCAAGCGTACTGGAGTGGGATGCCATTGCCGTCTCCGGAGAACATGCTAAGACATCCTAAATAAATGATTCTGTTGAAGTGCCTTATGTTTGTCCAACTAACTACAAAAGCATTTACAAACTGATGGCACTTCACTCTGAACTGCCTTCAGCGGTCAGTGCAGCATACCTGTTATTTGACACACTTGAAAATAATAAGATACATACTTGCTGGCTTTCTTTTATTCCTTTGAATTAGTCCAAATTAATGAAGCTTCAATTTTATCACCAGAGACAGATATCTGTTTCGCGTGTCTTCTCTTTGTCTCAGAAAGGGATTTTATTATTTGTTTTGAGGAGACTTTTCACTGGCTTGCCAGCATTCCTTCAAGTTTTACTCAGATTAAGATGATGTTTGAGTCTGATTAGAAGTCTGCATCCATACATTGGTGACGGTCCCTCTGCCTGTCACCCTGGGCTAGGTCGGAACCTAGTGGTCACCCTATGCAACAGTGTCATTTTCAGATGGGGACTGAGGTTCAGAGAAGTGAAATGACACCCATGTGTTACAGCCAGCTTTGCCCAGCCCCGACCAGGATTTCAGCCCTCAACTTGACACCTTAGATGAGGATTGGAATCAAAGCATCATCTGATTCCTGTGCTTCCTACAAACACACGCCTATTTATCCTCATCAAACTGTTATGTCCCCTGTGTGATCCTAGTGAGACACCTGCCATGAGCCTGGCTTCCAGTATGGGTCCAAAAGGGCAGGAGACACATGACCTGGTCAGTTTAAGAAAACCATTCAGTTTACTCAGCAAAAAGGGAACATTGTACATAATAATCCAAATGAAGTTTTTGGCCAACCTGATATCATCTCTCAGTTTTTATCCTTTAATCTCTAGGTTTAAATTTCCTAGCAGTAATTACCCCTAACCTCTGCCTGTAATCACAACAGTACTCAATACGAAGTCTTCCTGCAGCAATTAAAAAAAAGCCCTCATTCTTTTTCATGCTAAACTCTGATAGAAGCTCTGTTGCACAGGAATCTTCTGAAAGACTGAATGCAGGCCTGTTTTGTTACCCATTCATTTGTGACTTCAATCATTACTGTAAGCACATCTTCTACAAAACAAATGCTAAATTATACATTGTGTATCTTTTCAAGCACATTAGATAAATTTTTAAACAGACTAGGAGGAATGATCATGTCACAAGCTTAAAATAAACTAAGCTACAGGGTGGATTCCATAACCTCATTTAATATTGATAGCAGCTCCACTTAAATCTTGAAAAAGCAAATACCTTTAATAAATTTCATGTGAATAATTATATATTTTGATATAACTATCATACAGGAGTGTGTACACATATAAATCTATAGGTAGAATTATATACATTTCAATATATACCATATATATTTTTTCTTCTCATATTTTTCTCTTTAGTAAAACAAAGCAGTTTTACTTGTACATGGATGTACAATGCTACATTAAGTCCTGAGTGATTTAAGAGATCGTTAATAAACTACAGTAAATTCTAGTCTTGCAGCTTAAGATCCAGTAGATTCAGTTAACAAAAATGTGAACGCAATGTTTAAAAATATGCATTCAATGAGCTCATTTTGTGCTTAGCAGAGAAAGCTTGAACGTGCAGGACACCCATTCGGTAAAAACTTCTTGAATATTCAAGATTAAACAAATATCCTATTTCAATGGATTTATAGAAGCTGATGTAACCTACATCCAATGTGTCAAGCATGGAAGACTCCAGTCATGATTGGACTGAAAATCCCTTTTGCAGAATGTGAAATTCTGTGTAAACATCAGTGCTTAGGGATTATACAAAAAGTTCAGCCTCAAACGGGGAAAAAGGAAAATACAACAAAATAATTTAAAATGCTTTTCCTGGGATACAGCCAGCCACATGGAAGGGATATTTAAAAAAAAAAAAGAGTCTTCTGGTAAAAGGGGAAACCAGATGAAAGTCACTGGGGAGGTCTGACCAGCCACCACCAGGGAAGCCCCAGGATGGCTCGGCTTCAGGGGCCCAGGGTGACGGAGCCTCCAGGACAGACTCTGGACTGTCTGACGGACACAATGAGAAGGCCACATTCACCCGTGACGGGCAGGGGCGGCCGCCCCGCAATGTCACCGTGGCCAGCATGGCCCCGGCTCTGCTCAGGCACTCAGAGGAGGCGGTGAGGGCTCCAGGCCCCTGGTCGGGGGCTGCTCGGATGAGAAGGCACTGTGTGGCGAGGTTCCATCTCCAGTCCTATCCTGTCCCGTGGCTGCTGTAGTCGAAGACGCCCTTCTTGAAGAATGGCGAGAACTCGCACACGGTGTGTTTGGACAGCGTCAGCCCCACCTTGTCGATGTGCAGCGGGGACGTGGCCGACTGGAGCATCACGCTGAAAAAGTCCCTGAGGTACCGCTGGGAAGAGACGAGAGGCAAAGACACGGTCAAGACACAGGTAGGGAGGAGTCGGCGGGGAGGAACGCCTAGTAACGATGCCCCTCCTGGCGTGGAGGGGCTGCCGCTGCCCTTAGAAACAGCGCAGGGACCCTCCTCTGCTGCCTTCCCCACGTCGGACCTACCTGGGGAGCAGCCACGGCGTCCAGCGAGCGCGTGACACCTCTTGGTTCTGACGCACACGACATGCTGTCTGCAGACAAGCACGGGGAACGCCGGGCAGCGGGCGCTGGGGGTGGGGTCTGCTTTCCAGCACAGCGCTGGTAGTTAATACCCCGCTTTTTCAGTCAAGTCACATGCGCTAAGTCACTCCAGTTGTGTCCAGCTCTTTGCAACACTATGGCCTGCAGCCCGCGGATTCATGTTCCCCCGCCCAACTCACTAACAGAAAGGCCACTAAGAGGAAGGAGAACAAAACTGCTAATGGTCTGCACAATGCGGAATGCACATTTTTACTCTTATGGACCTGGGGATTTCTGCAGAACTAACGTCTCTAGCACTAACATGTCCTTATTCAATAATGTGTCAAGCGGCACAGGCCCTCTGTGCTCTGCAGCCTTCTTATACACTAAAGGAAAAGAAACGCTGCGGCCGAGAGGGTCCACTGCAAACACAAACATTTACAGGCCACCCAGCAAAGGAAGCTCTTGCTGAGATTAACTGCTCTGAACCCCGTGCTCACCCCAACCCCAACCTTTGCACATGTCTGTGGCAGCACTGGCCAGCTCTTCTGGCACCAAACTGAGTAAAGCTGCTCTGAGTCCAAGACCTGAGATGCTGGGGCTGAAATCAGACACGGGCACCAGCAAGATATGTTAATGGAAAAGAGAACATGCAGAAATATTTAATACAGTTCCAGTATGGCAAAGGCTACCTATAACTGAAAATGGGGTGCCAGGGGTGGGCATGCATCTAACAGGAGAAGGCCAGGCATGCAGCTAACATCCTACAATGCTCAACATCCTACAAGCCTCTGTGCAAAGAATTATTTACCCCAAATGTCACTAGTGACACGGATAATGAACCTGTGGCCTGGTCGAAGAAGCCAAATTCAGCTGGCTGAATGAATAACCCACCTCAAATTTACCTCTGAAAGAAGACATTCTGCTCAAGGAAAATCTGTTAGCTACTTTTGTGTGTGTGTGATTGCTAATAAGGTTTTTTTTTTCTTTTTTTACTTTATTTTACTTTACAGTACTGTATTGGTTTTGGCATACATTGACATGAATCCATCATGGGTGTACATGAACTCCCAAACATGAACCCCGACTCCCACCCCACATCATCCCTCCAGATCATCCCCATACACCAGCCCCAAGCATCCTGCATCCTGCATCGAACATAGACTGGTGATTCATTTCTTACATGATAGTATACATATTTCGATGCTATTCTCCCAAATCATCCCACCTTCTCCCTCTCCCTCAGAGTCCAAAAGTCCGCTCTACACATCTGTTAGCTACTTTCTTAAAAGCAGTAACAGGGACTACTAATAATTAACACTCATACGGTAATTTATAGTTTCTAAAAATCGAACACCTAACTCTTTGTGTTTTATGGAAGTGTAACTGGAGCAACCCCACATCCAAGGAGTGGTGGCTGCGCGGGCGCAGGAAGGTCTAGAGGAGCTATCCCTCGCTGAAGGTCAGTAAGGGCGGCGGTGAGGAGATACCCTTCGTCCAAGGTAAGAGAAACCCAAGTAAGATGATAGGCATTGCAAGAGGGCATCAGAGGGCAGACACACTGAAACCATACTCACAGAAAACTAGTCAATCTGATAACACTAGGACCACAGCCTTGTCTAACTCAATGAAACCAAGCCATGCCTGAGGGGCAACCCAAGACGGGCAGGTCACGGTGGAGAGGGCTGACAGAATCTGGTCCACTGGAGAAGGGAAAGGCAAGCCACTTCAGTATTCTTGCCTTGAGAACCCCATGAACAGTATGAAAAGGCAACATGATAGGATACTGAAAGAGGAACTCCCCAGGTCGGTAGATGCCCAACACGCTACTGGAGATCAGTGGAGAAATAACTCCAGAAAGAATGAAGGCATGGAGCCAAAGCAAAAACAATACCCAGCTGTGGATGTGACTGGTGATAGAAGCAAGGTCCGATGCTGTAAACAATATTGCATAGGAACTGGGAAAGTCAGGTCCATGAATCAAGGCAAATTGGAAGCGCTCAACATCGACATTCTAGGAATCAGTGAACTAAAATGGACTGGAATGGGTGAATTTAACTCAGATGACCATTATGTCTACTACTGCGGGCAGGAATCCCTCAGAAGAAATGGAGTAGCCATCATGGTCAACAAAAGAGTCCGAAATGCAGTACTTGGATGCAATCTCAAAACCGACAGAATGATCTCTGTTTGTTTCCAAGGTAAACCATTCAATATCACAGTAATTCAAGTCTATGCCCCAACCAGAAACACTGAAGAAGCTCAAGTTAAACAGTTCTATGAAAACCTACAAGACCTTTTAGAATTAACACCCAAAAAAGATGTCCTTTTCATTATAGCGGACTGGAATGC
>SJYX01014603.1:318808-365118 GCA_006410675.1 Oreotragus oreotragus
ACCTGGTGGGCTACAGTCCATGGGGTCGCAAAGAGTCGGACATGACTGAGCAACTGACACACTTTGGACATGGAAGCAAAGGGGTGGGGAAAGCGAGAGAGAGGAGAAAAAAAAAAGGAGAAAAGCCACACAGAGGCTGTTGCTGAGCAGGTCACAGCCGTGCACATACAGCTGGGCTAGGTCCTGCTGGGGACTCTGAGAAACACGAACACTGTATTTCCAATCACCCCGAAAGAGAGGGGGAGCTGGCAGGCTCCCCATGGAAAGACGTGCAGCCTCCCTGTGGGGTCCCTCCAGGGCCTCGCCTCCCGCTGGTTCCCAGCTGGGCTGGGTCCTCCTCGGCTTTGGAGGAGGCTGGGGGAGAAGAGCTGAGAGGCCCTGGGGACACTGCCTGCATACGCTGGACCCGCCCCGCCAGGCAGGACCAGCATAACCTGGGGGCTACGGGGTAGGGAGGAGCACGTATCAGCTGTGCGATGGGCCTGGGGGGGATGAGGGGTCTCAGTCGGGGCTGCAAAGGGGAGGGTACCCACGCCGGGAGCCAGGCATTGCGTGTCAGTCTTTGCTCCTGGCCCAGCTGCTGCCCCCACTCTGAGCTCGCACTGTGACTTCAGCATGTGGTTTTCTAATGAGGACTTTCTGAATTCACAGCAAGCTGACTCATTACTTTCCTAGGGCTAAACAGTCCTTTTTAAAGGAATTAAAATACAAGTTTTATTGCAACCTTAGGTGATAAGAACTCAGGCGAATGGGATTTCACGCACTGAGCCTAAGTGAATCTATCATCAAGTGACTGCAAAACTTTCAGATGAGAGAGGTGCCCATGAGCCCCCGCCTGCCAGGCTGGACTGCAACAGGTTGGTGGGAGCAGTCGAGACGGCTGTTGGCACAGAGCCCCGGGCCTCGGCTACACTGCAGTCCTGCCACGGACTCCCAGGCTTCATGCTCTCACATGAGTGGCCTCGTGTTGTGTTATATAACTCCACCTATAGCATCATAAGGGCCTCTCTCATAGCTCAGTTGGTAAAGAATCTGCCTGCAGTGCAGGAGACCGGGGTTCGATACCTGGGTCGGGAAGATCCTCTGGAGAAGGAAATGGCAACCCACTCCAGTATTCTTGCCTGGAGAATCCCATGGACAGAGGAGCCTGGCAGGCTACAGTCCATGGGGTCACAAGAGTCGGACATGACTTAGTGACTAAACCACCACTGAATCATATCTATACACAATACTGATTATCTCTAAAAATGACATCTTTCTACACACCTATTAGCTACACAGCTATAACCTCTCTACTATGCCTATATAACTATAACTATGCCTATAATCATATTCACATAATATAATCTACAGTTAAATCTATATATCTTATTAGATGAGGGACAGAGAAGCCTGCCCATGCTGCAGGCCACAAGGCTGTGAGGAGTAGGACACGACTTAGCGACTGAACAAGACCAAGATCACGCTTTATCTCATTTGTAACTGGTAACATATGCACTGCATGTCTCCTCCTCCAGTGAGGATTAACAGGATGGTGATGCAGCTATGCCATTATCATCAGGGGCCCTAAAGGACAACCTGGCTCCCAGAAGGGACTAGAATTTTACTGGGACACCCCTTTATCTACACTCAGGACAATGTGTACACTGGGGAAAAGGAAAAAGCAGTATTTCTGGCAGAAACGAGCAAGTGGAACTGAACAGACACGAACACTGCTAGAAATGAATGATATAAAGGTGACACCGTCATAGACATGACTCCAAATGGCCACTAACTCCAAAACCATTTTAGTAACTAGGTGTCCCCGGAAGGAGGCGGGTTTTCTTTCCATCATCCAGCACAGCTATTCTCTCTGCTTTAGCTGCGTTTCTGACACTCCCCCGGGGCCGGGAGCTAATTAAGTGCTTCAGTTTAGAAGACCATCCCTCCCCATCCCTGCTGTGCTGCAGCAAGTGTGAGATGGAAGGGATGGCAGAGAGAAGAGATGAAAATGGCATTTCATTCTGTAGGGTAAACGGTGAGGTCAACAGGAGCCTGGAGCTCACAGCCGTCTCCAAGCGAGGCAGGCCAGCTTCCCCCATGCGCAGGGCACCGGAGGGAGGCCAGGCCACTGGCTCCACGCGTCACTGGGGATGCCTGGTTCTGCGTCAGAGGCCATGAGACACGACAGAGAAGGAAACAAACAGGGGTCCCTTGCTGCATCTAGGAGGAGAGCAGGAACAATCCTCCAGCCATGGTTTAATTCTGTAATATTCAAGCCTCGTTTCATTTTGCTGTTAAAAGTGACCTGGGAAATGAAAAATGTTCAGTACTGAACTCCACAGCAGAGCAGGCCCGGCTCTGAAGCCCACCATATTGGGCTGTGCTGCGATCCTTTCATCTGATGCTACCTCCATCAGGAGGAAAGAGCCGGAGAATCCCTGTTGTTTGCCAAGCCCCAAACACCTTGTGAATGAGGGCGGAAGCTGGGAAGATGACAGATGTTAAGGATTTACTGGGGACTGAGGTGGGGTTCTCATTGGGACTGATGTTAAAGAGTATCAAAAGCCTCAAAAATGGAAAAGCTACCACTGCAGCTGTGTCTGGGGTGAACAGAAACGGCCTCTGTCCTGGTTAACCCTATGTGTCGACTTGCTGGGCCACCAGGCGCCCAGATATTTTGTTGCTGTCCAGTCGCTCAGCCATGTCTGACTGTTCTGCAACGCCATGGACTGCAGCACGCCAGGCTTCCCTGTCCATGGGATTTCCAGGCAAGAATCCTGGAGTGGGTTGGCACGCTACTCCAAACGTTATTTCTGTGTCTGTGTGTGTGTGAGGCTGTTTCTGGATGAGATGAACATCTGAGTCAACAGACTGGGTGGAGCACACGGTCCTCACTTACGTGGGTGGGCCTCGTCCAACAGGCTGGAGAAAAGGCGGACCCTCCCCCGAGTAAGAAGAATGCGTGCCTGACTGTGCTGAGCAGGGACAGCGGTCCTTCCCGTCTCTGGGTGCGTAGAAACATCAACCTGCAGGATGGAACGCGCTCCACCAGCTCCCCTGGTCCTCTGGCCTCAGTGACTGGACCGCTGCTCTCCCTGACACATGACTGCTGACTGCACATATTAGGACCTCCAAACCCCAAGCTAGTGAAATGCTTAAAAAAAAAAAAAAAAGCACTATTTCAGTGTCATTGACTGTATATAGAAATGCAAAAGACACAAATATGTGTAAATATGTGAATCTCACTGTCTGGTTCAGATGATGTTGAGGGTCTTGGGCACCCACGCTCACTTCATCACTGCCCTTGGCTCTCACTCGACAGAGCTGTGAGCCACACTGACTCCGCCTCTCGTGTGTCTCTCTAATCTGCCCACTTTCCTCCGTGCCAACAGCCATCACACCCTCCTTGAGGCCACAGTCACGCCTTGTCTGGAGACAGTAACAGCCCAGCCACCACTCTTGCTGCCTCCGTCTCCCCTGCTCCCTCCATTCTCTCTAGGGTAGTCAAATGTCAGCCCTCCTCTCATCTGCGTACAGGGCTCCATGGGCCTTGCTGTCCTGTGGCTCAGGTCCAAAGTCAGGGACATGGCTTTAGGATCTGGCTTTTCCTTCCCTGTCTACGTCCATACCCGTCTCATCTTTCTACGGCAGACTCAGATTCCTGGATCCCGTCCCAGTCTCGCTGAATCAGAATATACTAGAACACAGTCAGAGAATTTGGATCTTTCAACAAGCTACTTGAGATAAATTCAAAGATTGGCCACACGTGTTTGTGGGCAACTGTTTTGGAAGTCACGTCCTCTGATAACCTTGGAGGTGGTCCCTGACTGTCTGAGTAGTTACTTGATGAGTCGTCTCCACTCCGACAGGACCATGAGCTCCTTGGAGACGGGAAGCACTCAACTGATGCATGCGAGGCCGGCCCAATCGGGCACAGGAAGCGGTCGTGAGCATGGGCAGTGACTGCCATGATCAACGGACTGCTTTAACACAGACAGCAAAGGCCATCAAGAGGGAGACCATGAGACATCACGTGCCTCCTGAGACGCGGGGCAAGAGGGAGACCATGAGACATCACGTGCCTCCTGAGACGCGGGGCAAGAGGGAGACCATGAGACATCACGTGCCTCCTGAGACGCGGGGCAAGAGGGAGACCATGAGACATCACGTGCCTCCTGAGACGCGGGGCAAGAGGGAGACCATGAGACATCACGTGCCTCCTGAGACGCGGGGCAAGAGGGAGACCATGAGACATCACGTGCCTCCTGAGACGCGGGGCAAGAGGGAGACCATGAGACATCACGTGCCTCCTGAGACGCGGGGCAAGAGGGAGACCATGAGACATCACGTGCCTCCTGAGACGCGGGGCAAGAGGGAGACCATGAGACATCACGTGCCTCCTGAGACGCGGGGCAAGAGGGAGACCATGAGACATCACGTGCCTCCTGAGACGCGGGGCAAGAGGGAGACCATGAGACATCACGTGCCTCCTGAGACGCGGGGCAAGAGGGAGACCATGAGACATCACGTGCCTCCTGAGACGCGGGGCAAGAGGGAGACCATGAGACATCACGTGCCTCCTGAGACGCGGGGCAAGAGGGAGACCATGAGACATCACGTGCCTCCTGAGACGCGGGGCAAGAGGGAGACCATGAGACATCACGTGCCTCCTGAGACGCGGGGCAAGAGGGAGACCATGAGACATCACGTGCCTCCTGAGACGCGGGGCAAGAGGGAGACCATGAGACATCACGTGCCTCCTGAGACGCGGGGCAAGAGGGAGACCATGAGACATCACGTGCCTCCTGAGACGCGGGGCAAGAGGGAGACCATGAGACATCACGTGCCTCCTGAGACGCGGGGCAAGAGGGAGACCATGAGACATCACGTGCCTCCTGAGACGCGAGGCAAGAGGGAGACCATGAGACATCACGTGCCTCCTGAGACGCGGGGCAAGAGGGAGACCATGAGACATCACGTGCCTCCTGAGACGCGGGGCAAGAGGGAGACCATGAGACATCACGTGCCTCCTGAGACGCGGGGCAAGAGGGAGACCATGAGACATCACGTGCCTCCTGAGACGCGGGGCAAGAGGGAGACCATGAGACATCACGTGCCTCCTGAGACGCGGGGCAAGAGGGAGACCATGAGACATCACGTGCCTCCTGAGACGCGGGGCAAGAGGGAGACCATGAGACATCACGTGCCTCCTGAGACGCGGGGCAAGAGGGAGACCATGAGACATCACGTGCCTCCTGAGACGCGGGGCAAGAGGGAGACCATGAGACATCACGTGCCTCCTGAGACGCGGGGCAAGAGGGAGACCATGAGACATCACGTGCCTCCTGAGACGCGGGGCAAGAGGGAGACCATGAGACATCACGTGCCTCCTGAGACGCGGGGCAAGAGGGAGACCATGAGACATCACGTGCCTCCTGAGACGCGGGGCAAGAGGGAGACCATGAGACATCACGTGCCTCCTGAGACGCGGGGCAAGAGGGAGACCATGAGACATCACGTGCCTCCTGAGACGCGGGGCAAGAGGGAGACCATGAGACATCACGTGCCTCCTGAGACGCGGGGCAAGAGGGAGACCATGAGACATCACGTGCCTCCTGAGACGCGGGGCAAGAGGGAGACCATGAGACATCACGTGCCTCCTGAGACGCGGGGCAAGAGGGAGACCATGAGACATCACGTGCCTCCTGAGACGCGGGGCAAGAGGGAGACCATGAGACATCACGTGCCTCCTGAGACGCGGGGCAAGAGGGAGACCATGAGACATCACGTGCCTCCTGAGACGCGGGGCAAGAGGGAGACCATGAGACATCACGTGCCTCCTGAGACGCGGGGCAAGAGGGAGACCATGAGACATCACGTGCCTCCTGAGACGCGGGGCAAGAGGGAGACCATGAGACATCACGTGCCTCCTGAGACGCGGGGCAAGAGGGAGACCATGAGACATCACGTGCCTCCTGAGACGCGGGGCAAGAGGGAGACCATGAGACATCACGTGCCTCCTGAGACGCGGGGCAAGAGGGAGACCATGAGACATCACGTGCCTCCTGAGACGCGGGGCAAGAGGGAGACCATGAGACATCACGTGCCTCCTGAGACGCGGGGCAAGAGGGAGACCATGAGACATCACGTGCCTCCTGAGACGCGGGGCAAGAGGGAGACCATGAGACATCACGTGCCTCCTGAGACGCGGGGCAAGAGGGAGACCATGAGACATCACGTGCCTCCTGAGACGCGAGGCAAGAGGGAGACCATGAGACATCACGTGCCTCCTGAGACGCGAGGCAAGAGGGAGACCATGAGACATCACGTGCCTCCTGAGACGCGAGGCAAGAGGGAGACCATGAGCCATCACGTGCCTCCTCTGAGATGTGAGGGAAGAGGGAGACCATGAGACATCATGTGCCTCCTGGGATGCGAGGCAAGAGGGAGACCTTGAGACATCACGTGCCTCCTCTGAGATGTGAGGCAAGAGGGAGACCATGAGACATCACGTGCCTCCTGAGATGCGAGGGAGCAACATCATCACCTCTGCAGTGTCTCTGCCCCAGAAAGTTGGACTTGAACTCAGTCAAGCCACTCGATCTAACAACTGGTTGAACTGTGGTGTCGTAGAAGACTCTTGAGAGTCCCTTGGATTGCAAGGAGATCAAACCAGTCCATCCTAAAGGAAATCAGTCCTGAATATTCATTGGAAGGACTGATGCTGAAACTGAAATTCTAATACTTTGGCCACCTGAGGTGAAGTACTGATTCATTGGAAAAGATCGTGATGCTGGGAAAGATTGTAGGCAGGAGGAGAAGGGGATGACAGAGGATGAGATGGTTGGATGGCATCACCGACTTGATGGACATGAGTTTGAGCAAGCTCTGGGAGTTGGAGATGGACAGGGAAGTCTAGTGTGCTGCAGTCCATGGGGTCACAAAGAATCAGACACGACTGAGTGACTGAACTAAACCAAGAGGCATGTGGTGAATAGCATCATGGGATGCAACCAGCAAAACCTCAAATGTGAGAATTCCCTGGATAAATGACATGGTTTCATCAACAAACAAATGAGTAGAAAACAAGGTGAGGTGAGGTAAGGTGAAGTCGCTCAGTCATGTCCGACTCTTTGCGACGCCGTGGACTGTAACCTACTAGGCTTCTCTGTCCATGGGATTCTCCAGGCAAGAATACTGGAGTGGATTGCCATTTCCTTCTCCAGGGGATCTTCCCAACCCAGGGATCGAACCCGGGTCTCCCACATTGGAGGCAGATGCTTTAACCTCTGAGCCACCAGAGGAAAGGGAAATCTATAGATTATAAGACACTTTTTAAAGAGATTTATCCTAAAATATTTATGGATAAAATAATATGATATCCCTAGTGGTTCAGTTGCTAAAGAATCCCCCTGCAATGTAGGAGACCAAGGTTCAATCCCTGGATTGAGAAGATCCCCTGGAGAAAGGAATGGCTGTCCACTCCAGAATTCATGCCTGGAGAATTCCATGGACAGAGGAGCCTGGCCACAGGATTGCAAAGAGTTGGACAAGACTGAGCGAAGTAAGCATGCAGTATGGTATCTGGCATTTGTTTTAAAATAATCCTGTGAATGGGTGTGTATAGTGACTGAGGAAGAAATGAAACGAAACAGGTCATATGCTGACAATGATGAAGCTGGGTGATACGAGAGGGTGCACTGGGTTTATAACATCATTCTTTCTGGTTTTTTAATAGACACTGTCACAAAAAATAAAGTTTAACAAAATGTCCAAGCCATCAATTTCTATCTCATGATATCTCAAAGATCCTTTAGTGTACTGAGAGCTGGAGATGGTTATATATCCTTCTGAAGAGCAGAAATTTGCTCACTTTATAGGCTGCATCCCTTGACTCTAAGAGCCCTTTGAACACCTGCTATCAACAAACCCAACACTCTTGGTAAAGGCGGTTTCTCTCTGGAGCCAGAATGGGTTGCACAGGGTTGCCACAGAAGGCCCTCTGCCCCAAGGAGAGCCAGAACCATTTCCTGGAAGGAGGGCGATCTTCTCTTCTACACGGACATTCTAACTTTATCTTGATGCTAAAATCAACGTGTTCTAGTCCTTCTGCTTCTTCACACTAACTTGACAGCAGATCATCTCAACTTTCCTGTCTGACCGGATGAAGGGGAACTTGGTTTTAGTACTGTAGAAAGAACAGAGAAAAAGGGCAGAGCAAGGGGCAGCCCGTTTTCAGATTTCATAAGCGAACCTTGAAGCAAAAGTCTTCACATATCATACTGACAGTGTAATTAAAAGTCGCAACAGGTCACTTAGAATATCCCAAGTGATACTATGAGGCAGGTGAACGGGAAGGCCCTCTGCACCAAGCATCAGTGAGGAAAAGCCTTTGTGGTGATGCATGAAAATTACAGGGAAAGATAAACTTTATGCCTGTCAATTACATCAATATTCAACCAGTCCTCTCACCTAGCTTATGCTTCTGTGTGATTAAAAGAGCTATCCTTCTTTTTTTCTCACTATTCAAATGTTTTAATTTTTGAAATGTTTCTGTATTCAAATGTCTTAATTTATAAAGGTGGTCTGTGCTGGGTGGGTACCTCATTGATTTGCATAATCTTAAAATCATTGATTCATAAAGATAGACATCTAACCTTGAGTGTGGAAAGAACAAGTGAATAAAACTGGTGCTTGGCAAAGATAGATAAATAGACACTTCCAAATTTCAGAGTGACGAGTGAGTCACTCTTAATGAAATATACGTTATTATATGCTTAGCCGTAGAGAAAGTGTGTATAAAAATATAATTTGTTTAGATGATGATCACCTTCCTTATAATAATTAAACCTCAGACTCTTGAGAGAAATGTGTACTAGAGCCACTTTCACTCACCCACTCACCTACCTACCCACCCACCCATCCATCCTTCCCTCCTCTCTTGAGCAAAGCACTTAAAGGACAAGAGAAAAATAAGAGGATGCAGAGAGGACAGAAGTGAAAGGAAAATGAAGGCAGAAAAAAGGGAAAGGAAGGAGATTACCAATGCATGAGGACTACATTTATAAAAAAATTTATAAAATTCACAAATAAACTTTGTTTTTAAGGCAGGTAAAGGTTAATAGAAAAGTGGAGAGGAAGCAAAACTTCTCATATCCATCTCTCTACACACAGCCACTATTAACTTCTCACACCAGGTTATATCTGTTATAATTAGTAACCTACGCAGACACATCACTGTCACTCAAAGTCCATAGTTCACGTTAGGGTTCACTCTTGCCTGTTCTATGGGCTTTGACAATATATTAAGTCATGTATCCACCATGACAGTATCAAGCAGAGCAGTTTCACGGTCTTAAAAATCCTCTGTGTTCTGCCTATTAATTCTTCCCCAGCCCTGACCCTCTTACTGGGTCTGCAGTTTTGGCTTTTCCAGAATGTCACATGGCTGGACTCATACAGGACGCAGTCTTTTCAGATTGGCTTCTGTTGCTTAGTCCTATGTATTTAAGGCTCCATGTCTTCTCAAGACTTGATGGCTCATTCCTTTTTAAGGTCAGTCATATTTCACTGTCTGGATGTACCACAGTTTAGTTATCCAGTCACCTCCAGAAGGACATCTTGACTGCTTCCAAGTTTTAGCAATTACAAATAAAGCTGCTATAAACATTCATGTGTGGGTTTCTGTGTGAACATGCGCTTTCAACTCATTTGGGTAAACACCAATGATTTCAAATGCCAAACTGTATGGTAAGAGTGTGTTTGGTTTCATAAGAAACTTCCAAACTGTCTTCAAAAGTGGCGGTTATCACGCATTCCTGCCACCAGTGAAGGAGAGTTCCTGCTGCTCCACCTGCTCACTGGCATCTGATATCCATGGAGTTTTGGATTTTGGCCACTCTAATAGGTGTACGGAAATAGCTCACTGCTATTTCAATTTTGCATGTCCCAACTGGCAAATGGTGCTCATAGACGTCCCTCCTGTATTAGCCACGGGGACATCTTCTTTGGTGGCGTGCCTGTTCAGATCCTCTACCTGCTTTTTAGTTGGGTTTTTCATTTTCTTACTGTTGAGTTTTAAAAGCTCATTGTATGTTTTGATTGAGTCCTTTATCAGATGTGTCTTTTGCAGATATTTTATCCCCAGTATGAGGTTGGCATTCTCATTCTCTTGGCATTGTCTTTCTTAGAGCAGAAAATTTTCAATTTTAGTCAAGTCCAGCTTATCAACTGCTTCTTTTATGGATTGTGTCTTTGATGCTGTATCTGAAAAAAATCACTGCCATACCCAAGGTCATCTGTGTTTCCTCCTACGTTATCTTCTAGGAGTTTTAGTTGTGCATTTTACAAACAGTCTGGATTACTGTAGCTTTTGAAGCCTGGGTAGCGTAAGTTCTCCAACTTTTTCTCCTTCAATATTATACTAGCTATCCTGGGTCCTTTGGTCCTCCATACAGACTGGAGAATCAATGTCCACAAATAACTTACTGAGGGATTTCACTGAATCCACAGATCAAGTTGGAAGACCTGATCCTCTTGACAATATTGAGTCTTCCTATCCATAAACATGGACTATATCTTCATTGGTTTAGTTATTTCTTTCATCAGAGATTTTATTCATCAGAGTTCTCTTCATATAGATCATATACATATTCTATTAAATTTTTACCTAAGCATTTAATTTGGGGTCCTAATGTACATTCTATTGTGTTCTTCATTTCAATTCCAATGTTTCATTGCTGGTATACAGGAAAGTGATTGTTCATGTATCCTGCGATCTTGTCATAATTGCTTATCAGTTTCAGGAGATTTCTTGTCAATTATTTTGGATTTTCTATAGAGACAATCATGTCATTTGTGAGTAAGTGCTTTATTTCTCCCTTCTGAATCAGAATAATCTTTTATATCCTTATCTTACTGCATTAATTAGAACTTTGTTTAATTTTAAAAGTAAACTGTAAGTCATACAGCAACTGGAATGTAGCAATTTTTAACAGAAGAATTTCTAGGGTCTGCTATGTACCTCGGGGAAGGCAATGGAACCCCACCCCAGTACTCTTGCCTGGAAAATCCAATGGACGGAGGAGCCTGGTGGGCTGCAGTCCATGGGGTCGCTAACAGTCGGACAGACTGAGCGACTTCACTTTCACTTTTCTCTTTCATGCATTGGAGAAGGAAATGGCAACCCACTCCAGTATTCTTGCCTGGAGAATCCCAGGGACGTGGGAGCCTGGTGGGCTGCCGTCTATGGGGTCACACAGAGTCGGACACGACTGAAGTGACTTAGCAGCAGCAGCTATGTACCTGGTACCTATCCAAGGATTTTACATGTATTCTCATTTAACTTTCACAACCACTCTATGAAGTGGGTATTATCAGTGTTTCCATTTTATGGACTAAACCCCATGGACTGTGGCCCACCAGATTCTTCCATCCGTGGGATTTCCCAGGCAAGCGTACTGGAGTGAGTCACCATTTACTTCTCCAGGAGATCGTCCCATATCGGGGATCAAACCTGAGTCTCCTGCTTGGCAGGTGGATTCTTTACTACTGAGCCGCCTGGGAAGCCTGACTGCTCTAGTACTTTCAAGGAAAAAGTCTGAGAAATTTCTCAGGTTCCTATCTCCAAAGGTGGTGGTTTTATTCTTGAAAACTTTATTATTTTAGAGGATTCCCCTTGTTTTCATTAATTAGAGTTACTCCTTGAAATGACAGACTATAAGATGATTAGCAGAAATGTTTCAAGTAGATGATAACATTTTCTGAAATTAGTGACCCAAAATGCACCTCTCATCAATCAACAAAAACAAAACAAAACAAAAACTCATCTCCTGGAGATAATACAAGCAGATTTTCTGAGAATTCAGTGAAGGTGAGGCATGTGTAAAGTATCATGGGACACTGAGAATTCCACTAGATGTCGGTTCTGCTGTCTTCAAGGAACTGAAGAGTACCACAGGGGAAATTTGAGACAGAAACGCACCTTTTGATACAAGTGAGAGAGTAACAAGGGTCTTAAAAGAGGCGGAAGTCTCACGGACATTCCAGGACAAAGTGTGCGGCAGACCCAGCTTCACCTCAGGCTCAGAGTGTGTGCGGGTTAAGAGGAGGTGCCTGCCCTGAAGACACTCTAGTGCAGACTGAGGCTTTGCCAGTCACTGGCTACACAACCTTCTTTGTCCTCCCAAAGACTTAATTATTTCACGTGTAAAATGGGGATAATAATAGAAGCCCTCAAAAGCTGGCTGGTGGAGTAAACAGCATGATGTACCAAGCCTTTCACTCAGGCCTGGCTGTCAGTAATAAACACACAGTGAATGGGAGTCAGCTGTCGTACTATGTGAAAGCCTGTGGAACTGCCAACATTCCACCATTTTTGACCTACAACAATGGCAGGTTTGACCCAACAGTAAGGATATCTGCCTTTAAGTAGAGTACTGATAACAAGCACCTTTCCACTCCAGATAAACGCATCAGACAGACTGATGTGGTCATTTCCTGGTACTTCCACAACCTTTTCTGCTGGGCAGTAGTCTGTGTTACTAGAAGGGCTGGGGGAGCTGGGAAGCATGTCACACAGGGAGAGTTGCTATCAGAACCCTCCGGCTGCCCGATGGCAGGCTCTGTCAACGACATACACATTTACACGGACCAGTTCCAGTGGGGCCACAGTGGCAGCAACAGGGAGATCCGCCCACGTGAGAAACCTCCAGAGACTACGGCTCTTTTGGAGCAGAAGTGCTGGGTGGCATTTGAGCACGAGATGCAAAGCAGTAACAGGCCAGATTCTCCAGGTATAAACCAGAGTGGGCCCCATAACTCTGGATGGGTGGATCCCATGCAAGTCTGTCAATAAGAGTGAGTTCTGGAGGACAAATTTACACTTCTCCACATGGCATCACACATCCTGACTCACTCTTGCCTTTTTCTGGTGCTACACACCCTGACCCTCCTGGCTACCACCACACACACCACTTATATTCCTCTCTCCGTGGTGAGAAAATTAATCTCTAGAACATCTCATGACCGGCAGAAATTTCTGTTGCTACCCATCATCTTTACAATAATTATTTTAACAGTTTTACAAGTAAGGCTTCCCTGATAGCTCAGTTGGTAAAGAATCTGCCTTGTTACCCATCATCTTTACAATAATTATTTTAACAGTTTTACAAGTAAGGCTTCCCTGATAGCTCAGTTGGTAAAGAATCTGCCTGCAATGCAGGAGACCCCAGTTCAATTCCCGGGTCTGGAAGGTCCACTGGAGAGGGGATAGGCTACCTACTACTCTAGTATTCTTGGGCTTCCCTTGTGCTCAGCTGGTAAAAAATCCGCCTGCAATCCAGGAGACCTGGGTTCAATCCCTGGGTTGGGAAGATCTCTTGAAGAAGGGAAAAGCTACCCACTCCAGTATTCTGGCCTGGAGAATTCTATGGACTGCATAGTCCATGGGGTCACAAAGAGTTGGACACGACTGAGCGACTTAAAAAAAAAGTTATAAAGTAGGTGTCTATGTCTTTCATGTGAAGATATTTGACATTTTTTTGCTGATAAACTCAAACACGAGGTCCCAATCTTGGATCTATTTTAACAGCAAAGAAGACTGAAATGCAATCGGATGCTTGCTTATGGAAGCATCCGTATGTATCCAATGGTGCTGCTCTGTGCAGCTCCACTGGCCTGAAGAGGTTTGTAAAACTGTATTTCTGGATTTTGAAAGCGGCAGATAATTCCTCTTGTGCAAACACTCTGTATGTTATGTTGTGCCAGCACAAATGTGTGCTACTGGAATCCATCTTTCTGCATGTTGCTTATGTATTTAATTATAACTCCAGTTAAAGTTTCATACACCAATGTAAACACGTGCTCTTAGAGGGAAAGAGATGGACTCATTCACCCTGATATTCTGTGTAACACCTTAAACTATCCCCAGTATGTACTGGAAACTAAGTAAATGCACATTGAATTAAATCACATAGGAAATTCAAGGGAAAATAAATGTTAGTTTTCACATGAAAATCCACTAAGTCAGTGACTCTTGGTTTTAGACTGGAAAAAAAAAAATCACACAATAGTTGCATGAAATTAACTCAAGATTCTCAAGTTAATTTTCCATTAAAGTGAAGCTGAATTACACTCTCTCCTTGACAAGAACATAATATTCTAAGACTTAACAGTCAATATGAGATGAAATATACTTAATTTATAATATAAGTCCCTGTTTTCCTCCCAAGTGTAGAATCCACTCCATATGGACTAATGCCATAGACACAGGTAAACCACCATCACAGGCTTGTATTGGTGGAGATGTTAACACTGAACTCTGTTCAGTGCAGAGATGTTAACACTGACGCTCAACAGCTGATGGCTCAGTAGGGCTACATGGTTAAGCAGAGATCCTGGAAGAACAAATATGGGTTCCCCTGAAAGTACCAAGAATGAAAGGGTGTCCTGAACTTTGCTCTGGCCCTGGAAACTACAGTGGAAAGACAAGAGACCCTGAGAGCTGGGCTCACAAACGCACAGCACACACATGCCTGCTCTGCGGTGGCACGGCTGGCATCTTGTGCGTTTATCCAGAGCTCTGAGTAAGCTGAGATGACAACAGCTATTTCCTGCTGGTTTACAAATTCGTTTTCATATACTGTCATTCTGCACAGGTTTTAATTAAAGACAAGTCTAGATAACTGAGATGGGTATGGCTTCAGTAAAGAAAACCATTACTAGTTTTACTGTGAGCTTTATATTGTTTGTATGATACCATTAAACCTTTACAAGAACTTGGCCAAGCAGGCTCATCACGATAATCTCTGCTTTGAAAGTAATAAACTCTTCAGTTGGGTATCAGGGTCAGGCCGTCTCATAGGATGATTTTTAGAGCTCTGCAATGATCCATCCAAACCTCAGTTCTAACAGTTTCCGGATCTTTTCAAACACAGTATAATTCTACAGTTTAACTCACCAGTCTGTAAGCACGGCCACACCCTGAAACTCATCTTTCCTTAGAGCAGTTCTACATTTTGGATCTTAAAACCCTAGAATGCCCCACCTCCTCATGGACCACAATCTCCTGGCCTCCAATTTCTCCACGGTCCCCACTCCCCATTTTGGCTTTCACTGGAACCTCCGGCCTCTGGACATTTCCCTTGGTTCACTGGTGTTCACTGCACTCCAAAAGCAGCCATTTTAAATTGTGCCTCTCTCAACTGAATGAGAACAATACTGAAGTTTTATGCAGAATTTCACAATTCAGGACTCCTCTTATTTCATTTGCAAAAAGTCTTATTTTCTAAATTCCTCTTAGAAGAGTGGCAGAGGGGACTCTGCAAGGCCCCCAGGAAGCTTGTTGACTGGAGTGAGCTTAATTTTACCTGCTGGCCTCAGTGGCTCAGAACGGCAAGAGAGCTGCCCATGAGGGAAGGCCACCTGCTATCACGCCCTAGCACAGACACCCTGCCGCAGTAGTATCGGATGCCAATGAAATAAGCAGCTCTAGTATACAAAGAAAAATGAACTATATAAAGCAGTCAACAATGCATGCTGGCAGAGAGGCAGTCAGAAAAACAACAGTTGTGCTGAACCAAAGTTTTCCATGTAGCTGGCTCAGAAGACGAAGTTAAAGTCAGTCAAACAAAACCTAACGTGACTAAAATAGGTATGTGTCTTTTTGCTTCCAGCATCTTGAAAAAGCAACAGCAATGCAATACTATAAATCTTCAGTTAATTAATCCAAGTTTTTGGCAGCAAGCTTCATACCCCCATCCTGCATTGCGTACCATCTGTCTACGTGAATATTCAGTTCTCACCCACAACCTGCTTCCTAATCCTTGGAATAGATGTATCTCCTCAAAACCCAGGAAAACGCCCTGTTAGAGTGGAGGGGGGACGCGGTGAGGGGAAGGCCTCATATTTTAAATAAACTGATCTCATTACTTTACAATCTGCTACTGCCATCTCCTGCGTTAACGACTGGCAGCACCTTCACATCCGTGAACCGTTAAGTGTTTAAGAGGACGACTTCTCACTGGTCAATCAGATGGCACTGCACACGCAGAAAGAAAAGCTTGATTCTGTTACCTCTAATTGACTTCGCCTCTCAGCAATCACACGTTCATCCTTGTTTCCAAATAGTTTCTTTGGAGGGAATTCAAGGGTCGCAAGCTGAAATACATATTTTATAAGAGATGGATTAATATCACATTTATGATCTTTGGGTCATTATTAATCTATTATTTGGAATCTCTATCACAGGGGGTGGGGGTGGGGGTGGGAAGAGAAAGAGGTTAGACGTTTCAAGACGGTAGGTCCTGCCTTGCTTGGCCACTAAACAACTGTATGACTTCAAACAGACCAGGTGAGGCTCTGGAAGCAGGAGGANATTTGGAATCTCTATCACAGGGGGTGGGGGTGGGGGTGGGAAGAGAAAGAGGTTAGACGTTTCAAGACGGTAGGTCCTGCCTTGCTTGGCCACTAAACAACTGTATGACTTCAAACAGACCAGGTGAGGCTCTGGAAGCAGGAGGAGGGGTCTCAAAGGAAGGATGGACTTGAGTCTCAATGTTTGGTCCCAGATACACAGTAGACTTTTTGCCAGATGGTGGTTCATAAGTTTCCTTTTTTAAAACACAAGTTTGTTCTTTAGTCCTCTTCTTAAACTATAATTATTTTTGTGTTGAGATGAAGTTTGAAAACTCAACAAGCACACCACCTGCATAGTTTGTAAGAGAGTTTTTAGACCCTTGCTGGTTCTTTCAGCTTTCCATGTGGACTTTTCTCAGCTACTACTGCAAATGCAGACTGCCTTGGTGAAAAGAAGACTTCTCTTTCAGTCTTTCCCCTTGTTTCCTAAAGAATAAACATTTAGAATTTGTTGTAGCCAGGTCTTAGAATTTCACAGGTATTATTCTTAAGCTTCTGTTCTTGGAAGGAGAAAAATCAATAACAGAAAGGTATGTTTTCTAATAGACTCCAAGTCCAATAAGAACTCTCTAATCTGGTACAAACCTGACCTGCTCATGTGGCTTTGGCTGAACGAATACTGAGCAGCAATAATTGCTGGTGTTGATGAAATTCACTTTTTCCTTCCTTCCTTCCTTGCCCTGTCAAGTTCAGATACATTGAGGAGCCAATGAAGCATTATTGAGAAAAAAACCCAAAAAACTCTCTCCCACAATGTAGGTCACAATGTGCCACAAAATTCCTATTTCATGCATATGCAAATCTTGGCTGATTTAAATTTATATTTCCACAGTGGGAATCAAAAATTAAAAACTAACATCTGTATATATATATAGGGCTTTGAAAACTTAAAACTTAGTATCAAAGGAGAATATACATATAGAAAAATACATACATTGGAAGTGGGTATGTGAATTTTCAGCATCTCAAGACACTGCAACCACCACCCAGATCAAGGAACAGAACATCCCCAGGAGCCCAGTAACCCCCAGTGCTCCCTTCCATTGCCCCCACATGCCCTGTGGAAGGCTGGTGTTAGCCTGACTTCTAACAGTGTGGCTTTGTGTTTCCCATTTTTGAACTTCATGCAAACAGCATCACACAGCATGAACCCTTCTGCATCTGCCATTGCTCTGCCTCATGCGTGTGAGGTCCACCCCTGTAAGCACGCGCAGCAGTAGCTGGCCCCATCCTGTGGCTGAACATCCCACTGGTCTGTTCAGTCTCTGTTTATGGGACATCTGGCTAGGTTCTGTGTTTTGGCCCTTAGGCACTGTGTTGCTATGAACATTTTCTTCTATAGCTTTCCTATACATTTCCTATAAACATTACGCAGGGAGTCCTGTTGGTCATAGTCTTAGAGGTGGAATGCAAGTGCTCAGCGGTATCTGAAATATCAAATGGCTTTCCCAGTGTTACTACCGACATTCCCACCAGCAGTGATGGCAAGACCAAATGGCTTCAAATCCTCGCCAACCCCTGATGCTGTGGTCTTTCTCATCAGGGCAATTCTTGTGGGTACGCCATGATTTCTGCTGTGGTTCAGATTGACATTTTTCTAATGAGCCGCAATGTTGAGCATCTTTTCACATGCTCATTGACCATATGGGGAGTGCCTGTTTAACTCTTTTTTTATTGGTGTAATGCCTTTTTCTCATTAAGCATAATTCTCCTTTTTGATTCTTTTCAGGGGATCTGAAGTCTTTAGAGCCTTTTTTAAAAGTTAGCTGAAGTCGTACAGAAGTTTCCAACTCCACTGCTCTTTCTACCAAACCAGAGAAACCCTGGGGTGAGACAGGTGTGGGACCTCTTTCCCCTTTTCTCACCAATGTTTCAGTTTGGTTGCTTACATCTGAAATCAGTTGAAGGTAAAGAGAAAGACCATGGGCATAAGACAGGCCAATTCTGAATCATGACCACTAATTAGCTAGCTAGTTTGTTTCTCTGAACCTAAGTAATCTCTGCTGGGAAAAAAAAAAAAAAAACTGCAGATAATGGTAGTAAATGTTACCAGGTATATTTAGTGAAGCAATGCCAAATGCACCTTAGCTACTCTTATTCTTTACTAGAGATCTGGTAATTTCTAAGAATGCAGCATGCCACATTCTCTGGTCCCCTCTCTCCATCTCTAGACTGGTGATGTGGCTTCAAGGAGCAAAGAGATTTCTGGAACCCTGCCTTCACTGGCATAAGCACACTTCCCATATGTTGCAGCTTACAGAAGACAGGTACCCAGAACGTGTCTTTTGGGCTCCATCCAGCCGTGATTTCATCTTGTACAAATGTGTTCCCCCCTCAAATGCAGTGATGTTGAAAACTTGGNAACCCTGCCTTCACTGGCATAAGCACACTTCCCATATGTTGCAGCTTACAGAAGACAGGTACCCAGAACGTGTCTTTTGGGCTCCATCCAGCCGTGATTTCATCTTGTACAAATGTGTTCCCCCCTCAAATGCAGTGATGTTGAAAACTTGGCAAGCATGCTTTCACAGTTGGTTGCCATTTTCTTACATGGCTGATGAGATGATGTGCTTTCTGTTGGGGAAATTCAGTCACACTTACACACTCGATCAGAGCAGGTGCAGTGAAAGGACCTCAGGCAGATGAACCAGGTGGGAAGCAAGCAACTAAATCTCCTCATGGTCAAATGGTAGTATGTATTCTATCCTGGGATGGAGGCTCATATCTTGTGCCATGATGATCTACCCTGTGAAATAACTGTGTATAAACTATGTGTAATACAGTCACTCAGATTTTAGGAAGAAAAGGGCAACCTTAAACATCACTGAGGCACATAATCCTAAGACTGCAGTACTCAACCATCTAGCTTCAGAGATGAAGAAACAGAGAGTTCAGTGACTTAGAAAAGTTCCATGTCATGAAGTGGGCGAGTCAAGATGAAGAACCAGGACTGACTCTAGGTTTTCACAACAAGGCTGTAAAGGGTATCCACATGGTATGGAAGGCCCTACTGAAGTCCTCGAGGATCAGGGATCCAGAGGAGAGACAATAAGCCCTCCTCCAGAAAACTGAGGAACAGATGCTGGCAGTGGCCAATGGGCCCACTAAGAGCTGTCCAGGAGCCCCAGATGGGACCGGCACTAACAAGGGAACAGCAAGGTGATGGGTCAGTGAGCATCGCAGGGACAATGGGAACTGGATGGGACTGGAGGCAGGGTCCCCGGAAGCCTTCCTGGGATGATCAGCTCCTGTCAACTGACTCCACACATAACAAAACTTAAGAAGTGTTGGAGGGAGCGGGAGAGGCAAGGGGAGCAGAAGTTGCCACGTGAAGAACTATCGTATGACGTCCCTTAGATGTGGAATCTAAAAAGAAAAGCTACAAGTGGGATGAACTAGTAAAACAGAAAACAGACAGACTCAGAAAACGATCTTATGCTTTGCTGGGGGTGGAGTGGAGGTGGCTCTATTTAAAATGGATAACCAACGAAGACCTATTGTATAGCACACGGCACCCTGCTCCATGTTATGTGCTGGTCTGGATGGGAGGGGAGTTTGGGGGAGAATGGACACATGTATACCTGTGGCTGAGGCCCTCTGCTGTGTACCTGAAACTATCACAACATTGTGAATCAGCTATATCCCAATACAAAATGTTTTTGGTGTTAAAATAATTTTTTTTTTTTTTTAAGTTGCCACATGACTCAACGTGCACGACCTGGTCCACATCCTTTCGGTGGGGCTGGGACATGAACAAACTGAAGGAGAAAAGGCAAGGCTGTGAGGCAAGGTGTTTTAAAAAAAAAGTATTGCCTCCATTAAAATAATTACATTTACATCAGAAATAGCTCTCCAACCTCTTCCCTCTGATAGAATGGAAACTACCTCCATTTCTCCTTTTCAGGGAATCTTGACAGTGCTGTTTAAGCCTTGCCATCTATAAGCTCTTAGGTTGAATGAGATGAAATTGCCAATTTTAAAGTTAAAAATGGTTGACTATCAGCAATTCCATCAGGTTAAACTCCATATAAAACTTCTGACATTTATAAACGACCACTGGGGCGAACATACATTCCCAGCTGCTTTTACCTGCCGAGGGCAAAGGTTCTCAGTTGTGGGATTGCTGATCGCCTACATCTAACCCAATATTCTTTCAAAGGAATATTTTTCTTAGAGCACTCAAAAATAAAACAGAACTGGAAACATCTTATATTTAAAAAATGCAACATTGGAACCTCCCTGGTCCAGGGGTTGAGACTCCAAGCATCCACTGCCAGGGATGTGGGTTCCACCCCTGGTTGGGGAGCTACAATCCCCTGGGCCTCCTGGCATGGCCAAAAATAAAATAAAATAAAATAAAAGCAGCACTGAAACAACAGCCAAGGAACTGGGGAAACAGTAACAGTACAGGGGGCACCAAAGCCACCTCGGGGCCAACAGCTGTTGATGCAGAATGGATTACAGGGCCATTTTCAACATCAGCCCATCTTTTGAAAGGAAAAAGGCAGAAAAGACCATCACAGTCTTTTCTTGGATTAGCGGAAAAAAGGGCAGGAACTGACTCTTCATTTTCAGCATTATAAAAATCCTTATAATCCTTTGTATCTTTAATATTAGAAAATCCCTTAGAAGAATTGGAAATATGGAGCAGAAGAGAGGCCTGAGCATTTCCTCTCTCCAAGTACGACCACCTCATTTCTTCTGAAGCAGAACAGCACAAGCAATCCTCTGTAGGTTTCATTTCTGGACTATGGATTCTTTAAGCTGTCCAAATGTTTTTAAAAATGGACAATTTACCAAGATAGAAAGACTCACTGGTCAGGACAAATGATGTGCCCGGGAGAGCCAAAAAAAGGGAAAAGATTTCTATTGTGCAAAGAGTGTTGCTGTCTGAAAAGTAACATTTCCAACAAATTAAGAATACAAGTGAGGCTCAGACAGGAGGTGGCTATCCCTGACTTTTCCTCCCATGTCCTACATACACTGACACACGCGGTTTACTTGCTTGGCTCCTCACGTTAAAGAGGAGATTGAAAGTAAAATCAATGATATTATCTGGATATTTACAACTGCTTCTCAAGTTCTTTATAGTGAGAATTTTTCCATTTTTATGGCTTCATTTCTTTTGGATCTAGCACACAGTCAAGTCTGATTTCTGTAAGAAACATTGTCAGGAACAGTAAACATCCATGAATGGGGGAGAGATTCCTCTTTCATTTCCTTTGTAACCTCTGACAAAGGAAAACACTGCCCTACATTTCTAAAAATTAAAGTTCCTGATGTCCTATATTACTCACAACTCATTTAAGTATTTCTGACTTGTATAAAAATGATCAAGGTACTTGGGATTCAATAATAAGGAAAAAACAACTTTTTTTATTTGTACAGAATTCTGTCGGAATCATTTTCTGCCAGAGTTAGCTTGCTGATTTCTACTAAAAAGAGTATGCTGGGATTTTTACTGCAATTGTATTGAAAGAACAGATCACTTTGGAAAGAAGTGACATCATAAAGTCTCGAGTTCACCATCCCATGAAAAAAATTTTTTAAACTTCAGTTTCATAAAGAGCAAAAACCATCAATTTCCCCTTTTAACTTTCATGGAGAGAGTCTCATGTTAAAAAAAATATGATTGCAACAGAAATACTCTTCCTACAAACCATAACATTTGATGGAACAGCTCTGGATAAAGACAGTGGACTAAAGCTTTTATTTGTTCCCCTTATTGCCTTCAAAAGCACCAAAGAGATGAAAAATAAAAGAAAGATTCTGACTGCAAAGTAGGAAACCACCAAGTCCATATGCAGGCCATGTGACCCCAGGGGGCCCGGCTTCCCCGTTGCCCCTCCAGGCTGAGGACCACAAACCAGTTACCAGAGTTGGCAACCAAACTCCTAGGTGGGTATTCCATGAAGCTGTGATTAAAGACTGAAGCTGGGGACAAGGAGAAGGTGGGGGACACTCAAAGCCAAGGGGGGCACCGGGGGCTGCTAGGGGAGAGGCCAGAGCTGGTCAAGGTGTAGGTGGGAGAACAGCCCAGGGGCAGACACAGTCTGTGTGACCCCACAGTCCCCGCAAACACCAGAAAACAAGAAAAGGTATGTCTCAATGTGAAGGAAAAAACTGGTGGGACAAAACTTAGAAAAAGTCCAGGCAAAGGTTTAGGCATATGGTAGGTTGCTGCCTCCCTCTCCTAGGACCTGTTCCCTCCTTGTCCCCGTGATTCACTGGCGCTCCCCTCCCCCAAATTAGCCTACATCGTAGCCAGATAAATATAAAACCACACTAAAGCCTGTCTACCTCAGCTGCTTTCACATGACACACCGTGTCCAGCTTGCACAAAAATGACAAGGCATGCTAGAAGCCAAAAAAGAAAACAAGACCAGCACTCTGAGACTAAAGTGAAAAGTGTTGACCGAAAAAAGAAAGTCCAGTGACACCATGCCCTCCTCCCCACTCCCTCTTGCTCAAAAAAAAAAAAAAAAAAAAAAAAAAAGAAGCAAGAAGAACTCAAGAAAGAGATGGAAGAAACAAGACAACAACAAAATAGTAGAAAGAAAGTCCCAGTAGAAGAAAGGAAAAGTTAGACTGACAACAATAAGAACCCAGATCAGCTATTGAAGCAGGAAACAAACAGGGCAAAAGGAAATGTGCCAAAGGAAAGAAAGGGCTTCCCATGTGGCGCCAGTGGTAAAGAGCCTGCCTACCACTGTGCGAGACAGACGAGAAGCTGGTCCGATCCCTGGGTCAGGAAGATCCCCCGGAAGAGGAAACGGCAACCCACTCCAGCGTTCTGACCTGGGAAAACCCACGGACAGAGGAGCCTCCTTGGTCCGTAGGATCCCAAAGAGCCAGACATGACTGAGAACAATTCTAAGGGAAAGAAAATATGGTCCAAGAAGTTTATAACCAGCACAGAAATGCCTTTAGACTGCTGGCCACAGGTAGGCATTCTCAAACAGACAAACCTCTGGTAAAATAAATCAACGTGAACCTTTAAGACACATACTGGGTTACCAAAAAAAGTCAACCAAGAGACAGTACAGTCTAAGGTTCTAAGGAATGAAGAAAGCAAGATAGAGAACATGCTGCCTCGCCTTAAACGCACGACTAGGACAGAATTATGCATAATTTACGCATAAAAATGTACCACAGTTTCACAATCTAGAAATAATACAATTTTTACAACCAGGTAAGTGGGAGTAAATACACTGGGAGAATCTTATCTCGATTATAAGATCATTTCGAAGAGAGAGATGGAAACACACCACATGGAAGCTAGTGTCTATCATTCCCTTCTCCAGGGGATCTTACGACCCAGGGACTGACCCTGAGTCTCCTGCACTGCCTGCAGATTCTTTACTATCTGAGCCACCAGGGAAGCCCCACTGTCTTAATAGGCTAACAGGGTTTTGTCATAGCAAACACCCTTTTCCAGCATAAGAGATGACTCTACACATGGCCATCACCAAACGGTCAATACCGAAATCAGATTTGATTACATTCTTTGCAGCCGAAGACAGAGAAGCTCTATACAGTTACCAAAAACAAGGCCTGGAACTAACAGTGGCTCAGATCGTGAACTCCTTATTGCAAAATTCAGGCTTAAAGTGAAGAAAGTAGGGAAAACCACTAGGACTTTCAGGTATGACCGAAATCAAATCCTTTATGATTATACAGTGGAGGTGACAAATAGAGTCAAGGGATTAGAACTGACAGACACGGTGACTGAAGAACTGTGGACGGAGGTTCGTAACACTGTACAGCGGGTAATGATCAAAACCATCTCCAAGAAAAAGAAACCACAAGAAGGACAAATGGTTACCTGAGAGGGCTTTACAAATAGCTGAGGAAAGAAGAGAAGCAAAAGGCAAGGGAGAAAGGGAAAGAAATACCCAGCTGAATGCAAAGTTCCAGAGAATATCAAGGAGATATAAGAAGGCCTTCTTAAATGAATACTGCAAAGAAACAGGAAAACAACAGAATGCAAAAGACTGGAGATCTCATCAAGAAAATTAGAGATATCAAAGAAAAATTCATACAAGGATGGGCATGATGAAAGACAGAAAAGGTAAGGACCCAAGAGAAGCAGAAAAGATTAAGAAGAGGTGGTAAGAATACACAGAACAACTGTACCAAAAAAAAGTCTTTCTTAATGACCTGGATAACCACAATGGTGTGGTTACACACCTAGAGCCAGACATCCTGGAGTGTGAGGTCAGGTGGGCCTTAGGAAGCATTACTATGAACATAGTGGAGGTGATGGAATTCCAGCCAAGCTATTGCAAATTCCAAAAGATGATGCTGTTCAAAGTGCTAAACTCAATATACCAGCAAATTTGGAAAACTCAGCAATGGCCACAGGACTGGAAAAGGTCAGTTTTCATTCTAATTCCAAAGGAGGGCAACGACAAAGAATGTTCAAATTACTGTACAACTGCACTTATTTCATATGCTAAGAAGGTGATATGGAAAATCCTTCAAGCTAGGCTGTAGCANAGCAAATTTGGAAAACTCAGCAATGGCCACAGGACTGGAAAAGGTCAGTTTTCATTCTAATTCCAAAGGAGGGCAACGACAAAGAATGTTCAAATTACTGTACAACTGCACTTATTTCATATGCTAAGAAGGTGATATGGAAAATCCTTCAAGCTAGGCTGTAGCAATACGTGAACCGAAATCTTCCATATGTACAAGCTGGGTTTAGAAAAGGCAGAGGGACCACAGATCAAATTGCCAACATTCACTGGATCATGGAGAAAGCAGAGGAATTTCAGAAAAGCATGTATCTTATGCTTCACTGATTACACAAAAGCCTTTGTGCAGATCACAACAAACTGTGGGCAATTCTTAAAGACATGGGTATACCAGACCACTTATTTGTCTCCTGAGAAACCTGTATGGGAGTCAAGAAGCAACAGTTAGAACCAGACATGGAACAACGGACAGGTTCAATATTGGGAAAGGAGTACAATAAGGGTGTATATTGTCACCCTGCTCATTTAACTTATGTGTATATTGTCACCCTGCTCATTTAACTTATATGCAGAGTTCAGTTCAGTCGCTCAGTCATGTCTGACTCTTTGCGACCCCATGAATTGCAGCACACCAGACCTCCCTGTCCATCACCAACTCCCGGAGTTCACCCAAACTGATGTCCATTGAGTCAGTGATGCCATCCAGCCATCTAATCCTCTGTCATCCCCTTCTTCTCCTGCCCCCAATTCCTCAGAGCATCAGAGTCTTTTCCAATGAGTCAACTCTTCACATGAGGTGGCCAAAATATTGCAGTTTCAACCTCAGCATCAGTACTTCCAATGAACACCGAGAACCGATCTTCTTTAGGATGGATCGGTTGGATCTCCTTGCAGTCCGAGGGACTCTCAAGAGTCTTCTCCAAACCACAGTTCAAAAGGATCAATTCTTTGGCATTCAGCTTTCTTCACAGTCCAACTCTCACATCCATACATAACCACTGGAAAAACCATAGCCTTGACTAGACGGACCTTAGTCGGCAAGGTAATGTCTCTCAGACAGACGTTACTAGGTTGGTCATAACTTTGCTATCTAGGTTGGTCATAACTTTCCTCCCAAGGAGTAAGCGTCTTTTCATTTCATGGCTGAAATCACCATCTGCAGTGATTTTGGAGCCCCCCCAAATAAAGTCTGACACTGCTTCCACTGTTTCCCCATCTATTTCCCATCAAGTGATGGGACCAGATGCCATGATCTTCATTTTCTGAATGTTGAGCTTTAAGCCAACTTTTTCACTCTCCACTTTCACTTTCATCAAGAGGCTTTTTAGCTCCTCTTCACTTTCTGCCATAAGGGTGGTGTCATCTGCATATCTGAGGTTATTGATATTTCTCCCGGCAATCTTGATTCCAGCTTGTGCTTCTTCCAGCCCAGCGTCTCTCATGATATACTCTGCACAGAAGTTAAATAAGCAGGGTGACACTATACAGCCTAGACATACTCCTTTTCCTTTTTGGAACCAGTCTGTTGTTCCATGTCCAGTTCTGACTGTTGCTTCCTGACCTGCATATAGGTTTCTCAAGAGGCAAGTTAGGTGGGCTGGTATTCCCATCTCTTTCAGAATTTTCCAGTTTATTGTGATCCACACAGTAAAAGGCTTTGGCATAGTCAATACAGCAGAAATAGATGTTTTTCTGGAACTCTCTTGCTTTTTCCATGATCCAGCAGATGTTGGCAATTTGATCTCTGGTTCCTCTGCCTTTTCTAAAACCAGCTTGAACATCTGGAAGTTCATGGTTCACATATTGCTGAAGCCTGGCTAGGAGAATTTTGAGCATTACTTTACTAGCATGTGAGATGAGTGCAATTGTGTGGTAGTTTGAGCATTCTTTGGCATTGCCTTTCTTTGGGATTGGAATGAAAACTGACCTTTTCCAGTCCTGTGGCCACGGCTGAGTTTTCTAAATTTACTGGCATACTGAGTGCAGCACTTTCATGGCATCATCGTTCAGGATTTGAAATAGCTCAACTGGAATGCCATCACTTCCACTAGCTTTCTTCATAGCGATGTTTTCTAAGGCCCACTTGATTTCACATTCCAGGATGTCTGGCTCCAGGTGAGTGATCACACCATCGTGATTATCTGGGTCGTGAAGATCTTTTTTGTACAGTTCTTCTGTGTATTCTTGCCACCTCTTCTTAGTATCTTCTGCTTCTGTTAGGTCTATACCATTTCTGTCCTTTATCGAGCCCATCTTTGCATGAAATGTTCCTTTGGTATCTCTAATTTTCTTGAAGAGATCTCTAGTCTTTCCCATTCTGCTGTTTTCCTCTATTTCTTTGCACTGATCACTGAGGACGGCTTTCTTATCTCTCCTTGCTATTCTTTGGAACTCTGCATTCAAACAGGAATATCTTTTCTTTTCTCCTTTGCTTTTCGCTTCTCTTCTCTGTGAGTACATCATGCGAAATGCTGGGCTGGAAGAATCACAAGCTGGAATCAAGACTGCTTGAAGAAATATCAACAACCTCAGATATGCACATGTACCATTCTAATGACAGAAAGCAAAGAGGAACTAAAGAGCCTCTTGACAAGGGTGAAAGAAGGGAGTGTTGGCTTAAAACTCAACATTCAGAAAACTAAGATCATGGCATCTGGTCCCACTACTTCATGGCAAACAGAAGGGGAAAAAGTGAAAGCAGTGACAGATTTTATTTTCTTGGGTTCCAAATCACTGCAGATGGTGACTGCAGCCATGAAATTAAAAGATGTTTGCTCCTTGGAAGGAAAGTTATGCCAAACCTAGACAGCATGTCAAAAAGCAGAGACACTGCTTTGCCAGTGAAGGTCCATATAACCAAAGCTTGGTTTTTCCCGTAGTCATGTATGGATGTGAGAGCTGGACCATAAAGAAGGCTAAGTGCCAAAGAATTGATACTTTCAAATTGTGGTGCTGGAGAAGACTCTTGAGAGTCCCTTGGAACACAAGGAGATCAAACCAGTCCATCCTAAAGGAAATCATCCTGAATATTCATTGGAAGGACTGAAGCTGAAGTGCCCACACTTTGACCACCAGCTGTGAAGAGCCAATTCATTGGAAAAAAAAACCCCAATGTTTGGAGAGGCTGAAAGAAAAAGGAGAAGAGGATGGCAGAGGGTGAGATAGTTAGATGGCATCACTGAGTCAAAGGACATGAATTTGAATAAACTCCAGGAGATAGTGACGGACAGGGAAGCCTGACATGCTGTTTTTTCTTAAAAACACATTATTTTAGAGGTTATGGTGGAGAAAAATTTAATTTGAAGCTCAGAAATTTCTTCGGTTTTACGTGATTTTCTTTCCCTTTGTTAAATTCTAGTAAAATAAATTTAATTAAAAATAGCATATACAGAATGAGCCTGATGTTATAAAGTTATTTTATTCATTCTTCCTTATTCTTTTTCTTCTCATCTCAATTTCTTTGTATCAATCTACATACATATCTGTCCCTTTACCTGTCCCTATTCATTTCAGTACTTTAAATAAAGTTCATTAAATAGTAATATTAATTATATTTAGAGAATGATTTTGAGTAATCTGTTGCTTTCTTCTTGTATTATGTGAAGCTTTTCTAAATGAGCATGCATCGTTTTTAGAGGAACAATAAAAAGTGATTATTCTCTGTATATATTTAATGGAATGGTTAAATTAACACCTTGTGCCTTTTTCCTTTAATAACCTGGGATTTAGGGCAATCAGATTTCAAGTCTCAGCTCAGCAAAGGGCTGCTTGCATAATGTGTCTAGTTCTTAGTTTCATCGTATGGTAAAATGAAGGGACTGAACTGAGGCATTTCATTTTTGAGCTCTGAAATCCTGTATCTCGGGTATTAACGATTAAAATCTCTCCATGCTGAGTTACGAGAAGCACTTTTAGATACCATGGAGAGACTTAACTTGGCTATATTACTTTTGAGGAGTGTACCTTACTTCCTGTAAAATCTTCATAGTATTCTTATTTTAAGTAAGGTGAACATGGCTATGGGAAAACAGACCAATATAATAATGAAATGTTACCGTTCAAGAGGTTGTAGAATTGAAAAAGGATAGAAACAAACGGGAATGCAGTATTCATGAGAAAACCTTTAAAATGGTATCACTTCCTGCTATAGTCATTATCCTTAGGGCAGGAGTGGGAAATGATGCAGACGTTTGAGCTCTTATGGGAAAACTGTACGTTAAAGTTAAAAATGATGACTGAGGTCAAATATACTGGATATTTGTGAGAGACACGGCAGGACTAGAAAACACTGGAAGGAAACTGAACGACAGCCCTATTACCTACACTGCATAACTGTGAAATCTAATTATTCAGAGTAAAACATAGGAAACAAATGAGGACTAAAATAGCACATCTCTTTGACCTGAGAGAAACATAATGGCAAGCTCTTTCTGCAATTCAGTAAATAAAACATTATTCTAAAGATAAATGTATTGAAACAAAAGCCATTAAAAAATGAAATCAATAATTTTGAAGCCTACTGGTTTTCAGTGAAATCTGTCTTGCTCTTTTCCTCTGACTGTGGAGTCTAAAAATCCAAGTTATCAACTTTTACCTTGCATAACTGAGAAGCAAGCCCATAAGTTTTAGGCTGAACAATAACTCTACAGGAAGAATCATGAACAGAGTAAGAAAAGCCAGTGGTTCCTTATAATACTGGCATTGCCAATTTATATAATTATTTGTGAATCTCAGTTTTGAGAAAATGAAAACAGAGTATCCATTTACTCATCAAGGTGGCCAGCTATATGTGTATCAGAAATAGAGGCAGCATTCTCTGCTGCTTTGTAATATTTCTAAATGATCTCAGCGTGAAATTTTCATCTACAAGTTGGCTTTTCCCTTTCTGATTCCCAATGAACTGACAGAGCCTAACGTCTTCTAAGAGCCATCTTGCTCAAATTCTGACTTCAATGTTTATTACATTGTAATAAGATGGGTCGGCCAGGCTGCTGCCATCAAAAAGACAAATTAAATGTAATGGAAAAGTCTGTTTTTATTAGAAGCCTTTCTCTCTTGGCCAAGTTCACTCTAGGTTAGCCAGGTGGTCTTGCAGGCAACAGACAGCATAGGTTTTGATAAATGGCATCGCTGTTCTTTGGATATAAATAATGGCAGCCTTAATATAGAAAAGAAATTAAAGTCAGCAATAAAAAAACCTCACCCATCTTTTATGGTTTTATAACAATTAAGCAGCTAAAACTGGGTTATAAATCACTGAAGGAAAACAGAACAACAACTAATAAAGTATGGAATCCTGACTAATGAAAGGAAAACATTTGACTTTTGTTACCACCTAATAAAAGTGAACTTTATTGTCATTCTGCATTTACTAGGCATTTTCTTTACTTCTGTAGGATGTGGCTACCTAAACAGTACCCAGTTGTTTTTTTTTTAAAGATTAGAGAGAAATGGGACTTCCCTGGTGGTCTAGTGGTTAAGACTCCACAGTTTCAATGCAGGGGACATGGGTTTCACCTCTGGTGGAAGAACTAAGACCCCGCATGCCATATGGTATGGCCAAAAAGAAAAAAATTCAAGGGAAAAATTCTACATGGCAAAACTGTATGGTCAAATCAGCTTTAACCCACCTCTTGCCAGTAGATGTAACTACAGGACAACTGACAGCATCTGAAACACCCACATACTGCAGGTTCATGGTTGTAAATTTCAGCTTCTCCAGCTTTTGAGAAATGCAAATAATGAAAACTCATCAAAGAGCTACCATAATTCTCACAGCTGACAAGAGGGAAGCATTTCTGACTACTCAAAATTAATAGCAGCTCCCAAGGCCTTATAAGAACAGCTGTCACTGAGAAATATACTCACAAACAAATACGCAATTCTCCTCCAAGTTTGACTTATTAGAGGCATGAAGTGGCCACTCTTCAGGACAGCCTAGATAATCAAAGGAGCAACGAGCTTCCTTTAGACCTCTGATATGGTAACATGAGGGTACCTGGTAGCTCAGCTGGTAAAGAATCTACCTGCAATGCAGGAGCTCTCAGTTTGACTCCTGGGTTGGGAAGAGCCCCTGGAGAAGGGATAGCTTACCAGTATTCTTGGACTTCCCTGGTGGCTCAGACGGTAAAGAATCCACCTGCAATGTGGGAGACCTGGATGTGATCCCTGGGTTTGATCCCTGGGTTGGGAAGATCCCTTGGAGGAGAGCCTGGCAACCCACTCCAGTATTCTTGCCTGGCAAATCCCCACAGACAGAGGAGCCTGCCGAGCTACAGCCCATGGGGTCACAAAGAGTTGGACATGACTGAGGAACTAAGCATAGCCCAGCACATGGTAACATGAGAGAACCATGCAATATTTATGAGCATGTTCTAGGTGCGTAGCTCAGAGCCTGGAACATTCTAGGTTCTCTTAAGGATCTGCCCAATGAACAAGGCAGAATCTCTTGCTGGTGGTCATGGAACAGCCAGCAATTAGGACATTCCACCACCAGAAGCTGCTGTCCTACCATCACTGAAGTACAGAAACCTGGTGAGATTCTGGGTATAAAACTACAGGTGGAAATGTACTAGAACTTCCCTGGCAGTCCAGTGGGTAAGACTCCATGCTTCCTCTCTGGGGAGGGCACAGGGTTTGATCCCTGGTTGGGGAACTAAGATCCTGCATGCCACATGGCACAGCCAAAAAAAAAAAAAAAAAAAGAAATGTACTTATGAATGCACTGATTTTGTTATATTTGGTAGAAAGACTGTAATTTAAAATCCTACTCTTCCCAAAGCCAATATCAATTTTACTTAGGGATGAGCCAGGTAAGACAGATTTGAGGACATTCATGCATGTCGCAACAATTCTGCAAAGTGAGAAACATTTTGGATATATGGGTATTTCATATTGCATTTTAAAGAAGAATTATGCAGTTGAATTAACTCAAATGCTTGTATTTTCCATCTGCTACTGTGATACTAATTCGTCCCTTTCAGGAACTGAGAACGTGACAGAAACCTGTCATTGCCATGACATTCGATAGAAGGAAGCCCATTTCTAGTTTTCATCCATGGGGTCTTGCTGTGTAACAGATCTTCATAGGCAAGAGACTGTCTTCTTTCTGGTCTTGTCTGGAGCGCTCTGCAAACTCCCCCTTCTTGAGTGAACATGGTCGTGTAGACTCAGGGCCAAGAAGAAGGCCTAGGAGCTGGAAGACACAAACCTTGCCTGGGCCCCAAGTCTTGAGGTGACTCCAAACAAAACTCTCTCTGGGGATCTGATACCTCATTTCTAAAATGAAAACTGGACTACCCAATCTTTAAGGTCCCCCAGAGTGTGTATGTTTCATAATGTGCAAATGGTTCCGACCCAGTTACAGAAGTCTCCTTACTGGATAAGAAAGCCTAGTATGAATCTGTTTCATAGTCTTTGGTGCTCAAAGAGGCTATCAACCTGTTTTCATTGTCTAGGTTTAAATTTGCTTGTCATTAATTTTGACAGGATTATTTGTCACTGGAAATCAGCTTCTAGATTGGTGATCTATAACAATGATTATAATAATGAAAAATCAATAATGCTCCCATGGTGGTTGCGAAAGAAATGACAGGCAGCATCTTAACCAGTGATTCAAAGAGCATCATTTGGGGCTATTTCTTTCTCTAACTACGCACACCCACAGATCCCATGTCAGATTACTGAATCAGAATCTCCTAGCTTGGGGCCTGCATTCATGTACCTTGGAAAAGCTTCTTAGCTAGTTGATGTTTTTCTCTCCCCAACCCACCTTTAAAAGCAGTGATTTAAATACGGATTATCTATCAGGCAGACAGGATGGTGTAATACAAGCCATACAGTGAGATACCTGGGCCTCTGATAACGTACCAGATCAGGGAGCTGGCAGCCTTCTATTTTTTGCCTACATAGCTGTTTGCTATTTAAAAATTCAAGAAGGCTGAGTGCTTGATGCAGCTGAATTTATCTAAGGCTTACCGAATGCTCCCTGTGGCTATGGTTGGTAGCTTTACAATTTGGGTGGTGAGTAGATTTGCAATTTTTATATTAAATTTGGAATGCTGGTTGTAAAACTGTTTAGAATGCATTTCAGTGATGGATGGTAGATAGCTGTCTAAGACAAATATAAAGCCAATAGCCGGTTTCTTTTCTTTCCCTTTTTTGGTGCTGCTTTGGGGAAATTACTTGGGAAATACAGAAGGTGAGAAATGGTTCTATCAGTACAAACTGAAAGTCCATATACAGATGACATAAGCTCCTGCCTAATCATTTTCTTCTCCCAGTGATATTTACTGGGCACACAGAGACTGCCAGAAGTGAGACTGAACAGTTGCTCTAACACAGCAATCTTTCATGTTCTACTCGAAGGCTCTGAAAATGCCTTTCTCCCTCAGATCCGCATCAGGGAGAAAGGAGCCCCCCTGGGGACGTGGCTGATGGATGCTGATCCTGTCTGACACTAGGGCACTCTGAAGACTCACTGTGATAACTCAGTTATGATTCAAACAGGCACGCCTGTTCCCAGAACTTCGGCTCTCAGCACACGTGGGCCTTAAGGTTCCCTTAGCATTTATTTTGATTGTACATTTTAATACTTAAAATATCCTATTTTCATGGTTCATCCTCTTGCCTCTGGGCAGAACACAAACCTGCTTCAGAATCACTATTAGCCAAGATTATAAAAGGGCCCTCAACAATCGATTCCAACGCTTAACCGCTTTCACCACGAGATGCTTCTCTAGAGGCATAAGGGGTCCATTAGGCTCTAGCACTCAGGAGGACTCCTTGTTAAACGTACTAAAATGAAGTCCTTGGCATCTCTGGACCTCCTAAAAGGTGCAGCTCTCTCAGTGACCCTCTGACCTTCTAGCTCCACGTCCTATACCTCATTAAATACACTCAGCGCCCATCAGACCACTCAGCCAAAGTGGGGGAGCAGGATGGGACACAAGGTCTTCATCATTCATTCTAATGGTTGAAAGGGAATGCACTTTTAAAATAGTCTTTTCAGCTTCTGGATGAGCTATGCTTTTGTCTTGACGGGCTCTCAGACTATGACCTGGACCCACAAGTAAACTTCACAGACATTAGACATCAATAGTAAACTCTGCCTCATCCATAAAGAGAAGAGGACATTTAATGGGGCTCTGTTTCCGAGCACATAACTTCACTGTACTTAAAAGGGTTATACAGATTTTAATAGAGTGGAAAATGCACAGTTTTCATATAGATAAAGAGCACTGCGGCAGTGATTTGCATGACCAAATTTCAAAGGCGTGCTCTCTGGCAGACACTGCACGATTCTTCGTAGTTTCTTTCAATAGCGTAGTTCATCTGAGGCTCTCACAATGTTTTACAAACTAGCTGTGGCATGATCATTTTATAGATGTGGACTCTGAAAACACAGGGTTTAATCTGATGACGATTCCATACGAGGTCAGTGAAGGGGCACGGAGAAGGGAAGCCAGGAGGAGCGTTATCTTGCATGATACATCTCAGTGCATCAAGGGGACAAACTAACTCAAAACAGAAGGCAAAGCTACTTAGGATCCAGAGGAAAAACGCTAGGATGACAGAACATAAATAAAAATAAAACAACAATTTTAAAACCCTTGAATAATGCAGCACCTCCACCCAGTGAGCGCTCAGCCCGCACACACAAGTGAATCTGGAAACGGACTGAGCATAACGCTTACATACAAGCCCGGTCACCTGCAGGCAACCTGTTCATCTTCAGTATTATTCAGGACAGATAATTCAGTTTTGTTTTTTTAATTCTGAAATTTGTCACCATAAAAAATAATGGATTAAAAATTTCTGTGATTTTTGCTTTTTCCCTGCCCACAACCCCCACACCCCAGAGTTTCAGGGAATCCACTGACTTCTCATCCTTTCAATTCACAAGTCCGCTTTGTGTGTAAATACCCCTAAGTTCCTTCTATTTTCTTCACAGACATATGTTACACCTAATAACCAACAACCCCTGCCTGTTTTAATTGGTTCACCACCCAAGTGTATACAAAACATCCCTTAGGGGCCCTTCAGTTGACATCATTCTCCTTAAGGAGACATTACAGTAAATAATTAAGCAAATGAAAGTGAATAAACAGGGAGATTAGAAGACTTAGCTGAATGATGCGTAAGGAATTCTTAAAATCCTCTCACTAATGGGGGTGAAGGCCCTCAGGGGTCCCAGTCCACCCCATTTCTGTGTGCTCTTTCCTAATCTTGCTTTTTCATAAACGGAGTCCTTAAGAACAGGTAAGCAATTACGATAGTTCTTCCCAGAGACAGTTAGCACTTGTGGACAGGTAGGTATCTTCCAGAATGTACAGGGTGGTCGTCACAATGGCAAAAATCTGGAAACTGCCTGAAGGGCCATCAAGTGGATTCTTGGAACCTGATCAGGTGACACGCCAACTCTGTCACCAGGCACCACTGCTCATGGGAAAATGATTCATCGCTTAACAAGGAGATAAGCTATTTTGTGAGCTAGGGAAGCCACAGCTATTTGGGAGGAAGCCACAGCTTAAGGCTTCTCGGCGTGAGGTGACTCTTGTATTCAGCACGTCCCACACGCAGACTCTGGACATTCTGCCCATGGAGTTGTTTCCAGACAAAGTGGCTCTCCTATCGCTTAGGAGTCTATACAGCGGACTGGTTCTTCAGGCTTCCCCACATGGGTCTCTTCTCTTACCACCTAAACATCCCAGGATATATCCTGCGAGAGGCGGGGCAGAGAGAACAGCGCTTAGACAGCCGTGTGGACTGTGGTGTTCCCTGCTGCCAGGCACCCTCTGTGCCTGGGCCCTGCTGGCAAGCAGCGATCTCGGTCTTACGTCATTCCTGGGTCACCCGGGGCGAAGCATGGCCTACAGACCACTTGGCGGCAGCTGATGACGTCAGAAGATTCACATTAGATACGGGGATGGAGGTCACATGAACAGTAGTAAGTGTGACCATAATGGACGAACACCTAACACAGAGATTCTTGATCTCAAGTCCCAACAAACACTCGGCAAAGTAAGGCTACACAAAAGAAATGTCAACTTTATGAAAAAAAAAAAAAAAAAAGCTGATATTCCTCTTGAAATTCAAGCTTTATCTTAAAAATCTTAAATGGACAATGCTGTCCTCTCAGCAAAACAAGACTGACTGTGATCTAGAATGACATGCTACTGTGTATTTAGAGATGATGCTTCTCCTCATTTCTGTTCGGATATTGTTGTTTGGTTAGAAATAGGAAACAGAGTTGAACTGCCTGGGCTTCTGCTCACAGGCTGTGTCACAAGGGGCAAGTCTCTCACTTCCACCAGAGACCACGAATGTCAAAGGCAGAGTGCTCAGTGAATGGTGAGATGTCCATCAGAGCCGAGGCCGCGGAAAAGCTCCTTGGCACTGGTGTAATCCCACACGGTTTGTGATTAGTGCCGCTTCCCTTTCTCCAGGCGGTGTTGTTTTAGGACCTCCCTAGGTGATTTCAACCACTACTCACATTCTCTCTTCTCTTTCAAATTCATGCATACTGTCTGCAGTTTCTCTTTCATAAACTGTTTTTTGTCCTCATAAGGATAAAACCGATGTCACCAAGCTGGACTCAGCATGGAAAAGCAACTTCCAGTCTTTGTTATTTACATCAGGAGTCCATCTTCAGGAAACGGGTTTCTGGGGAAAGACGCCTATTAACAGAAGGGAAATTCCAGCTGGGCTTCGATACTCAGACCCTCCTTTACAGCACCCAGTGTAATGGGTTTCCCATGGAACCAGAGTCTCGGTCCTCCTCTCTGTCACACTTGCCCCTTTTTACGGGTCTTTTAATTCTGGGAACACACTGAGCTTGGTCCCTCCCCAAGGCCTTTGCACTTGCTGTTCTCTCACCTTCAAATGAGCTCACCTCCAGATCTTCATGCCTCTGTTTCTTTCCGGCACCGAGATCTCAGCTCAGTTTCTCTTCGGACATCACCTTTCTCACCAAGCCGTCTACAGCAGCCCACCAGCCAGCTCACGCTACCACAGTGCTTTGTTGTATTTCCCCCTGGCACTTAACACCATTTACAATCCTCATGTTTCCTGGGTTTCATTTGTCTGTTTATTGCTCATTTTCTCTATTCACGAGAGGATGGGTGTGGCTGCCAATCACAACTATATGCACCGTGCAGGGCTGCTCCACAAAGACTTACGACCCGATGAAAGAGGAAACCACCTCAGTGTTTTTCCTTTGAAAGCCACTTAATTTTTTCAGCATGTATGTCATACACTCTTCTTCAATCTGAAAATATTATTTTACACATGTGATGATCTCTGTTCATTAATTTTGCCTGGTACCACGCAACAGCTTTAGTTCACTAGTTAACTTATTTTTTACCTCAGGTGAGTTGTCTTCTACTGTATCTTTAAAGATTGCTTGTGTTTGCTTTAAAATTTTCTTTAAAACGTTGATTCAGTCAGCTCAGTCATCTCCTACTCTTTGTGACCTCATGAACCACAGCACACCAGGGCTCCATGTACATCACCAACTCCCGCAGCCTAAAAAAACTCATGTGCATTGAGTTGGTAATGCCAACAAACCATCTCATCCTCTGTCGTCCCCTTCTCCTCCTGCCTTCAATCTTTCCCAGCATCAGGGTCTTTTCAAATGAGTCAGCTCTTCACATCAGGTAGCCAAAGTATTGGAGTTTCAGCTTCAGCATCAGTCCTTCCAATGAACACCCAGGACTGATCTCCTTTAGGATGGACTGGTTCGATCTCCTCACAGTCCAAGGGACTCTCAAGAGTCTTCTCCAACACCACAGTTCAAAAGCATCAATTCTTTAGTGCTCAGCCTTCTTCACAGTCCAACTCTCACATCCATACATGACCACAGGAAAAACCATAGCCTTGACTAGATGGATCGGTCTTGGCAAAGTAATGTCTCTGCTTTTGAATATGCTATCTAGGTCGGTCAATGTTCCTTCCAAGGAGTAAGAATCTTTAAATTTCATGGCTGCAATCACCATCTGCAGTGATTTTGGAGCCCCAAAAATAAAGTCTGTCACTGTTTCCACTGTTTCCCCATCTATTTCCCATGAAGTGATGGGACCAGATGCCATGATCTTAGTTTTCTGAATGTGGAGCTTTAAGCCAACTTTTTCACTCTCCTCTTTCACTTTCATCAAGAGGCTCTTTTGTTCTTCTTCACTTTCTGCCATCAGGGTGGTATCATCTGCATATCTGAGGTTACTGATATTTCTCCCGGCAATCTTGATTCCAGCTTGTGTTTGTTCCAGTCCAGCGTTTCTCATGATGTACTCTGCATAGAAGTTAAATAAGCAGGGTGACAATATACAGCCTAGACGTACTCCTTTTCCTCTTTGGAACCAGTCTGTTGTTCCATGTCCAGTTCTGACTGTTGCTTCCTGACCTGCATACAGGTTTCTCAAGAGGCAGGTCAGGTGGTCTTGTATTCCCATCTCTTTCAGAATTTTCCACAGTTTACTGTGATCCACACAAAAGTTTTGGCATAATCAATAAAGCAGAAATAGATGTGTTTTTCTGGGACTCTCTTGCTGTTTCGATGATCCAGCAGATGTTGGCAATTTGATCTCTGGTTCCTCTATCTTTTCTAAAACCAGCTTGAACATCTGCGAGTTCATGGTTCACCTACTGCTGAAGTCTGGCCTGGAGAATTTTGAGCATTGCTGTACTAGCCTGTGAGATGAGTGCAACTGTGCTGTAGTTTGAGCATTCTTTGGCATTGCCTTTCTTTGGGATTGGAATGAAAACTGACCTTTTTCAGTCCTGTGGCCACTGCTGAGTTTTCCAAATTTGGGGGCATATTGAGTGCAGCACTCTTACAGCATCATCTTTTAGGATATGAAATAGCTCCACTGGAATTCCATCACCTCCACTAGCTTTGTTTGTAGTAATACTTTCTAAGGCCCACTTGACTTCACAGTCCAGGATGTCTGGCTCTAGGTGAGTGATCACACCATCGTGGTTATCTGGGTCATGAACTTTTTTGTACAGTTCTTCCATGTATTCTTGCCACCTCTTCTTAATATCTTCTGCTTCTGTTAGGTCCATACCATTTCTGTCCTTAATCGAGCCCATCTTTGCATGAAATGTTCCCTTGGTATCTCTGATTTTCTTCAAGAGATCTCTAGTCTTTCCCATTCTGTTCTTTTCCTCTATTTCTTTGCACTGATCTCTGAGAAAGGCTTTCTTATTTCTCCTTGCTATTCTTTGGAACTCTGCATTCAGATGCTTATATCTTTCCTTTTCTCCTTTGCTTTTTGCTTCTCTTTTTTTCACAGCTATTTGTAAGGCCTCCCCAGACAGCCATTTTGACTTTCTGCATTTCTTTTCCATGGGGATGGTCTTGATCCCTGTCTCCTGTACAATGTCACAAACCTCTGTCCATAGTTCATCAGGCACTGTATCAGGTCTAGTCCCTTAAATCTATTTCTCACTTCCACTGTATAAGGGATTTAATTTAGGTCATACTTGAATGGTTTAGTGATTTTCCTCACTTTCTTCAATTTAAGTCTGAATTTGGCAATATGGAATTCATGATTTGAGGCATAGTCAGCTGCTGGTCTTGTTTTTGCTGACTGTATAGAGCTTCTTCATCTTTGGCTGCAAAGAATATAATCAGTCTGATTTCAGTGTTGACCATGTGGTGATGTCCATGTGTAGAGTCTTCTCTTGTGTTGTTGAAAGAGGGTGTTTGCTATGACCAGTGCGTTCTCTTGGCAGAACTCTATTAGCCTTTGCCCTGCTTCATTCCATACTCCAAGGCCACATTTGCCCATTACTCCCGGTGTTTCTTGACTTCCTACTTTTGCATTCCAGTCCCCTATAATGAAAAGAACATCTTTTTGGGTGTTAGTTCTAAATCTTGTAGGTCTTCATAGAACCGTTCAACTTCAGCTTCTTCAGCATTACTGGTTGGGGCATAGGCTTGGATTACTGTGATATTGAATGGTTTGCCTTGGAAATGAACAGAGATCGTTCTGTCGTTTTTGAGATTGCATCCAAGTACTGCATTTCGGACTCTTGTTGACCATGATGGTTACTCCATTTCTTCTAAGAGATTCCTGCCCACAGTAGTAGATAATAATGGTCATCTGAGTTAAATTCACCCATTACAGTTCATTTTAGGTCGCTGATTCCTAGAATGTCGACGTTCACTCTTGCCATCTCCTGTTTGACCACTTCCAATTTGCCTTGATTCACAGACTTGACATTCCAGGTTCCTATGCAATACTGCTCTTTACTGCATCGGACCTTGGTTCTATCACCAGTCACATTCACAACCAGCTGTTGACTTTGCTTTGGTATCATCCCTTCATTCTTTCTGGAGTTATTTCTCCACTGATCTCCAGTAGCATACTGGGCACCTACCAACCTGGGGAGTTCCTCTTTCAGTATCCTATCATTTTGCCTTTTCATACTGTTCATGGGGTTCTCAAGGCAAGAATACTGAAGTGGTTTGCCATTCCCTTCTCCAGTGGACCACATTCTGTCAGACCTCTCCACCATGACCCGCCCGCCTTGGGTTGCCCCGCGGGCATGGCTTGGTTTCAGTGNTGCCTTTTCATACTGTTCATGGGGTTCTCAAGGCAAGAATACTGAAGTGGTTTGCCATTCCCTACTCCACTGGACCGCATTGAGTAGAGCTATTATTTCTCTGCAAATTTGTTTAAATATCGCTCACCTCAAATTTCAACTATAATGCCATTTTATTAGAGAGCAACCCTAAAACGTCTTTATACTACTTCTGCCCATCACAGTTTACTGATATTTTTCCTAGAATGCCTGTACCTCACTTCAAGTGGTAACTGGAACATAGCATGCATATTTTTAAAGTGTCAGTTATTATTATATTTTCCTGGTTTATTGTCAAGCCTGCCTGATATAAATTTAAGACACAGAAGAGAAGACATTCTGGTCCTTGTCTGCTGCTGCTGCTGCTAAGTCCTTGTCTGCTACTTATATTATGAGAATTTACAAAAATGTGCCTATGTAGGATGGCATTGAACTAATGGTACTGAAAGAACGGATGTGAAATAAATAATGGAATGAAGGTACACACACACACACACTCTCACAAACACACTCATACTCACACACTTATACACACATACACTCACATATATATGTCTGGTAAAGTCTGTATCCTTTTGTTTCAAGTAAATTGCTTCTCCACCTACAACTACTGTGGGAATTTAGTAAGCTAACACGAAAATCTATACATTATTAAAGTATTGATAGAGTAACTTACCATCAAGTAGTTAAATCAGCTGCAAAGCTCACTGCGAAAACCAGTTGTTCTTTACATTTAATATGTACACAATTACTTCTTATTGTCAAAATTTACTTGGGATAGGAAGAGTAAATTGCAGAAACAAACTTAATAACAACTTTGATGCAGTTATTTTCGGAACTGAAGGCTCTTGGGAACACTGAGCTAAAATTCATATCTGAAGCTTCTTCAATTCTTAACTGAATACGATTATGATAATGACTTAACAATAGAATTTCAGAGATAACTCAATTTTTCCTGGACCCAAGATTCTTCTGTACATCAAGGAATCACTTTATTTACGAAAAGGAATTCTTCTTTAATAGGGCTAAAAAGCCATACTTAGGGAAAGCAGGCTGAAAAGACAATGGCTAATGACTGATTTATAGTCAGTTCAATCCAAACTTCCCAAAGATCAATGCCTACACAAGGCTTCCTTTTAACTGGAGCAAAAAATAAACAAAAAGTAAGAATAATGTGTATCGCTTGGAAGATACACATTAATTTTAGGACTACCTTCCTTTGCTGAAAAGTATTAAAAAAACCAGTCTTTGTCCAGAGTTTTAAAAAATGACTACACTAATGTATCCACACACTCTGGGTATCTTATCAGATGCATGAAATGCCTCCTTGCCATCTCCCCTGCATGTGTGATGGCAAACTAACTTTTATGACTTTACTCCTCATTATGTGGAAGTCTAAGCATTAATGTAGTCTTTTTTTTATGGGAAAAAGGGGCAAATTCATACTGAAAAATGCATTACTATTTCATTTTAATAGGTCTCACTCATGGTTGAGAAGTTATAAATTGATCAAAATATTTATTTAAAATACATCATAAAATTAATGGAAAGGATAGAACTGACTTACTGTTCCTTACTATCACTCAAAATTTTGTGTTCAGAAAGATGTCTGAATTGTGTAAAATACAAACGGAACAGAGAACAAAAATCAAAAAGCTATTTTTGAAAGATGAGTGACTGGAGTAAAACTTGGTGACATGCATAAGCTAATAAATACCTGAAGAGGAAGGAGGGGGCATTGACAGGGCAGCCAATGGCATTTTGTAAAACAGATGTTCTTAATTGAAAATAACTATGTCATAACTCACCTCTGCATGCTTCAGTTTCAGTGTTTTATGCATTTCCCGGAAACGACTGTAACGTCTGAACACGGTCCACGTCTCATCCAGGACAGTGATCTATTCACGGGGAAAAGCGGAACAAACCAGCATTAATTAGAGGAAAAGGTGACTCAGTTTCCATAAAATAATTTATAAATTAACAAAAAGTGATTAGCATGTAAATTTCTCCAGAAGTGAAAACATTAATCTAGCGACACAAATCAGCCTTATAAATAATAACTGTGCTCTGCTGACGCATGCATCTCTGCTTCCCAAATCTTGTTATGAGCAGCACGTGCCCCTGTACAGTGAAGGACAAAGAGTCTCCTCTTCAGGGCTTATCAGAAGTCCCCTCAACTCTCCACGTGGGGCGCAGAGAGGAAACCTCACAGCAGGGCCTCTCAGAGTGCTGTGCCCACCCAGAACGTTTACACTATTATATAAGATGTGGTGTCGGTTCCAGATGCCACCCCCATGGACAAGAGAAGCAGCAGCAAAGAAAAGGAGAGGGATGAGGGGGGCGGGGCAAAGGAGGAGCAAGTGGAGGACAAAGAGAAAAATGCAAAAAGAAAAAACTGTCTGCGTCTCAGTGATCACTAGCATCAAAACCCACAGTATGATCTGCTTTGTTTTGGAGGAAGATGTCTCAGTCCAGCCTCTAACCAGCAGTGGGACTTCCTGTTCCTGTTGGATGATGTGTCCTGTGGAACTCTGGCATCCATCAATCATACAGCAAGGTCACGGGGACCTGAAGAGGCTGGGAGACACCACCAACCTCTGTGGTCACCCCTGAGTCATCAATTCCCATCTCACTTGCACCCCTGATCCAGACCCACGTCCCCTGCTGGGAGACTTTTCTTTCGATGTCGCACACCAACTTCAAGGTCAGCGTGTGTGAGACAAACCCATCCAACTCTCCCTGGTCTGAACTCTGCTCCATCTCAGTGCCTGTCACTACCAGCCACCGAGTCACGCCAGATGGACGCCGGTCCAGCTGCCCCAGGCACCACAGTCAGACAAGCCCCGGGTCCCACGCCCTCCTCGGGGTTCTACCTTCTCACACTTTGCCACCACCGCCGGCCCACTCTGCACCACCAGGTCCCACGTGGCCTGGCCAAGCCTCCCACAGTGTCCCCACCCAGCTGCCCCTCCAACCCCTTCCCTGTACCACTGACAGGGGAGCTTTCTGACACTTGAATCTGATCATTCTACCCCAGCCGCAAGTCCCCAAGAAGCCTCATGCTGCTCCTAGAAAAAGACCCACGTTTTAGACGCATGCCCCTCTGACAGCCTCTGCCCACAGGTGTGTTCACGCATGGGCAGCCCCTGTTAACTGCACAGTCTGCCACGCTGGCCTCTGCAGGGGCCACACCCCTTACCCAGAAACCTCACCCTGCGCCTGAGAGGAACACCCTCCTCAGGCTGGCGATTCAGCCTGATTCGCCCACGTGTGAACTCCAGCAGGTGAGCAGGGACGTCAGGGATCAGCAAACCACCGGGATCGGAAGGGAGAGGACACCCATGCAGAGCCCTCGGGAGGAGGGACGAGCCTTGAGTTCGCTCATTTCCCCCAAGTGGCAAATGAGATGATTTGGGGTTGTACAAGGATGTACGTTTCAGAACGTCCATCATCTGGCTCTAGATTCATCATTTACAACAAAGCTTCAATTGTGGTAACTTTTTTCCTGTTTCCTTTTAAAAGATATTTAAATAAGGGAAAGAATGGCACCCTACTCCAGTACTCTTGCCTGGAAAATCCCATGGACGGAGGAGCCTGGTGGGCTGCAGTCCATGGGGTCGCTAAGAGTCGGACACTACTGAGCGACTTCACTTTCACTTTTCACTTTCATGCACTGGAGAAGGAAATGGCAACCCACTCCAGTGTTCTTGCCTGGAGAATCCCAGGGACGGGGGAGCCTGGTGGGCTGCCGTCTATGGGGTCGCACAGAGTCGGACACGACTGAAGTGACTTAGCCGCATGTTAACAAAAAAGCATTTAGCAAAAATGGTACCAATGTCACCTAAAGTTGGGGAATACTGCCCCTGGGAGCTCAGCTGGGGGCCTTCTCCCCAGTTCTCTCCTTCTCAACAGACCCCACTGAGCACAATCAGCAAGGGTGGGAGGGCTTCCTTAGAGCAGGAGCAAAGCCATTTGCCACCCTGGCTGCACACAGACCAGCTGGGCGTGATACTGCCTGCTTGCCAAGAAAGCCCCGGAATTAATGGAACCACACCTGTGACCTGGGAGCCATAAGATGCAGGATGCTCGCAGGGAGACCATTCTGTCCTGGAACTCTGGAATCTACAGAAAGTCGCGGAGGAAGCCTGGGTGCCCCTCCTCCCCCAGATGCTAACGCTCCCTGGATATCTGAGTGCTTCCACTGTTCCTGTTCAACTCACAGTCCATCATCTGCAAAGTCCCCCCATCCCCAGCCTCTTTCGGGAACACCCCCTTCACCTTCACTCTTAGTGGTCACCAGGGGACGCCTCCCCCTGCAGCCCTCTCAAGTAGGGACTATGTTTCCCCACACTCCTCATCCCATCGTCCCGGGAGGTCGGTGGACACTCTTGTGCTCCCATCCAACCCTTACACCACTGCTCGTCTGCCCTGTCTAAATGCCCCCACGTGCAGACCACGCCTTCAGATCTTACTGCTAACCCAGCCTTCTCACAGGCAATTCACCGCACTTACACCCCTGACTGCTTGAACACCTTGGGCTTTGTTCACAGCCATGTGCTCCCAGGCTGCAGAACTCCTGCCATGAACCTTGGTAACTAAATCAATGACAGATGATCCCTCCAATGCCCCGGCCTCCTGTTCTTCGACTTCTGTCCTGGTTCCTTCCTCACCCAACGGGAAAACCACGGGCAATCATTACAACCATCCCCTTACATTCAACCCCAGATCTCCTTGTCCTGCTCTTGAAATTCCCTCAACTAAGTTACACCACAGCCGTGGTTAAATCCAGCTGTCTGCTTGCTTACTCCTGGCCTGCAGCTGCCTGGCAGGATGGGGCTGCAGGAACACACACCACCGAACGGCCGCCCGGTCCTATTTCAGTCACCATTTCACCCTTCTGAAGTCAGCCAGGATGTCTCCCACCAGTTAGCTACACCACATTTCCCAGCCCCATCCGCTCTCCCACTCTCTTGGATGAAAGTCTGCTAAACAGTTTACTCCATTTTTCTCCTCGAGCCTTCCTTACCTCCACTGCCCCTGCCCTTCATGCCTTGCTCAACACAGCAGCCAAAGTGGTCTTGTTAAAAACTGCTCGGTGGCGCCATTTCTTTGCTCAAATGGAACATCCTCTCAAGGAGCCCCATCTCGCTCAGGGCACAAGTTCAAGTTCTTCTGCCAACCTCAAGGACCTCTACAATCTGTCTCCTCCCTGGCCTTGTGACTGCACTCTCCCTTGCTCACTCTGCCTTCCTTGCTTTTCTGGAATCCATCAAACATGCTACGTGGTAAATGTGGCCTCAGGAAGCGCACGTGTGATTTTTCCTTTTTCTAGAATGCTCTTTCCGTATGACTAGCTCTAGCACGTCCTTCAAGTCTTTGCTTATACTATCGCATCCCCCCACCCCTTATTCCCCATCTCCACAATACTCACTCCTCGTATTTTTCTACTAAGCACGTCTTCCTACCTAACATGGTACAGTCATACCTTCCAGATACTGTGGGTTGGGCTCCACAGTAAAGTCTATATTGCAATCAAGTCAGTCACATGACGAAACAGACATGCCTTCAAACAAGACCTATGGATGGCCAACAAACACATGAAAAGATGCTCAACATCACTAATTTTTAGAGAAATACAAATCAAAACCACCATGAGGTTATCACCTCACACTGGTCAGAATGGCCACCACCAAAAATCTACAAACAATAAATGCTGGAGAGGGTATGAAGAAAAGGAAACCCTCTTGCACTGTTTGTGGGAAGGTAAATTACTGCAGCCGCTATGGAGAACAGTATGGAGTTACCTTCAAAAACTAAAAACAGAACTACCATATGATCCATCAGTCCCAC
>SJYX01014603.1:365420-466853 GCA_006410675.1 Oreotragus oreotragus
AACGGGGGGGGGCGGGAGGCAGGTCCAAGAGGAAGGGGATAAATATATATGCACATAGCTGATTCGCTTCGTTGTACAGGAGTAACTAACGCAACATTGTAAAGCAATTATATTCCAGTTTTAAAAAAAGGGAGTCACACAAATTTTTAGTTTCTCAATACATATAAAAGTTACGTTTATATTACACTGTTGCTGCTGCTGCTAAGTCGCTTCAGTCATGTCCGACTCTGTGTGACCCCATGGACTGCAGCCCACCAGGCTCCTCTGTCCATGGGATTCTCCAGGCAAGAGCACTGGAGTGGGTTGCCATTCCCTTCTCCAATGTACGAAAGTGAAAAGTGAAAGTGAAGTCACTCAGTCGTGTCCGACTCTTAGCGACCCCATGGACTGCAGCCCACCAGGCTCCTCTGTCCATGGGATTTTCCAGGCAAGAGTACTGGAGTGGGGTGCACTGCAGTCTATTTAATGTGTAATATATCACATCTAAGAAAACAATGTACATACCTTAATTATAAATATTTTACTGCTGAAAAATGCCAACCTTCATCAAATGACTTAAAAGTTGCCACAAACCTTCCATGTAACAGAACAAAACAAAAAAACCCTCAGTATCTAGAAAGGGCAATAGAACGAGATGTGCCTGTATACATTTACTTGGACGTCTCGCTTCTGGCTCTCTTCCCTGCTGGAGTAAGCCCCAGGAGAGCTGGGATTTCTAGCTGCTCTTCACCGCACCTGAGAAAAGTACCTGATGCAGCGCGAGCACCCTGAGGAAGAGCCGGAGGGCAGAGCCTCAGGATGGGCTGATCTCAAACATCCTCAGGCTCAGCAGCAATGAGCAAGCAGGGCCCATCTCCGTCTCTCTGGTGGAAGAGACAGCCTTAAGCACAATTGGGATTTGGATNTGCTCTTCACCGCACCTGAGAAAAGTACCTGATGCAGCGTGAGTACCCTGAGGAAGAGCTGGAGGGCAGAGCCTCAGGATGGGCTGATTTCAAACATCCTCAGGCTCAGCAGCAATGAGCAAGCAGGGCCCATCTCCGTCTCTCTGGTGGAAGAGACGGCCTTAAGCACAATTGGGATTTGGATGTGGATGTGAGTAACTGGACACCAGCTTGTGTGACTCTGGCCTGCAGCCTCTTCCTCTTCATTGACTTCACAGCTCATTAAGTCAGACTATATTTTGAAACCTCTAACTAATGAAACAGCTACTTCAAATCTACCTCCTAATTTGGGTTGCATTCGTCCTTTCCACAGTGGCCCCAGAACAAGGCCTTTGTAAGGGACAGCAGTTTCTCTAACAACTTGCATGTACCAGATCCTCAGGACGACAGGCATGGATGAGTNCTCTAACTAATGAAACAGCTACTTCAAATCTACCTCCTAATTTGGGTTGCATTCGTCCTTTCCACAGTGGCCCCAGAACAAGGCCTTTGTAAGGGACAGCAGTTTCTCTAACAACTTGCATGTACCAGATCCTCAGGACGACAGGCATGGATGAGTGATTCCCCGGGCAACAGAATCTGGGTGTTTGGGCACAAGATGACAAGACAGCAAGAGAACAAAAAATCCCCGGGAGAGCCCCCCAACCCAAAGCAACCAATGCACGTCCTTCTGCTTCTCGGTATCAGCCCCCAGGGCTCACGACAGGAGGTGGGTGCTGCCACGGGCCGCGGAGCTGGGAGGAGACCGAGGACGACACTCCCTCACACCCTGATCAGAGCACATGTCACAGGACATTAATTGTAGAACTAATCTTTACCTAATCAATTTATATAACCAACAGTAATTACATCAACATCTGTCTCTCTGTCCTACAAGATGTAAGCCCTCTAAGAGAACGGGCCTTTGGGAGTAGCTGGGGTGGTGGTAGAGGGGCTCTCACTGAAGAATACATTTATTGAGCTACTACTATGTGTTGGCACCATATCAGATGCTGGTGGTTTTCTGAGCGATGTCCTTACGGTTATTCTGCTTTTCGAAGGAGGTGCGACTCCACTATCTTGGCTCCATTAACTCTCTTCCGGTGGATTCTCTGAGGCTCCCTGACTCAAAGACTATTTTCATTAGTCACACAATAGTTTCTTTTTTGTTTGCTTTCTCTCTACTGAGACTAGGGTGCATTCTCACACTGGTATTTGTAACCCAAGTTTATACTGAGCGTACAGAGATTTAAAAATTCTTTACCCTTGAGGTTTTCACCTGAATCCAAGTTAACGCAGGGATTACAAAGGTTCAAGCTTCCTGCTTTGTACATAAAACACTTAAATCTCCCCCTTATCTATCAACATGCAAACAAGATGTGGACGGTGGCAGTGAGTGAAGACTGCTGTGAGCATCATGAAACGGTGGCCGCTTCCCCGCAGGAAAACGGTCACATCCCTTTCCTGTGATGGGGACACCTTCACGCCTAGCGCTGGGGAAACAGTGCCTGTGAAACTCAGGGAAACCCAACAGAAGGGAGAAACAGCCACTAAAGTTCTATTCTGCCCCAAATTAAAACCGGGCCTGGGGTGAGGTGCTGACGCATAGAGGAGGGACAGACGATCAGCATACCAGACACGTCAGGTCAAAACACACAACTATTCTCTTCCACGCTGAGAACGCTGGGCGTCAATGCTGCGTGTCTTTGAGGAGCCAACTCATTACTTCTCTCTCATTGAACAGGTCTGCAGATACAAATCCATCTTTTCTGGGCCGTAAAAGGATCAAGCGCAACTTAAACACCATAAATGTGTCCACAAGATGAACTGCGTTCACTTATGAACAATTCTCAATTGAGTGCTTTCCACAAATTTATGTTATATCCATATTTTGCTGGTTTAAAGATTGTCAGTTTCAGGACCTGTCATCAGTATTTATTTGCTTGTGTACATCTATCTGTGTAAGAGGAGAATCAACAGATTTTCATTCAAAGAAAAATACTCTAACTGGCCCCAAGTAAATAAGCAGTTACTCACAGAGGTCTCCGCAGCAATATTTATCTTTAAATAACGTTTGGAGGAGCTGCATCAAGTATATACAAATGAAATTCCTTGTATTCCGTAACAGCTCACAGGAAATGGTCTAATACCACCCTGCTGCTGCTGCTAAGTCACTTCAGTCGTGTCCGACTCTGTGTGACCCCATAGATGGTAGCCCACCAGGCTCCCCCATCCCTGGGATTCTCCAGGCAAGAATACTGGAGTGGGTTGCCATTTCCTTCTCCAGTGCATGAAAGAGAAAAGTGAAAGTGAAGTCGCTCAGTCAGTCCGACTGTTAGCGACTCCATGGACTGCAGCCCACCAGGCTACTCCGTCCATTGGATTTTCCAGGCAAGAGTACTGGGGTGGGGTGCCATTGCCTTCCCCGAATACCACCCTAATATGTACTAAAACAAGTTTTATTAGATTTCTGAAAAAGAGTCTTACGCAGTAACGTAACTATGAACATGCCTGACGAAACAAGAGCGTATTACAAATATCTGAATCTGTATATCAGCAAGCATTAATACATTAATTAAATTCTCCTCAAACACCAAACAGAACTGCCCAGGAGGTGGGAGGAGAAGCCAGATCCTGTTAATCAGTCGGCCACGCGGGCCTCCTCACCCTGGTCCACCTCTAGGACGGCCTAGGCTTTCCGAGAACACTCGGCCCAGTGTGCTGGGATTTCCAACGGGGATGCTCAGCCCGTGTGTGCTGCATCCGCTGTCTGCCTCTGCCGCGAAGCCCCTGCCTCTCACGGTCTCCCAGCCCTTCTCCTCCTCCGATCACTCGCCGAGAGCCCAGGCCGAACTCCAGGTCACTCTTCCTGCCCCCAGCTCTCTGGCTCCCTAGACCTTCTGGTGGAGCCCCGTCAGAATAATCCCCTTCCCTCCTGTGTGCTGCCCAGCACTGCTGCAGACAGTCCCACAGCCCCTACCACAGAAAGGCAGGAAACTGACACTAAATGTGTGCTGTCTTAACTCTGCACTCCAGTACTCTTGGGCTTCCCCTGTGGCTCAGCTGGTAGATAATTCGCCTGCAATGTGGGACACCTGGGTTCAACCCTCGGTTGGGAAGATCCCGTGGAGAAGAGAAAGGCTAGCCATTTCAGTATTCTGTCCTGGAGACTTCCATGGAGTATAGTCCACGGGGTCCCAGAGAGTCGGACACGACTGAGCGACTTTCACATCTTAACTCTGCAGTCACTCCTACATGGAAATCATTCTAAATTACACTTTCTGTGAAGAGAATTTCTAAATGTCCTGTATTTTCAATTCTCACAGACAGTGATATTTTACTGAGATGACTAGGGTCACCCAAGCCCAGCTTCTGAGCAGTCGCTTCGCCCATCTAAGAAAGATGCTGTTGCTACTGTCTTCCCCCCTCCCTTCAGCTTCCCTGCATCAGCCTCCTAGGCTTCTGCCTGAAAGCTACCCCCCAGCGCTGACCTCAAGCAGTACTACTTCCTGTTACCGCAGCATCATCTGAGCTCATCTGCGCATGGGCGTGTCCCAGCACCCTGCTCCCCCTCTCACTCCCATGTGGGAACAGAAAACCTAAGTCTTCCCGGGTGCCCTTCAAGATCCCCCTTGCTCTGTACCCCTTCTCCCACTTCACTGACCTTAGAGGATGTGAACCGATTATTTAGCTCTTCTGTTCCTCAATGTCTTGATACTTCTGCTGCTGCTGCTGCTAAGTCGCTTCAGTCGTGTCCGACTCTGTGTGACCCCAGAGACGGCAGCCCACCAGGCTCCCCCGTCCCTGGGAATCTCCAGGCGAGAACACAGGAGTGGGTAGCCATTTCCTTCTCCAATGCATGAGAGTGAAAAGGGAAAGTGAAGTCGCTCAGTCGTGTCCGACTCTTTGCGACCCCCTGGACTGCAGGCTCCTCCTCCTACCAGGCTCCTCTGTCCATGGGATCTTCCAGGCGAGAGTACTTCAAGTACGCTCTTAAAAAAAAAAGTGTCACGGGTACCAAATAAATACTTCTTAAATAATAAGTGGATGAATAATAAAGACAGTGGAGCCCAAAGTCTCTTTGTTACACACTTTTCTGTGATTTCCCCATGCCCTTTTTCTATCTTGAACTGTGGGCAGGAGAATGATCTGCAGCTCAGGCCTTCTCTGATTTACCTATAACTGTCTAAAGCTTTTGGACAATAGGTGCTAGAGGAGATAAGAAAGTAAAGAAATCATAAAAAAAATTTTTAAACGTCATCACCGGATTCGTTTGGAGCGAGGAGCCTTGGTTTCGTGATAAATGATTTGGGAGTAAGAATGACCACAGGTAGGTGAGAAATAACTAAAAAAAAAAAAACACATCAAGAAACAAGAGGGGGTCTCTGAACTGCCTTTAAAGGGTGGGTTCTATTAACTGAGGAGACTTTTATTTCTGAACATCATGTCTCCATGTATGCAGGCAGGCGTGGGGATACAGGCCAAGAAAGGGGGTTGGAGCTGACACCCCCCACCCTTGGCAGGGGGGCGGGCAGCAGATGGAGCTCCCAGGGGCCATCTAGGAAAGAGGGGACGCTGGTACCCTGGGGAGAACCTAACCGTCTAAAGGAGTATTTTCTGTTATTTGCTCTGAGATGTACACTGTTCTTCCTCCTCTGGCTCCCGGGGGAAACTGCAACAAAGTGGACGTACTTTTCTTTCTAGGGACCCACAGGAGTGCTGAGCTCTCAGCCCAGGGGACAAGAAGGAAAAGACACTGTGTCAGCAACTGTCCAGGGTACTGGAGGCGGAGGGATGGGTGCCTTCTGAACCATGTCCTCTGACCACATCGTGAGTTCCTGAGCTGAGCTCGCATCCTGTTCCACTGCAGTGTCTCTGTGAACTTGAACTAGAGCTCAACTACAGAAATCCCATCTCCTCTGCACCTGTGGGAACATGACGGGCCCTGGCAGGAGGAGACGGTCTTAGAGGCAGCACAGTGTGTGGGGAGAGGGAGGTCTAAGGTCCAACTCTAGACTGACCCCCGCCTGCTGATAATATGGAAGGGAGGCTATTGGGGTTAGAGAATGAAGATTCCAGAAAGCCATGCAGATATAATGTCACTCTGCTTTGTTATGCATGAAGTGCCCCAGATATCCCGTGTAGATGCATCACCAGCAAGAAGGTGCCTCGGAGCCTCTGGTTCCTGGACCTGGTCTGAACTCGGTGCACCAGGCAGAGAGGAGCCTGGCAGCCCACTGCTGGCTACAGAGCACTCTGCATGGCAGGATGTGATACAAAATCAAACAAGGCTTTGGAGCGGGCCCAAACCTCAGTCTTCTGCAATAACCAGAAGGAATGCACCTTCAAAATAAGGATAATACCATTTATCTCAATATACTTAACTTTAAATGGAGAAGGAAATGGCAACCCACTCCAGTATTCTTGCCTGGAGAATCCCAGGGATGGGGGAGCCTGGTGGGCTGCCGTCTATGGGGTCACACAGAGTCGGACACGACTGAAGTGACTTAGCAGCAGCAGCAGCATATGGTAACTTAAAAGTAAATTTGAAATAATGTCAAAAGATTGTAATATTCTGATGAGATGGATGCCTTTCAAATCCAAGATCATTATTAAGGAGTACTTCTCCCTTCCCTAACACCTCTGAAACAGGTGAGGAACAGGCAGGACTGTTCTACCTTAAAATTGTGGTAAATTGGGAGAATGACAGCCTAAACAATGTTCCTTCAAATTACTCAGATATTCAGAGGCAAAGCACCAAAAGCAAATTATCCAGCAGTCATCACTGGAGAATGGAAAATGAAAGGCTCTGGACTAAGACAGACCTGGATCCTGACTGCAGCCCAGTCACTAATTAGCTGTGTGACTCGTGAAATTATGCAACTCCTCCAGCCTTAGTTTTTCCATCTGTAAAACAGACTCTTCAGTTCAGTTGCTCAGTCATGTCCGACTCTTTGTGACCCCATGAATCGCAGCACGCCAGGCCTCCCTGTCCATCACCAACTCCCAGAGTTCACTCAAACTCACGTCCATCGGGTCAGTGATGCCATCCAACCATCTCATCCTCGGTCGTCCCCTTCTCCTCCTGCCCCCAATCCCTCCCAGCATCATAGTCTTTTCCATTGAGTCAACTCTTCGCATGAGGTGGCCAAAATACCACAGTTTCAGCTTTAGCATCATTCCTTTCAAAGAAATCCCAGGGCTGATCTCCTTCAGAATGGACTGGTTGAATCTCCTTGCAGTCCAAGGGACTCTCAAGAGTCTTCTCCAACACCACAGTTCAAGAGCATCAATTCTTCAGCGCTCAGCCCTCTTCACAGTCCAACTCTCACATCCATATATGNTCCCAGGGCTGATCTCCTTCAGAATGGACTGGTTGAATCTCCTTGCAGTCCAAGGGACTCTCAAGAGTCTTCTCCAACACCACAGTTCAAAAGCATCAATTCTTCAGCGCTCAGCCTTCTTCACAGTCCAACTCTCACATCCATATATGACCATTGGAAAAACCATAGCCTTGACCAGATGGACCTTTGTTGGCAAAGCAATGTCTCTGCTTTATAATATGCTGTCTAGGTTGGTCATAACTTTCCTTCCAAGGAGTAAGTGTCTTTGAATTTCCTGGCTGCAGTCACCATCTGCAGTGATTTTGGAGCCCCCCCAAATCCTAACCTATAGCTAACACCTAACCTGTAGCTGAACTAAACAAAGTGAAGCAACTAGCAGAGTGTTGGGTATTCAGTACACAGTAACTGCTGCGCCCAGGGTCACTTTACTGGAAAAAACCCTTTTATTACACATACTGAAAGGCCAGGGCACCTGTGGACAGCAACTGCAAAAAGGGAGTTCAAATCATTTTGTGATTTCTTTTAAAACAAATTTTATTCTAGGAAGAGATGTAAAACTCCCCAAATTCTGAAGTGAAGAAATATTAATAGATTCTTATAGCACAAAAACAAATTTGAAATGGAAATTCAAGGTAGGATCACAAAGTGATAACTGCTTTTCCTCTGGGCTTATGAATCAATCTCATCAATTCTTCATCATTTCTCGTGCGTGCAGTATTGCCTTAGTGAAGATAAACAACTGCCCAAGTAAAAACAACGTGAAAGATGAGTTGTTTTGTATTAAAATAGGGGACAGGAAAGATGTTTATTCTTTTTTTTTTAAGTGAAAGACAACATTCTCAAAGACATGGGAGGCATGCTTAAAAAAAAAATTTAAGATAATATATGATTCTTTTAAGTCCTAATTTTATTTCTTCCACTTGATATTTATGTTTGAAAATAGTCCACACACTAACTATGGATCTAGATGAACCACAGCTCGTGCAACCACCCATCCATCTCACCTCTGTGAATACACATGCGGGGAGATCATCTATCAGTTACTAATAAGCAGAGATTCAGATGCCAACACACAAGTCCTTCTCAACATTTATATTCTACCAAGTTGGGGGTGTTTCTAGAAGATGTATGTGTGCATAGTTTATCTAACAGACCGGAATGGCTCTTATTTCTGTTCTGCCAAATAAAGAGACATTTCCCTGACTCTAAATGTGATTTCTTCAGCTCCCGAACTGCACATTTTCTGGGCATTTCTCCTGGCAGGTCTGTCCACTATCAAATTCTCCAAGTGTGTCAACACTTTAACAGCCCCAGTTCACAGAGGGCATGGGACCTGGCCTAGACTTCATGACAGAAGTTAAAGTGCACACAGAAATAATGGCGACACTCGCAAAAAAACGAGGCTGTGGAAATGGTCCCCATGTCAGCGCAGCACCAAGATGTGGCCTCAGCTTCCAGAACGTGCAGGGAGCAGTGACACTGCGGGGGTCCGTGAAGACGCGTGAGCACAGGAACCTGAATGGCTGGCTTTGATCCCACGGGCACTCGGTACCTCGACCTACTTAGTTATGGGCTTTTCAGCTGGCGCTAGTGGTAAGGAACTCACCTGCCAAAGCAGGAGACGTGACTCGGGTTTCATCCTTGGGTGGGGAAGATCCCCTGGAGAAGGGAATGACAACCCACTCCAGTATTCTTGCCTGGAAAATCCCACGGACAGAGGAGCCTGGCAGGCTACAGTCCATGGGGTCACAAAGAGCCGGACACGACTGAAGTGACGTAGCACTCTACGCAGTAGCTGTGTGGCCTCGGGCAAGTCACTTAAGAGCTCATCAAATGTAAATAGCACCCCCCTTCTGGTACATTTCCCACAGCTGGGGAAGTGTCTTCAAAGTGCCTGGGACAAAGCAGGTGCCTGATATGTGTTAGTGTCCAAAATTGAAGCAAGGCTGCAGACTCAGTTGCCTGCAGGGATCAGACAGGAAGCAAACTCCAAGAGGCCCTGTGAGTGTAGAAACAGGGAGTACAGCGGGGACCCACAGACCACCTGGCACATTCAGTTCCAGGGGATGGATGGAGCCCAACAGGGGCTGAGCACAGTCAGGAGATGAGAGTGAAGCTTGTGAGATGCAGGCAAATTGCACAGAATGTGTCAGAACAGCTGAGTAAGCAAGCAGCATGCGAGAAATGGCAGAACTTGCCCATCACCTATAAGACAGGCTGAAGATGGAAGAAATCAACGTGATGGAACAATAAGAATGGCAGAGATAGAAAGTGCTGAGCTGTGATCACGTCCACTTTGTGAGCCGGCTCGTGCGGGCCATGTGACAGTCATCTGTAGGGCGGCCCATTCCCAGCCTGGCCCTGAGGAAGGGCTGGAGACTCAGAGCTGCATAGGCTGATGAGGGTCCATGGAGCGGACACCTGGTGGGGGGGTGGGGAAAACCAGTGCTAAACACCAGAAGGAACGAGAAAAGAAAGTGGGAGGATGGTTGTGACACCCGCTATGGCCAGCAGGTAAGGGGTTGAGTGGGGTGGGGTGAGGTTATTTCCAGTTTTACAGGAATAAAAACCCTCAGGAAACAAAGTGTTTTTTGTTTTTTTTTAATACCAGTGTTAGGTCATTTCTTTATATTATCATGTTAACATGTAAGGTAGGCAATTTAAAACTATGCTGGAAACCTTGCCTTGTTTCTGCAACATAAGAGTATGACCACCTCTGTTAGCCATAACCACGGATTCTGTGTCATGGTGAAATGCAACTGAAAAATTAAATTCCACCCAGGCTGGTCCTAGCTAACTGAGGATGTCAAGTATAATACAGGGTAACTGATTTCATGTGTCAATCACTGAAAAGCAGTGGAAGCAGGAGCTTTAAGTTGACCTGCTGTGGTCTCAGAGAAGGCAAAGGCACCCCACTCCAGTGCTCTTGCCTGGAGAATCCCATGGGCGGAGGAGCCTGGTGGGCTGCAGTCCATGGGGTCGCGAAGAGTTGGACACGACTGAGCAACTTCACTTTCACTTTTCACTTTCATGCATTGGAGAAGGAAATGGCAACCCACTCTAGTGTTCTTGCCTGGAGAATCCCAGGGACAGGGGAGCCTGGTGGGTTGCAGTCCATGGAGTCGCGAAGAGTTGGACACGACTGAGTGACTTCACTTCACTTTTCACTATCACGCATTGGAGAAGGAAATGGCAACCCACTCCAGTGTTCTTGCCTGGAGAATCCCAGGGACGGGGGAGCCTGGTGGGCTGCCGTCTATGGGGTTGCACAGAGTCAGACACGACTGAAGCAACTTAGCAGCAGCAGCAGCAGCTGTGGTCTAGGTAGTGGAGGAACTTGTGATGGCTGCAGCTACATGCCATCACGGACTATACAGGTATTAGGTTGGTGCAAAAGTAATTGCAGTTTTGCACTGCTGAACTCTGCTGTTTGATATTGGAATACATTCTTAAATAAATGTGGTAATGTTATACATCATTTTAATGTGCATTTCTCACTTTCTGTTTTTTGCTAATGACTTATTACTTGTTGTGTATTTTATATTTACACTATGGAAATGACGTTAGACAAAAAGCAAATTTGAGCAATTTTCTTATTTGAGTTCAAAATGGGTCGTAAAGCCCCAGAGACAACTCGCAACATCCACATCACTTCTGGCCCAGGAACTGTTGAAGAACATACAGTGTGGTGGCGGTTAAAGACGTTTTAAAAAGGACACGAGAGCCCTGAAGATGAGGAGCGCAGCAGCCAGCCATCAGAAGTTGACGTGACCCGCTGAGAGCCATCATTGAAGCTGATCCTCTTAAAACTACAGGAGAAGGTGCCAAAGAAATCAACATCGACCATTCCATGGTCATTCGGCCTTTGAAGCAAAGTGCAAAGGTGAAAAAGCTCAGTAAGTGGAGGCCTCATCAGCTGACCAAAAGTCAATAAAAGTGGATTTTGTATGACAACCTAGCTCAGTGGTTGGACCAAGAAGAGGCTCCAAAGCAGTTCCCAAACCCAAACTTGCACCCAAAAAAGGTCATGGTCACTGTCAGCTTTCTGAATCCCAGCAAAAGCATTACATCTAAGAAGTATGCTCAGCAAATCAATGAGATGCACAAACCGCAACACCTGCAGCCAGTACTGGCCGACAAAAAGGGCCCAGTCCTTCTCCACCACAACACGCTGACCGCACGTCACACAAGCAACTGGGCTACAAAGCTTTGCCTCATCCACCACATTCACCTGACCTTTCTCCAACCGACTACCACTTCTTTAAGCATCTCAACAACTTTTTGTAGGGAAAGCACTTCCACAACCAGCAGGAGGCAGAAAATGCTTTCCAAGAGTTCATCAAATCCCGAGGCATGGATTTTTATGCTACAGGAATAAACAAACTTCTCTCTCATCGGCCAAAATGTGTTGCCTAATCATTCCTATTTTGATTAGTGAAGATGTGTTTGAGCCTCATTGAAATAAATTAAAAGTTCACGGTCTGAAACTGCAATTACGTTTGCACCAAGCTGCTACGTTCAGCTGATCAGCCCGCCACAACCAATGGAGTGCAGCACACTATGAGCTCTTCGCCAAGAGGAGCCAGGCTGCACACCCATAGCCTGTCTGCCGCTGACAGCAGCTGGGGGGATGCACCCCTCGTGACATACATGCATACACAGCTCCAGAAGGACGTGCTACCGGGAGACACCGGCAGGTATGACTTCACCCGATGACATCTTCACCCAGGGCTTTCCAGGCATGCGTCCTTCAGGGTCAATAAAATAGAGGTGGGGAGGGGGGCAGTGACATGGAGACGACAGCTTCCTATACTGTCAGATGAGAACATCAAAACAGACACTAACCCATCAACTGTGATGCAGCCACACAGTGGGATGCTGTTAAGCAATAACAACAACAAACTATTGTTTCACTTAACTGTATGGATGCATCTCTAAGGCTTGGGAGAGGAAGCAGCCAGACACAAGAGAGTGAATGCCTCTGGCCCACACATCCCCTCCACACACAGCAGACCCGAGGAATCTATAATTACAGACAGCAGATCAGTGTTTGCCTGGGGTGTTAGAAAATTTCTAGTGAATGAGAAGTTCTAAACCTTGACTGGGGTGCTTGATTTGGGTGTACATATATGTCAAAGCTCATCAAACTATACTTAAAATGGGGTACTTCACTGGGTGTAAATAATGCCTAAACGAAGTTGATTCAAAAATTTTGATTCAAATTTGTATTTGACCAAAACCCCCAAACCTTATACGTATCCATTCTCATAGTTAGTTTATAAAAGTTGTTTTTGATCCCCCAAATAAAGAAGATATAAATGTCCTTTTGAATTAAAAACTCTTCCCCCCCCCCATTTTAAAGGTCACTGATGCACAGTTCCTCGGGACGCCTTGTGGACCAGAAGATAAGCGTTTTGGCCCCCTCTCTGCCCACAGGTTCCCAGCCCTGCAGCCAACCTCAAATATTTCTTTAACAAGGATCATCACTGCTTCGTTTGGCAATGAACAGACCACGTTGGAGAGCTGGAGTGATCGGACTGGAGGTGAAAATGGACCATCCCCCCATTTTAAAGGTCACTGATGCAGAGTTCCTCGGGACGCCTTGTGGACCAGAAGGTAAGCGTTTTGGCCCGCTCTCTGCCCACAGGTCCCCAGCCCTGCAGCCAACCGCAAATATTTCTTTAACAAGGATCATCACTGCTTCGTCTGGCAATGAACAGACCACGTTGGAGAGCTGGAGTGATCGGACTGGAGGTGAAAACGGACCGGAAGATGGAATGTAAATAAGTAATCAATTCTATCTACAGCAGAGTGGGCGGGAAGGTAGGAGGTGGAGAATGGGAAGGAGGGAGAAGCTGAGAGACACGCTCTCCGCAGCTGTCACTCTGCACACTGGTGTCCTCCTGGGCTCTCGGGGACCTGCCACTTCAACCACTGGGGACGTACACCCAGAGGCCCTGTACCTGAGTCAGCTCGGCCCCTTAAATGAGCCTAATATAAATTATATGTTCATATTACATATTATATCCTATATAAGAAGATCTAAGACTAAACATATTTTTTTCAAAAAACAGTTATTTTTTAGCTTTTCTTTTCAAAACTATTGGTTCACCAAGAGAATTTAGTAGCAGCCAAAATATTACCCTAAGTGTGATGACCTGTTCTGGAAAACACCGCCTATGCAGGAAATAAAGTGACGGAAGGAAATGGTGGTCGCTGTTGTTCAGTCACTCAGTTACGTCCACTCTTTGTGACCCCATGGACTGCAGCACGCCAGGCTTCCCTGTCCTTCACCAACTCAACTCCCGGAGCTTGCTCAAACTCATGTCCGCTGAGTCGGTGATGCCATTCAACCATCTCACCCTGTGTCATACCTTTCTCCTCCTGCCCTCAATCTGTCCCAGCATCAAGATCTTCTCCAGTGAGTCAGCTCTTTGCATCAGGTGGTCAGCGTCTTGGAGCTTCGGCTTCAGCATCAGTCTCCCCAAGGAATGTTCAAGACTGATTTCCTTTAGCACTGACTCTCCAGGCAAGAACACTGGAGTGGGTTGCCACTTCCTCCTCCAGGGGACCTTCCCAACCCAGGGACGGAACCTGTGCCTCCTGCACTGTGCAGGGCAGCTTCTTTACCACTAGTGCCGCCAGGGGCTCCCAGGAAACGGTTAGCATAGCTCCTTTCCAAGCTCAGAACACTGAGGGAGAAAAACAACAGCAGCAACAACACCCAAACAGTCATAAAGATGAGTCATTAAGGGATTTCCAAGAGTGAAATCTCACTCATTCTCAACACCTTATCCAGTACTTAGAACGTGGCCGGCCCTATTCCAAGCCTTTCACATACAAAAGCTCTTACAGTCCTCAAACCAAGCCAGCCCACAGGCTCCCTCAGCCCCATTTCACAGATGAGGCATGGCGAGGTTACCCGGAGGGGGAATACCCACCCCCCAGCACTTCTCCAGCAGCTCCGCTTCTACTGGAGCCCAGATACTTTTGCCTCTCCTGCCAAGGGAGGGACGGCATATTCTCATGTTTGTGTCTAGGACCGGACCCTCATAGTGCTGTGGACAGGGTGCACCCTACAGGAACATGAGGCCCTCGGGCCATTGCCCTGAGAATGCACGAGGCAGCCCTTCCTCTGTAAACAACTGGGAATTCTCCAGGCAAATGGTAACAGTCCAGTCCTGGTGCCAGTAATGACAGCACCTGGGATGGGAACAGAAGGAAGCAGAGCAATGACATGCCTCCAGACAGGGCTTTCATCAGCTCAGAGAGCGCAGCTGGGATTCTGAAAGGCTCCAGATATTTCATGTTTCTCTAATTTGCCTTTACAGTTGCATCACAATTTTGGCCAGATCTGCATATGGCCAGCCTGTAATCTGCTTACAATTTTCACTTAAATCAATTCAGTTAAAAAGAATTAAGTATGTTCTTTACTCATGTCTTAGGTTCTATTCATGAAATCAATCTAATAATTATACTTTATTAGCACATTTATCCACTAAAATAAAAGAAATCTCTGTACCAACCATAATCATTACATGTCCTCCAGTGCTGTGAGTTTTGAAGAATTCTGAGTTGGTGAAAGTCACTCTTTACCCTCTAATTTAAAAATACAGAAATAATATATATAAATATGCCCTACACGGAGAAACTCAGCGAACTTTTTGGCCAATCCAACATATAACACACAGGTACGAACAGAACTTTCTATTGTTCTTTAGTCACTAAGTTGTGTCCAACTGGCTTGTAACCTNAAGTGCTGGGGGAGGGTGGGCTGGCTTCAGGATCCCCCCACGGCTGATCCACGCTCATCTGCTTTTACAGTGTCCTCCTCATACGAGATTCTCTGTTCAAAGGGTTCGCTAAATAGAAATCTGGAAACCCCTGGTCATGTCCGATTTGCTCATTTTACCAGTGAGGCAACCAAAGCTCAAGGAAGGTGAAGACTTTGGTCACTCAGTCAGCCGCAGTAGAATCCAAGTTTAGAGAACTCAGCATCCAGACCCTGGCAACCAAAACCACCTCCAGGAAGGCCCTCCCGCGGACAGATACTGGGGATCCTAGTGGACGCCACGACAGCAACACCCTCGCTCATCCTCAAAGGGAAGTGCGATCACCCACCAATTCCCTGAGGAGAGGATGGCGGTCAGCAGCGCGTAACGAGGCGTATGAGTCGGTGGAACGCCACTAGAAATAAGATGAAGTCATTATCCAGGGAAGGATGAGGTAAGGAGACAGGCACGTCTCTTCCTGAAAAGTCCTATAAGCCAAATAACAGATTAGGAAAGCTTCCTACTCAGTATTAACAGAAACAACAATGAAAACAGCAGTGGGAATAACAGCCACAGCCATAATGTATGATTCTTCATCATCTACGAAAAACCGGAGTCAGCCTTTTACACGCACTTAGCATCCCCGTGACATAAATATTATTATTCTTGCTCTAACAGATTAAAACACATGGAGCCTAAGTCCGTGGTAGGATGGCCCGACTGTCCTGGTCTGCCCGGGCACTAGGTAGTTCCCTGAGGCGTAGCACCGTCCATGCCCAGGGCAGGAAACCCTGGCGGTCTGGGGTGGCTGGTGACCTCACCTGTGGGCCTGGGAGGTAACAGCAGTGTCCATGTCGGCCTGACTCCCCATCCATCACCACCTTCCCTCCACCTGCTCCAGGCCAGACTTTCACATACTGGTTGAAAGAAGGACAAGACCAGTGTTGTACAAAACCACATGTGCCTGTGTAGCGTTATTTCCTTTTACAAAAAGAAGCACTGCAGAGCCTCACGCCTCCAGCCTCCAGAAGAGCGATGAAGGGACACTTACCTTGACCTCAAACTCGAAGTGCTCGTCCTTCCCTTGGCCGCAGAGAACATAGCGGGGGATACTGATTTTGATGGGGTCCTTCAGGTCCTCTGGATTTGCTCCCAAAGAGCGGGAAACCATCCGCTATCAAAGGCACATTGGATGGAAGAACAAAGAGACCAAGATCATTGCACTGCAAATACCCCGCCCAGGCAGGCGGAGGAAACAGTTTCGAGCAAAGAAAAGAACATCCAACCAGCAGAGTTTATTTAGAAAAATGATGGTTTCCTTTGAAAGAGAAATGCTAAGTAAGTCTCTCTCATGACAAAAGACCATTGCTGAAGAGACGCCAGTCCACAAAGGTAGCACGAAAGCACTCCCAAATGTTGTCTGGCTTTGATGTTCCTTTCAATTTACAAGAATGAGGAGACAAAAAAGAACAGATTACATATCCTGACTTTAAAAAAATATATACATGGTATAAGCCAGAATCTTTGCAGAAAGTCTTAATCACTGAATAACACCTTTTTACTTCACAGACTACAAGACTGCTTGGTGTACATAGAGCTCCAAAGCTGGAGATTTTATTCACATCCGCTTTAGTTTTAACTTCCAGGCATTTTTATAAGACAGTATAGTATGGAAAGCTCTTTAAACCACAATTAAAACAATCGCAAGTGTTTCTTTTAGGCTCCATCTGATTAATAATCAGAGCTCCCGACAAATGTCTATGGTCTGGATGGTGTCAAGGAGGGGTTTGAGGAAGAGGAAAAAAAAAAAAAAAAAGGAATTCTCTTAAGTGTGAATGGGAGGAGATCGCTGAACAATCATTGTTAACACCAACGAAGGGCTTTACAAAACACTAAAAGACACGTTTTTGAAACAGCAGTAATAAAATCATTCAAATCATAATTACAGTTAGCATCTACTGAATATTTACTATTAACTAGAACTGTGTTAAACAGTTCAACTGTGTCATTTCATTTAATCCTCATGGCCCTCCCCATGAAGCAAGAACCATTATTCACCCAGTTTATCAGATCAGAGGCCCAACGCCGAGAGCATGGGTAACGTAAGCGTTTAGAAAAATGGGAAGTGCTAAGAGCCAGGATTCAAACTCAGGGCAACTGAGAAAGCCCACATATAACACCACTGCACTGCCAGCATGACCTTTATGTATTAATTTACATATTTTTAACTTTTTATTGGAGTATGGTTGATTTACAAAGCTGTGTAAGTTTCAGGGATCCAGCAAAGTGATTCAGTTACACACATCCACTCTTGTATTTCTTTAATTAGAGTTGATTTACAATAGTGTCCTTGTTTCAGGTATACAAAGTGATCCAGTTACAAATATTTTTCAGATTCTTTTTTATTATAGGTTATTGCAAGTTATTGAATACAGTTCTCTGAGTATGGGATAAGTTCTTAGCGTCTATTTTATATACAAGGGGGGGAATCTGATAATCCCAAATTCCCAATTTATCCTCTTTTCTCCTTAAGTAATGATGTTTGTTTTCTGTGTCTGTGAGTCTGTTTCTATTCTATATACAGATTCACTTGCATTATTTTTTAGATTCCACATATAAGCGATATCATACTGTATGGGTCTTTCTCTGACTGGCCTCACTCTGTAGCTTTCAAGACATTTTAAAGTAAATCTGTCCACCTGAGACAAACTGAGCTAATAAACACCTCAGCACACACAGAATAGATGGAGACCCCAAGATTATTAAATTTACTTATTTGACCAAACAGACAACAGGGGCAACAAGCTCCCTCTCCCTCTGGCAGGAAGGGGTCCTGGGCCCTTGGCGTCTCGGCCAGGCAGAACATGAAAGGCCCAGCTTTGCTACGGGTGTGAAAGGCAGGTCTCTGGGAGACATGGAGGTGTGGGATTTGCCTCAGATGGCTCCTTTCATCCAGCTGACACTGCAAACATGCTGGCACGATATGAAGTTAGCAGAGCCTTTTAGTGTCTTAGTTTTTCACTGCACAGCTGGTTACCCAAGATAAAAGCCATTCATTTTATTGCGATGGTACACCTCTCTTTAGCTACCCTTGGTGTCAAAAACCATAGTGGAAATTCCTAATGAAAAAAAAAAAAGTTGCCTGAAGCACAGGCTCATAAATCATTTAAAGAAAAAAATCACTGCCTTCATATTTGACAGGTATATGAATACTGTACAGACCAGTAACCTGGGAGAACATGGATCTTATCGGGCAACTCACTTAACATCCAGGACAGCCCTTTCCACCCCAGCATGCACACGTGTACCTCAAGAAATGGTTCTACTAGACGGCACACAAAAGCCACTGCCCTGTTTGGGACCAGACAGTGAAGAAGAACTGATCCCTTCATTGAGAAGAGGATATTTCTCTTCATTATTTTGTATGTCAAGGACTCGAAATATTGTCAGCACTCCCACTAACATCTGGGGCCACCGTTTACTTCAGTCTCACTGATTTCACAGTAATTAAATATTAACAGGTGGAGAGAAATAAACACCTGCAGAAATGAGTAACTGAAGAATACGTCAGGAATCCAAAGACATTTGAGCGTGACTATAGAGAAAAACCACGAGTATGTTTCCACTGAATCCCTGCTGCAATGGAATTTTTAGACACTATGTTCTGAAGTCAGCAAGATGTAAAATGTTGAATTCTCAGGATATACTGTGCGAGGTTCCTGACATTCTCCTAAACTAAGCTTCTGTTGGGCAGGAAGGAAAGTTAACACAAATGTCTGCCGAATTTATTTTTTTGATTTGAAAGTAGTTATATTTTGAATGTCATGAGTTTTATTGTAAATGTGTGCTGCATCACATCATATCCTATTTTCTGTGAGAGCTTTGAACTATCTACGGAATTACTGATTTTGGAATCAGTCACAGTTTCTCTACACGGGGCAAATAAGAGTCTTAGACTGGGAAGGGGAAGCCAGTGGCACAGCATGCTAGGAGGTGACGAAACGTGAAAGGCTGTCGTGTGGAAGCTCGTCTCGCAGGAGAGCTGGATAAACACCTGGGATGTGCCAATCAAGTTTAAATGCACCACAGAGTGGCTCTATTTAGAAATAAAAGGTCAAGGAAAAGTACATAGTCAGTAACTTAGACTACATTTCTACACACAAGAAACACCACTTTTTAAAATAAGATACAGAGAAGTATTTTCTTTGGATAGCTTTTGCCAAAACAATGTCCAGTGTCAACAAATACACTATTTTCCCAGTGTCAGAGAAATACTATAGTCCGGTCCTCAGCCAAAGGAAGCACACAGATCACAGGATATGTTTTGAATATTCAGGTTAGAAGCTTCTCTTCCTTACTCAGGCTGTGTCTCCTTCAAAAGGAGCAAATTAAGGAAATTAATAGGAAGTGGCATTAGCATCCACTAGAATAGCTGTTGGCACTGCAGAGGGCATGGAGTGAACCGATCCCACAGGGAGGCATCAGCATTCTCCCCTAAATGCTCTAATTATGAACCAGATGGTTGAATTCAGTATACGCTGTAACTATGAGAAGGTCAGGCCTCAGGACGGCTGGGTGATCTGTTAGCTAAATACCCATGCTTTGCTTTTAAAATACAGGCAAACCTGGGCTTTTATCGGATTTAACAAAACTAGCAGTTCCTCTGGAGAAGGCAATGGCACCCCACTCCAGTACTCTTGCCTGGAAAATCCCATGGACAGAGGAGCCCGATAGGCTGCAGTCCATGGGGTCGCTAGGAGTCCGACACGACTGAGCGACTTCACTTTCCCTTTTCATTTTCATGCATTGGAGAAGGAAATGGCAACCCACTCCAGTGTTCTTGCCTGGAGAATCCCAGGGACGGGGGAGCCTGGTGGGCTGCCGTCTATGGGGTTGCACAGAGTCGGACACGACTGAAGCGACTTAGCAGCAGCAGCAGCAGTGGTTCCCCTTTCTCTGTTCCCAGCATAGCACATATTTCTAACCCTTCCTTTTTCAACCACATGTGCCACAGTGATAGTTTTAATTAGAGGTCTCTGCATCAGGCACCTACTGTGACCCCCACACTTTGAAAATTGGGGTCTGGGGCATAGGCAGCAAGGACCTTCTCAAGTACGCGCCACGTCACAAGAAACAGGGCACAAAGGCGGCCTGTGTGAGCAGGTGTACCTTATGCAATGTGGCAGAAAGCCAAGACATGCTTGCATGCCTGTCCAGAAGGTGAAGCCTCCCTGTGCCAAGAAGGGACCTGGGGCTGGCCCCATGCCACTGAGAAGGCTCTGTACCTGCCGCTGACCCAGATTTGCTAAGGCTCGTGGCACACCTGCTCCCGGTACGACCCCTGTCGAGGTTGGGGCCTGACAACTGGCCGACGTGTAGAAACAACCCAAACTGTGCCTTACTTTAAAGTGACTTCAGAATACTCACAGCAGGACAGAGAAATATGAGTGTTCAAATAAAGGAGTATTTCTGTCCTTTTGCTATATACCTATATATCATCAAGGATAAATGAGCCAGAAAATAACAAACTGTACTCGACAGAGATTCGTGTGGAATATCTTGAGGCTAGAAAGACCTTATGGAAAATCCGAATCTCTGACTCTTACTACAAGTAGATTATTTCATCCACATCTGAGATGACTGACATTTGTCTCAAGGTTTGGAAATACGGAATATCTTACGAATGATTCAACTTGAAACAATTAAAAATGTTCCCATCTTTCTCTAGTCCAAAGATAAGTTGAATGGCCCATCGTTAACAATGGATAACCCATCATTAGATGGACGGTTTAAAAAAGACTAAATAACAGGTTTGGAGTGACTCACTGAGGATGCGGCAGCAGCTGTCACGTGGCTCTCATCACCAAACACGAGTCTAGGGGCAGGGAACCAAGGAGGGAAAAAGAGGTGATCTTCCTCCTGGTTCTGCAGTGTCTTTAATGACCCATGAAAAGCGCACTCACCAGTCAGCCGCTGACTTCTCAAACTGTGCTGGATTCTCAGGTCCAGGAGAAACTAAAGTAGGGGACTGGCGGGGACTCTCACCATGTTTCTATGTTTCTGCAGAGTATACTGTTTAACCTGCCAACTAAAGGAGCAACCTGGAGCACACAAGGTTATCTATACTATATTGCCACAACGGTTATATCTGCTGACTTCTCAAACTGTGCTGGATTCTCAGGTCCAGGAGAAACTAAAGTAGGGGACTGGCGGGGACTCTCACCATGTTTCTATGTTTCTGCAGAGTATACTGTTTAACCTGCCAACTAAAGGAGCAACCTGGAGCACACAAGGTTATCTATACTATATTGCCACAACGGTTATATCCCAGCTTTTCTTCTGTAAGAGCTAAAATGCAGAGAGCAAAAAGGAGATGTAAAGCATACCAAGAAACAATGCAATTGCTGCGAAACTTGTAAGGCAATTCTTCGAAAAACAAAACTTATAAAAAGAGACATAATCTTTAATGTCTGGAATTCCAAGAAAAAAGTTACAAGTCAGGAAAAAAATCAGCAGTTCTTCCAATTAATCATTCATGCCTATGAAAAGACAAATCAAGGAAAAAATGTATGCAGGAACTGTTATTCTTGACTGTCAAGAATAACCATGGCCAGGAGATGACTCTGGCNAAAAAAATCAGCAGTTCTTCCAATTAATCATTCATGCCTATGAAAAGACAAATCAAGGAAAAAATGTATGCAGGAACTGTTATTCTTGACTGTCAAGAATAACCATGACCAGGAGATGACTCTGGCAAGAATATCCGTCCCAGAGTCAGGTCTGGGTTTGAGTTCCAGTTCTCAATCAAGTGATCCTTTTAGACATGAAATGGAAATCGACACTCTCCCCATCCCAGCAGGATCACAGTGGGGCTCCAAAGGAACAGCATGTAGGAAAGAACTCAGTAGGCTATAAATCACCATATAAACCGTGGTCGGGACTGTTACCACGATGATCCACTGCATCTTCAGCAACGAGCGATTTTAATGAGATGACAGAAGAAACAACGTGAGTGCTGATTTGTAACAGAATCTCTTTCCTTTTTACCAACTGGATTATTCAGTTTCAGTACTTACAAAGGAGTTTTTTTTCTTTTTTTAATTACATGAGTGCATCCTTAATAAGTGACTGGATGTTGGTAGCTCGGAATCTGTGTTATGTAGGAACCAGTAGGGGGACTAAAGAACGCTGGCCGTAGAGGAAGAAAAACCAGAGGAGGTAAGAGAGGGCACTGTGTCCTTGGAAGGCTGTTGGTATAATACAACTGGGGAACAGACCTGCTCCATTCTGCCACAGAACAGCCACCGATGGACGGACTGCAGATGGAGGTCACAATAAGGAGGATTATGGGAAGAACGGTCTAATCGCGTCTGACTCTGTGAACCCATGGATTGTAACCCACCAGGCTCCTCCGTCCATGGGATTCTCTAGGCAAGAATACTGGAGTGGGTAGCCATCCCCTTCCTCAGGGGATCTTCCCAACCCAGGGATTGAAACTGGTCTCCTACATTACAGGTGGCGTCTTTACCATCTGAGCCACCAGGGACCCCCTAACAGTGAGAGCAGATCCCAGTGAATAAATTGCTTCAGAGGCAGGCGATAATCAGCCCATGGAGGGGTTAAGCAAAGATTGAATTGGGAAATATGTTCAACTGATGACTGAGACGCAACAATTCCATCAGGGAGAGGTCCTACAAGTTTTACCTGAATTTATCTCCAAGAGAACCTTGGGAAACGCGACTGAATGCATCCGTGTGTGGTCCCAATTCTCTCTCTTGTAGCCAGAGGAGGGAGGGGAGGAAGATACTCTTGCCGTGGCTTCTTGGTGAATGGAGCATGCTCCTCCTTGCCCCTGGCTTTGGACGTGGGTGTGTGACTTGTGCTGGCCAACGGGGTGCTGGCAGACATGATGCATGGCTGTCTTTTCCTGCTCCTATCGTCAGCTTCCTGGGCACTGCCCCTTCCACACAGACCCCAAAGTGAGACAGGTGGTAGAGTCCAAGCCTAGCTGAGCTACAGATGACCCCGCCTGACAGCAGAGACGCCTTGCTTCAACTACCAACTATTAGTGAGAAATGAAAGCTTTCGTTTTTGGAAGTCACTAAAATTTTGAGGGTTGCCTGATACTTGGCAACAGCTGACTGATATAACATCCATCACAAAAGGTACGTTAAGGAAGGAAGCAGTATTAACTAAAAAGTGAGTGGTGGAGGCTGTGTAACTCAATCAGCAAGACGACCTCATTAGAAACTAGTCTGCCCAACAAGACCACTTGGCTATCTAAGAAGTATTAATAAAAGTGCTCTAATCTAGTTATCATTCAGAACTTTAATCCATCTAGGAAAAAGAATGTAAATAAAAATTACTGTAATTACTACTGCTGGAAGGCATAAGCATTCTCTCCAAAGGATGCATGCACATTTTTTTTTTAAAGTAATGAGAATGGGTAGACAAACTGTTTTGAAGTGTTTTTCAACAGAGACTAAATAAATTCACCCTGCCATCCCCAAGTCTGCACAACAGGCAGCTGTGAGCAAAATGGATTTTAATCAAATTCAGATGAAACTGTTATTTCAAAAGGACTCAAAGAGGTATTGTCTGGAACACAGTAACAAGCTCTGCAATGTTAAGTGTTTATGCCTACATTATGATAATGCCAAGTGCCACATAATGAAGTATGCATGAGCCTTTTTTTTTTTTTCTGATACAGAAGCTCATTACCACTGAGAAGATGGTACCTCAGGATGGATGCCAAAGCTGCCACACCTGCTCCCCTGCAGCAGCATCGCAGGCTCAGAACCCCGGAAAAGGAACCTGTGAGCCAGAGAGAGGCCCTAGGATCGATAAGGGGGAGGATAAGGGGGCACACGTCCCTCCACTGGCTTCTCCTGGCCTCCTGACACCCTAAACAGTCAATTCATGACGGTAAATCGGATCCTCAAACCAGGACCACATTTGATCTCAAGGTGAAGTGTACGCTTAGGTGAAATGAAGTGACAGGTGGAATCTGAATTTCCCGGAGGCTGCTTCTGTTTTGTAGCTGTAGCGCTCATTTCTGGCTACGTGGCTCACAGAGCAGACTTTTGTCATAACCGATAACGTGACCTGTATGCAGCACTCACGTCGCTGCACGCTCGTCTACGGACAACATTAAAGAGCATAACTTGTAACACGGTGGAGTCCTGCTTCTTTACCTATGAGGATGAGCAAGTCTGTCCAACGCGTATCACTCTGCGGACCGCCTAGGTACTACTTCCTTCCCAACCACGCTATCCTTCTCCGGGATCTTACACTCTGCTCTCTCTGCTCCTCGTGATCATTCGCTCTGTGCTCATAAAAAAACATACAAGAAAACACTCGATTCAAATCCAGAGAAACATTGCTGATAAGACATCAGAAGACTACTCCGGTTGATTCTGGAAGTATTTTCTGTCATAGAAGATCCACCAGCCAAGCAGACAACAAACATTTTTTTTTTCGCACTTAGTTGTTTCTGTTGTTCAGTCACTCAGTCGTGTCAACAAACTAATTCTAATGACGTCTTTATCACAGACTCAAAAGTCTTCACGTATAAGGCAAAGGGTGTGAATGCGTGTGCGTATAACAGTCAATTCATGACGGTAAATCGGATCCTCAAACCAGGACCACATTTGATCTCAAGATGAAGTGTACGCTTAGGTGAAATGAAGTGACAGGTGGAATCTGAATTTCCCGGAGGCTGCTTCTGTTTTGTAGCTGTAGCGCTCATTTCTGGCTACGTGGCTCACAGAGCAGACTTTTGTCATAACCGATAACGTGACCTGTATGCAGCACTCACGTCGCTGCACGCTCGTCTACGGACAACATTAAAGAGCATAACTTGTAACACGGTGGAGTCCTGCTTCTTTACCTATGAGGATGAGCAAGTCTGTCCAACGCGTATCACTCTGCGGACCGCCTAGGTACTACTTCCTTCCCAACCACGCTATCCTTCTCCGGGATCTTACACTCTGCTCTCTCTGCTCCTCGTGATCATTCGCTCTGTGCTCATAAAAAAACATACAAGAAAACACTCGATTCAAATCCAGAGAAACATTGCTGATAAGACATCAGAAGACTACTCCGGTTGATTCTGGAAGTATTTTCTGTCATAGAAGATCCACCAGCCAAGCAGACAACAAACATTTTTTTTTTCGCACTTAGTTGTTTCTGTTGTTCAGTCACTCAGTCGTGTCAACAAACTAATTCTAATGACGTCTTTATCACAGACTCAAAAGTCTTCACGTATAAGGCAAAGGGTGTGAATGCGTGTGCGTATGTGAGAGTGTGTGCCTGTGTGTGTCGGGGGGGAAGGGGTTATGGAAGGGTTAAAAACAAGCTCCACAGAAAAAGGAAAAAAACATAGGAATTCTACTTCCTCCAAAAGGATAAAAGACCTCGCTTGGCCACCACCAGCCAGGCTGCAGCCGGCAGTGTGGACCCTGTCACAGTCTCCTGGGTCCTGCCTCTCCCCACTTTCTCCCCCAGAACCTGGGGAGAGGAAAATCAATGCTGGAAACGCAGGGCGAGTTCAGCAGCTTGCAGTCAGCTCTGATGGGGAAGAGGGAGGAGCTGTGCTTCCTGGCCAGAGGCAGAGGGTCAGTCTCTGGACGGATCAGCTTGGCACTGGCCCACTCAACAACGAGGAAAAGAAATGAAGTGTGGGGCTACATCACGTCTACTGTCTGTGATGCAAAGACCCGACCAGAATAGAAAGTGGCCCTTGCAGGCCAGGCCGTGAGCTGCGGATGCACTGCAGAGCAGCTGCCAGCTGAAGCGAAAGAGCGGAGAAAGGGTGATGGGAGGGGGCCTCCTTCCTCCCAAGACTCTGGAAGCTAGGAGAACACTCAAACTCGAAAACAGGAGAAGAGAAGCACAGCAACCCGGGGTCATATGCCAGAAAACATAAACACAAAACGTGCAAGCCGCCTCATAGGAATGTTGACCAGAGATGGGTGCACAGGAAGGGGTCCACCAGAGGAGAGGCTCTGAAGAGCCGGCTCTAAGCCACTTACGCAAGAGGAGGGCAGCTGGATGGTACCCGGAGGAGAGAGGAGCCGACCCAGGCTGACAGGGCGTGAGCTCCCCCCGGAAGCAGGGAACGCAGGGCTCTGTGGTTAGAGGTTGAGAAGGATGTGCAGGCTGAGAGGAAGCTGGGGGGGGTGGCAGGCAAGCGCCAGATGCCTTCAGGGCGGCCTCCATCTGATGAGATAGCCGCAGCAGCCTAGACACTTACCCAAAGCTGAAGAGCCTTTCTAGGAGAGAAAGGCGGAAGCTCAGAGAAAGGACTGGAACGTGAGGCCACATGGCCCAGCGGGGAGAACAGTCAAAACTGAGCTTACGAGGAAGGAACTGAACCACGGGATGGAAAGGAAGGGGCCGGAAGTCTGAGCCGAGGACAACAAAGGTGATGCCCTGAAGGAGACCCAGCAGGGCACGGCACTGCCTCCATCCCACGTGTTATGGGAGGGGGCAGGCGTTGCAAACCCTGGGGGTCCCTGAGGAAGGCTGGCGGAAGCCTTCACTATCGGGCTCTGAGACAGAGCTGTCCTAACCTCAGCCAGTGGAGGATGCTTGGAAGGGAGCTGCCAGACCAGACACCTGCTCAGGCAGCTCACCTCTGCCTGTCGGCATCCAGCAGAAACCGACAGACGCCAAGGTACACGACCACAAGTCAACACACCCCTACGTGCTTCCAGCACCTCACAAACAATGAGGCGGACCCGATTTAAAAGGCTGACATTCAGGAAAGTGAGGCACGGTGGTGAGAAAGGTATTTTATCAGTGCTTAGCTATTGTTTGTTTTTATTTCAAAGGAGATATTTAAAATTTTTACATTTCCAATTTAGAGAGGTCTGCATTTTTCCAGTTTCAAATCAATTAGCCACACTGAGCTATTCATAGCCCTGGACGGTAGTCATTGTGTTTATTCTACGAACAGTCTAAGAAACCATGCAGAGTGCTGTTACAAGCCTCCTCCCTAGAGCCTCGTCAAGTGTGATGTCAGCCACAGAGCCTCGTCCCGAGAACTGAAGGTCAGTTTCCAGACCTCAGGGACCACATCCCCGCCACCCTGCAGATCCAAGGTGCTGGTGCACGGCTGAACTTTCTGGGCTTCCTGAGGGCGCCGGGAGGCACCACTTTCTGAATCTGACTGGTGTCTGAGGTTTTGGAGGAAGACGAGTTCGAGAGTGAATGATGTCTTTGTCTCTGGAATGACAAGGCACCTGAATTCACTTAAGGCTCGGCATCTGACCACATCAAACCGTGTTCCTGGGGGTGGAGAGCTCAGGGTGGGGCTGCGAGGATGGAACACGCGGTCTTCCCTCACCAGGGCCACATGGGTGTTCAGAAGGACGAGAGACTGACAGGGGTCTTGGCCAGAGTCACCCTCGACTCTGACTGTCGTGTAGAGCAAGAGCTGAGCCTCCGCCAGAGACGGGGCGCCGGCGTCCAGGTTCCCGTGAAGGAAGTAAATCAGGTCCACCAGGGTATTTTGGAACCTGGATGATAACTGGACTCCGTTTGCCAAAACTAAGTCAGGGGTTTCTGCCTTCCAGTCAAGGGAGAGCTGGACCAGATCTTCCCGGAACAAGGGATGCTCGGCACAGCCGGCGGCCTCGGAGGCAGACGCAAGGACACACAGGAGGTCCCGGCATATTTGCTGGCAGAGGTTCTTGTTGTAAGTAAACACGGTGAGCAGCAGATTCTCTGCAGAGCCCAAGAGCCGAACGCTCTGCCCACCGAAGCCAACCTGGATCTCCTGGAGCCCAGAGAGGGGCAGGGCGTGAAACACGCCCACGGAGCCCAGGGAGTCCAGAACCAGGGCATAAAGGGCAGAGCCAAACAGGAGCAAGCACGCAGGCTGGGGCGCTGGCTCCGCGCAGTTGGCCACGGCCAGCCAGTACATGCCTTGGGGTACATCCGTGTTGCCCCGAAGTTCTGGTAGGGAACCGGCCACCAGCTCAAGGAAGTCTGTTAAGGGGCATTCTTGAAGTTTCAGCATTGGGTCTGGGAATTGCACAAGGGTCTGCTTAAACACGGAGCCCCTGCTGGCACCTTCCAGTTCCAGGCAGGAGACAGAGCCCAGCGAGGAGCCTGGGAACTCAGGGGCCGCGGGGCCAGCGGGCCAGCCCAGGGCTCGGTAGGGCACCAGGTTCCCCGCCCGCCCCACGGCCCCTGCCTCCTCCCTGCTGCCAACCTGACCTTCCTTGGGGATTGAAAGAGCTTCTGCTGCTGCCCCACCTATCTCCAGCAGCCTGTGCAGGGGTGACAGCTTCAGAATCGGCAGCCTCGGGAGGAAGGTCGCTGCCTGCGACGCAAGCCGGCTGGGGTCGCACAGGCTGCCCACGAGCCAGGCGTGGCTGACGGCCTCTGCGCCTGCCCGCAGCAGGTGGCTCCCGGTGTCTTTGTAAAGGTCTGAGACCCACTGGTAAACGAACCCCAACCCCCGGCTTCCCTCTGGCTCGACAGTCATCAGGGACTCCGGAGAGCTCACCACTCCAGCTGCTGCCTCCTCCCAGTGGAGCTTGGAGGCCAGTGCTGCTGGGGGGACACTGGCCCGGGGGACCCTTCCAGAGAGAACGAAGCAGAGGAGCCGGCTCCGCCAGGTCTGCTCACCCCTGCCATCCACGGACACTTCCTGGGATGTGTGCTGCAGCCAAGTCCAGCTGGACGTGAGCCGCGGGCTGGGTCCAGCTTGAGGACTTGTCGGCTCGCTGAGGCTTTCTGACTCACCATGAAAACGTCCTGCACCACTGGTGCTGCTTTTGCTAAGAGGAGAGGTTTCAGTGAGATCAAGGCGTTCTGACCGAGAGTCGCCTCTGTTACAGCTGCTGCTGTGTGACGGCTCGTCCTCCGAGGGCCAAACCCCACGCTGGTCTCCTCCCCAGCCTGGCGCTGAGCAGCAGGCAGACCGGCCGGGGACGCTCCGGGTCACAGGCAGGCTCCAGTGGTGGTTCTGGTCCACCTCCCCCCTCTCCTCTCTGCCAGGGGCATCAGTGACGTCTCTGGGCAGCAATGGGGCAGGACAGCTCTTCTGTCAAAAACAGGTGAAAGGGGGCTGTGGCATCTTTTGCGATTCTTTTTGTGTGACTGAAGATTCCTGTGGTCACTGGTTTTATCGTGTGGATTAATGCAGAGGTTCAATCGATAACCAAAGCCATTCGTGTTGATTGACTCATAATTTCAGAATCGAGGATCTGATTCACACACAGAGCATCAATTTCCATATTTCCTATCTTAAACATTGCCAAGTATTCTTATAGAAATGTGTTAGATGGGACCGAGCCACAGTATCCATTTCTTGGTCTAATAGCCTACTCTTAAAAAAAAAAAAAAAGGACAGAATTCCAAGGCCTTTGATTCAGTTTTCCAGGGGGCAAATTTAGTTGTGAAAATAAGTCCTTGAGGAAATGTCCCAAATGGAAGAGCAGCCGGGGGCACACTTAGCATGAATGAGAAACTGACGAGTGTTCCAGCCTCGTGTGTTTCTCTGGCCTCTCGGTTTGGTTCATGGGAACCCTGCGTGTACATCTGCCCTGGTGAGAGCACCATTATGGTGTCTGCAAGCCAGGACCACGAAAGGCTCGTGGCCAGCCTGCTACAGGCTAGACATGTGGATACAAAGAAGTGAAAGGCAACGTCCTTTTCTTCACAAGGTCATCTCCTGAGGAGTCGGACGTCCAGAGGAAGACGGCGTTGCTCCCGGAAGGGTCGGATGGAGGGTGAGATGGTCCGTCTCCTGTAGGACATCCAGCCCTCTGCCGCTCATTCTGTTCAGTGACATGAGATTTCTACCACCTCCTTTTTTTTTTTTTTTGAGTTTTTAATTTAGAGGTGTATGGGAAGGACAAGTTTCTCAGTGGAGGAAAATACAAGAAAAGCCTTACAGATCGTTATGCCCAAATAAACCCTGGTCTGACAAGCCACTGGAGAAATAAGCTACCCAACCGGAGTGCTTCCTCTGTGCCACTGCCAGCACGGTCCATAAACAGGCAGGGTTCCCAACACACCGGGAAGTACTCGGGTTCATTTCCAAACCCCCTCTCTGATTCTGGTTATATCATTCAGCCTCTTAAATGCAAACCAAGAGAAAGGATACTGTTACGAATGAAAAACTGGGCAGAGGGTCTCTACCACAGCTACAAACTCTCAAATAAAGTCAGAGCAGCTTGCAACTGGCAGGATTCCGTTTAATTTTTAAGTCATATAATAGCTTGCCTTGCCTATTAGCCATTAATCTCACTGGGACTTCGAAATTCTAATTATGCAACTAAACATTAAGAAAATTTAATCACACAAGCATGCTGTAATTTAAGGCGACCCTATCAATCTGAAAAGTCATTACCTACCTCATATTTTAGCTTACGTTGAATGGTGCCATTGTGGAGTTTCTCATTATCCTGAAATGAAAATAAAAGCCCTCTATATTAAATTACAGCATGTTCACATAGAGGGAAAAAAAGCTGATTTGATTAGAATATTTATGAGAACAAAATTCTAAAGAAACATACTTGTCATTCAACAATGACCTTTCTTGAAGTTTATATTTCCAAGGTAAACGTGACTGTATGGATCCATTTGTCTGTAAATGGAACTGAACCATTTATTCCTAACCTTAAAAATCACAGCATAACATTAAAGGCAAGATTTCCTTAGGATACTTCTTAATTTGTAGGATAGGAAGGAAATGACTTCATTTTGATAAAAATCAACAAGTCACAAGTATGTAACTTCTCAAAGGCAAAACTGTATTTCTACTTGGGATAATTTAGCAGTTGGATTAAATACTTATGAAATTGATTGTATTTTTGGAGAGAACAGAAAGGTGTTATGTGTAGAATTTTTGTAAATTGAGGTAAATGAAACATTTTAGGAAACTTCATATTCACTTATGAATTTCCCCTATAATTTCAAAGTGTTCAAATAAAGTTACTCCTAAAATAAGACTATCTGTAAACAAGCTCCACCCAAGTAATATTTAATTATTGGAGAACACTTTATATCTCCATTTTCCCACTGAAAAACTGTAAATAAAAGATCACTACCCCCAGCTCCTCAACGGAAAGTCATCTTGAAAACGGCTGCCCGGACGGCCAGCTCCTTCGCTCACCTTCACCGTGTCCGCAGGTTCACTGTGGCCACCACCAACCACGCGGTGCAGACCCTGAAGGCGTCTCTGGACTTCCTCTTCAATGTACGCATTGATCCTGAAAGCCAAGAAGACAGGAGTCCATGGTCCCATCTAACCACAAAGCGCATCCTGAGATCCTGCTTACCACACCCTTGGCAACCAGAAGCCTTCTTTTTCTAAATGCTAAACATAGTTAACTCAGAGCCTCCAACCTTTGCCTTCTAAGAAATGCGACATCACGCGTTCACTATCTAGGGTTTTCCTCCAACAGGAGAGGCCTGGACAAATTACCGAATCCTGGGAACGGAAGGGAGACTCAGTTATCCCATCCAAGTTCCCTCTGATGTCCCGGGCAGAACTCCTGCTGCGGGCCAAGGGAGAGTCAGAGACCCTCCACGGTCTCAGGGCTGACTCTGAGACCCAGCACTTCACTCACCAAGCCTCGGTTCCCTCACACAGATACTGGTGATAACTGCTTGTCACAAAACACAAAGTCATCTCAGAGGAGTAAAAGGAAAGACAAAGAGACAGGTGCAGCCTCCACAGATCTCCCCACTGGATGGCACGCTGTCTCACCTCATTCCTTCTGTCTCTTCGCTGCACCTGGCCGTGAGACCATGTGTTTTACAGGTCTCTACCTTCCAAAAGGCCCGGCCAAGGGCCAAGACGGTGGAAGCCAGAAACAGCTGACTTTTGAGGCAGCTGTCAACCAAATATCTGGCATGCCATACGATACATAGGGGAAACTGTATAAAGTGCAGCCATCCTGCCAGAAGAACCGAGGAGAACAGAGGATTTGGGGCCCATCAAAATCTTTCCAGTGACTCAGGCCACCCAAAGGCAATGTTTTCTCAGTTCTAGGCTCCCGGACCTGGGTCTACAAACACTGAATTACACAGATTATTTTAGATGATTACATCTTAGCACACTAAAAAATTAAAGTCTACACATAACTCTAGAAACATTTCTGTACTACTGACCATGGCTAAACGACTTTCTGATATGCTGGGTAAACAGATTAATATTAGAGGTAAAACAGCCCAAAAGGAAGGTGCAACGGTAACAGAATATAGTATTTACATTTCAGTATTTCAGTAAAGAAAATCATATGCAACTGAATATGAGCCAAGGCCTCCTATAAACAAATTCTCTTTCTGAACCTTTACTTAAATTTTAAGCGCCACAGAGGACGACAACCTAGGTTTAAAGGGCCTCAGAGGTTTGTGCTGTTCTGAGTACATTTTGATATCAGAATAGCTATCTGCTAGTACCCAGGGCTCTGGACAGCCCAGTTTGAAATGTCCCCATGGCATAGATGAGGTGAGGAAAACAGTCTATTTTCTTACAGGCAAAGAATGACTAGGTCGATGTAGCTGAAGGCTCCAAGCCACAGATCAATTCATGATGCCAACCAAGTCGAACATCACTTTTCTATAGTAACATCAGATGCGCACGCGTGCTATTCATGGTCATTCTGAATATATGGTACGGTCTCTGCGGTGTCTATTCGTAACCAATGACTTCTGTAAACTACCTGTCAGCACAAGGTCCATCTTGGTACAATCCAATTAACTCTAGTTTCTTCCTCTCAACTTGGCCTGGCACTACTCCATTCTGGTTCTCTGAAACCTTTTTTTTTCTTTAAACATTTATTTATTTGGTTGCACCGAGTCTTCGTTGCGGCCTGTGGGATCTTCCTGGCATCGCTCGGGACCTTTCACTGTGGCACACAGATTCCCCTGCTGTGGCATGCAGGCTCAGTTGCTCCATGGCACGTGAGATCTTAGTTCCCCCACCAGGGGGTGAAGAAACGTCCCCTGCATTGCCAGGCAGATTCTTAACCACTGGCCCAGCAGGGAAGCCCCTCCCTGAACCTTTTTCACAACTCTACCTTCTTACACAAACTACTTGCACCAGCATTCTTGATTTGACTGGCCGAGTAGGAATCCTGTCTTGAGCCCTTATAGGACGTCTCACCCCACCAGGGGCCAGGCAGCAGCTGATCAAGACAAACATGTCTTGGGGACAAGTACCGTTCATCATCTTGTATAGAGCCCTTCATATGCAAACTGGCCAATATAGGGTTCCCTGAGTCATCAAATCACTGCACAAATAGGCCTGACATCAGTGTGCTGTCCAGTACCTTGCATCCATCAGAGGGACTGGGTGAGATTTTTCTGCACTGGACGGGAAGCTGGAAGCAGCAGGCTTTCCCTCTAAGGTCCCACGATGCCCTTTTTGAACACCATCAACCTCACAGATCTTCAGCTTCAACTGCTGAATTTCATGCTCTAACCTACAAAGATAGAAGTTACGTGAATTCACTCATTAACAGTGTCTCCTGAGCTTCTTCCCTAGAAACCACAGGAGACCTAGACAAAAACTGCCCAGGGAGCTTTACCTTCTGGTATTAAAGGTGCTGCAGACTTATAAGACAATGCATAAGGTGGTAACAAGCCACAGAGAGTTTCAGGACAAACGCCACAGATATCCAAATTAGAGAGAGTTCTACGTCAAGGGCAAAGGTATTCCCACTGTGTCCAGTAAACCCTCAGAGGTACAAGTGCATAATTCTGAGCCTCGACCCTGGCTTCAACATAGCTGTTGGTTGTGGACTATACATCATATCCCAACAAGGATGTCTATTTGACAAAAGAGATTTTTGTTTTAAAGAATCTTTTACAACCGCCAATCTAGGAGAACCTTCAAGGTCAAGGCAGTTCTAAATTGAGTCCACACAGGCCCGTGGGAATGTGGTATTTGGAGATGACAGTGAATGGTATTCCAGGTGCATAAACAAAGGGACTAAGGCACGAAAACCAGGAATCTGCGCTGGCCAAGGCAGAGGGTGTGGAAAAGGGAAACGGGTGAGAGAGACCTCGGAAAACAGGCTGAGTATCTACAGAAACTAATGTAAACCATAAGCTCTGGAACCAAACATTTATTTCCAAAGGCAGACGATACAGCTAATGTAAGCTTAAGTGTGTATGAGGTGGTCTCCCACTGGCCCAGGCGTGACTGAATTCAGGGCCATCAGGCCACAGAGCCAAGCTTGCCAGTCAGCGTGTCCTAAGGAACACTAGCCCACTCACTGTTATGAGACTTGGATCTTAGCTGGTGTCGAGAGGCAACCCTGCCACTTTCCAAGTGCCTGACACTTGTCCCCTGGGGTTATATAACCATCGAGGGGGAAAGAAGAAGAAAATGGATTAAACCTAGCTCATAAAGCAAGCTGGCAGAGAAAGACAAACACAGTGCAGTGTTGGTCTAATCTGGCTCCATGTGAATCTGGTATTTTGCACTTTGGAAATTCACAAGTGGTCAGGTCAGGGTGCACAGCAGGCCCTGGCTCAGTTGGGAGAGCCCAGAGAAATAATAAGACACAAAACCAAGACCCCCAGAAAGCTACAGGACTGTCACAGCCACAGCAAAGCGCTGAGAATCTGCCGGCCTCGATCAGGGCTTTCCAAAATCTACTCCATCAAAACACATGAAACTAAAAGCCTCCTTCGCACTCTTCCTTTACCATGAAAACCTAGTCCACAACCTCCAAAGTAGTATCAGTAAATCACCACCAAATGAGCCTGAAGAGGCCTGTGTTCAGAACATCTGGAGAGCTTGACTTAATTCAGAAATGCTAACATTGGGGAATCACGAAAGTGTATCTGCTAGAATCTAGTATTGACAGTAAAGGGCCAGGGAGCGAGGCTGGCTGGCAGAAGCCAGGGACGGCAGGCTCCAAGCCCTGCTGCATTCTCGCTGTGAAGCTCAGAGCACAAACTAGAGCACACCTCCTCTGCTTTGCCTTTCCTGGGGCTGCAGCTTTGTCCAGCAATTTCATTGACATAACATACTTACTATCACTTTCTTAAACCTCAGACCTGTTTCTCTGAAGTCAGAGCATTATGGTTTTTGACTGTTTCATCTGTCACTGTTGTGCCTGAGGGAATCACCGGGGAGCTTGGTAAAGAGAACCGTTTAAGCAGATGGCTTGAAAGCAGGCTGTCCTGACCCTGATGATGGCTCCAGCAACACCTCACGGTAGGTCTTGCCTTGTCACCAGCAGGGATCTCAAGCCTCTGCCCATGTCAAGCTGGGCTCCGAGAAGCCAGCAGGTGGCTTCTGCAGCAGCCCCTAAAAAGGTGTGGGAGGCAGGGGGAGGACTTCAGGGTGGCAGGGAGCCTTCCAGCCCCCTGTACCGGGGCTTAAGATCCCAATAGACCAAAGGGTCTGGAATTACTAAAGAAAAGGTCCATGTCCTCCTCATAAGGTTAAGGACAAACACTGCAGCTCCAAGATGGAAAAGCCTATCCATGGCAAGCAGGGCAGGAAGGGGCTGGGCAGGGGACGAAGCCCCTTTGCAGAACACCGAATCTGGAGACATTTGCAAACCAGGTGGCTGCCAGTCTCGCTGAGAGTCTTGGCATCACCCTACAGGGTTAGCAGAAAAGCACCCTCCAGCGTGTGTATTTATTTGTTTTGAGGCCCTACCTCCAGGAAGCATGGTGACAGTTAAGAGGTGGTGGAAGAGAAAAGAGAAACACTCTTCCTTTACCATGAAAGCCTAGTCCACAACCTCCAAAGTAGTATCAGTAAATCACCACCAAATGAACCTGAAGAGACCTGTGTTCAGAACATCTGGAGAGCTTTACTTAATTCAGAATCCTGAAATCACCCATCAAACACTAAGAACCCCCGGGGAGCCGGGGAGGGGGCGGTTTCTTTTCAGTTCGCTGCCAGGTGTGGAAATCGGAGTCTACACAACCTGTGAACTCAGGAGTGATCCTTCACCAGAGAAAGTGCTGCTCATCCTCACGAAGATGTTGAGGTGTGGGCAGGAGAAGCGGCAGTGGGGGGTGGGGGGGAAATCGGGCTGGAAGCCTTTTCAGTATTCCATGTTTGGACTTGGTTTTTGTGTGTCAACTTTAGGATGGTGATTCTAAACCAAGGATTCTAAAGAAAAAGAAAATGAGGCTTAGCCATTAACTGAATTATCAGTCAGAGATACAGCACTCAAGGGGAGAAACCAAGCCATCAGCCTAACGCCCGGGGGCCCGGAAGGCATGGCCGGCGCTCCCTGGGCCGCGCTCACCTCTCCCGGTCCTTCTCCAGGGCTTCCTGCCCAGCCTGCTCGCCGCCAGCGGCCCGGGCGCAGCGCCTCTGCAGCGCGGAGTGCCTCCTCTCCAGCCGGGCCACTGCGCGCTCCAGCGCCTCGCGCTGCTGCTGCTCTCGGGACTCCAGGATCTCCTTCTCCTTCCGCCTCACCTTCTCCTCTTGCCGGGCCACGTTGGCCGTGAACTCGAAGGTGGCCTGCAGCTTTTGCAGCTGGCTGGCGCTGGCCTGGTACTGCGCGAGCTGCTCTCCCTTTTCTTCCATCTCTTTCTCCACTAGGTACAGAGTGCTGTCCAGGTCGAGAGGACCTCGATCGAGGATCTCACGGACTCTCTGCTTCTCCTCTGACAGCCTGGGCAAATGCTGCTGCAGGAGGTCCTGGAGCTGACGCTGCTTACACTGCAGCCTGCCCTCTGCCGGCTGCGTCCGCTCCACTGCTCCGGCTGCCCAGAGGATGTCCGCGCCGCCCTCCTCCTCCTTTTCCAACCCCCTCAATTCTTCCTGGCTGCCAGATGGTAAGCGCTCGCGGAGGAATTCCCAGTCCTCCTCCACCTCCCGTTTCAGGAGGTCCTTCTGCTGCACCAGGTCCTTCTCCATGTTGGCCAGCGTGGCCAGCTGCCTTCGCTTGAACTCTAAGAACCGCAGCTGTGCCTGCTCGAGCTCCGGGCCGTTGCCACCCGCCTCGGCCCCAGCCTCCCTGGCACGCAGGAGGGCGGCGCGGATGCCCTCCAGGTGCCGGCGCTCCTCGGCTGCGCGCTGTGCCTCCCCGCGCCGCAGTGGCCGCAGCAGCTGCTGCTTTGCTCGGAGCTGCGCCTCCAGCTGCGCCACGCGCAGGACCTGCTCCCGCTCCTGCTCCTCCAGCCGCTGCTTCTCCTGCTCCAGCTTGGCGTACTGCTCCTCCTTTTCCCTCTTGAGTCGCTCCAGCTCCTGAAATATCTGAACCTTCTCGGCCTTCTCGTGGCTGTTGAGCTCCTGAAGGCGCTGGAGCTCCTCCTGGACGCGCAGGAAGCGTTCCTCCTCCTGCTTCCTCTTCTGCAGCTCCGCCTCCTGCTGCTCCCGCTGCCTCGCCTCCTCGAAGCGCTCCTTCTCGGCCAGCAGGTCCTTGAGCGTGCTCTCCAGGTGCGAGCTGCGCCGTTTGAGGCTCTCCTCCTGCTTGCGGATCTGCCGCTGCGCCATCTCCGTCTCCTGGCGCTGCGTCTCCACCTCCTGCTGCATCCGCTCCAGCGCTGCCTTGTCGGATTTCTGTTTCTCCTCCATCTCTTCTATGAGTTTTCTGAAACGTAAAGTGGTGACGGATCGTTATTTGATCACTAGCTTCACACGCTGCTCTGACTTCTCCCTGAACTGATACATCCTGGAAATGGACGTACACTGCACACCCTTCACTAAAATTTTTAAGAGAGAGAACAACATTTTCCTTTTAATATCCAGTGGCCTGCTGTTTAATTTTTTTACTCTGTAACTGTCCAACATATCATTTGCCTAATCTTCTCAAGTAGCCTCTGATATCATTTCTTTGTAGTGCCTATAAGCATAATGTGTTATGCATGATATAATTTTAAAAGACCCCTGAGCTCAAAGAGAAAGAGCCGTGCCCAATTTAAATTTAAATGTGAATAACTCTATTCAGCCCAGTGGCTAAAACTCAGTGGAAATTCGGTGACAAAATGACATTAAATAAAAATGCTTTGCTGTCCTCAACTCATCAGGGTCAAATATCAAAGTCAAGATAATCAACATTTCATTGTTCCAGGTCAAATAACTACACGCTGTTGAGCATTTAATCACTAGTTTAGGACAAATGGCAATCACCAAATGACCCAAAATATTAGTTTATTAATGCATAACATTGAAAATAATCGCAATCGCCATTAGAATACTTAAATGCATGATTCCAGGGGCTACGTGTCATGTGTCTGAGAGCGCAAAGGGTGCCCACTGGGTGCCAACTCAGTGTTTCAAGGTTGGGAGGGATGGCCTCTAGAGCAAGAGTGTGGGTGTAAGGTCTCTCTCCTGACCCACCCAAGCCCTATCTTACATGATGCTGGGAGCTAAACCAATTCATCTGTAACCTCCAGACTCCACGTTCTAGGAAATAAACATCCAGGGTACAGATTTTCTGTGGCCTTACTTTCTGTGCTAGAATCTGTCGCTGGTTCATCTCTTGGCTTTTTATATAGAACAGGAAAAAAAAATACAGCTTTTTCAAAGAATTATATTCAGAACATATTAAAAAACTGTCTCAAAATCAATTAAATAACCACACACGTCTGCACACATGTGCATGCACACACAGACACACCCCAAAAGAAAAGGGAGCTGAGAACATGCAGAGGTGGAGTACAGAAGGTTAATACAAATGGCCAATCACCGTTAAGGAAAGATGTTTAAAAAGTGAGAAGGCATAAGAAGGGGAATTGCCACTCTTTGGCTTTTTTAAAACTCAGGGGATATTATTAAGGAAGATATACTTTTTAGTTAAATTTGAATACATCTATTATTTGGTGTATTACATTTAACGAGTGTGGTAAATTTGCCTACTGACTCTATTCCCTCTCACAAGTATTTGAAGATGAACTATTTTTAAAAATTCAAACATTGGGTAAGACTCTACACATCCCAATGCAGGGGACACAGATATTCCCTGGTCTAGGAAGTAATATCCCATGTGCCATGTGGCACGGCCAAAAAAAAAAAAAAATGGTAATTAAAAACAATTAAAAATTCAAACATGAAGTAAAATTAACCAGCTAAAGAAAACTGAGTTACAGTCATCAGATGTGTAAATGGATGGGCACTGACCCAGAGGGGAACGACACAGACGCAGGTGAAGTCAGTCTAGGCCACCAATACAGGCACCCACCCCTATGTGGTGTTAATAAGACTCCATACCATGTGGCTTACCTTTTACTTTCTAATTTCTCAAGCTCTTCACGCTGCTGACGCTCAAATTCAAGTCTGATAAAATCAAGTGAAAAACAAGTTACTTTTCTGAAAGTGCTTTTTTACTCTTTCTTCCTCTCCAAAGAGGATCAGTTTGTCAAGCATGATTTTTAATCATTGTGGATTAGCAAGTTTAAAATGTATTTTCTGCTCTATAACTATGATTAGAAATTAGACATACTTTGGGGTGCTTGAATTCAGGCCAAGAAGGAACATACTTTACTTGAAGAAAAGGAAACAAAAAACACTATATGAAAGTCCATATAATGGAAACACTTCCACTATATGGAAGAAGCTGAGTTAAAGACGACTTCTAAATGAGAAGCATGCTGACTCCATGCAGTTTAGTCACAGATTAGTACAAAAAAAATGAAGAATCTCTACCTTAGACAAATGGGTCCTTTTATAGGGAAAAAACTGCCAGGGAGGTAGAGAGAGAGAGCACAGACATCAATTAAGAAGAGAATTAACTGGGGAAACATCACAAGAAAAGCAGCAAGATACTTAATAGCCAATTGTCATGCACAAATTGAAACGTCTTTTCATACATATCACATTTCCCAACCACTTCTTCAAGCAAATACTCCAAAGAGTTGGCTGTTAGGTTTTGCACACGTCCCAGGATAATTATACTGCTAATAATAACTGAGTGCCAATAATAACTGCCCACAAAAGTCAAATTTATACTTTTACTACTTTATAGACAGCTCTACTGTATACAGGAGGATCTTGAGAAACCTTCAATCAGTAATTATTTGATACAGCAGCTCCTGGGGGCTACAGAGATGATGAATAGATTGACCACAGTGGTAGGAAAATAAAGGGAGCTAGGTCACTGGGCAATTTAAGACTCATTAAAATATGGATGACAAAAGTTGATTTCTTCTCAAATACTAGCTTGAATTACTTCAAGGTTGCACTATACTTTTTAAACAGCATGAACTGCAATTGTTAAATTTACACCTTTCCTTGTTGTGGGGGATGGCAGATACAGCCAAAAAGCCACACTATGGAAAAATTCATTGTCAACTGTTTTCCTTGGATAACATACAAATCCAGGTTGGCAACAGTTACCTTTAAGACGAGCTGAGCTAATGAAATTTCAAACAGATCTGTCACCAACTGAATTTGGGTTACAACTGACAGTAAGATGTCTCAGGGGCAGCGGTGGGGGGGCGGGGTGTTAGGAGCAGAACTGAGTGCTGTGCTGAGCGGTTTACACATTTGCTTACTCTGCCTTCCAGCAAATCCTGAAGACAGCACACAGCATAAACCCATTAACATATCAGGAGCCCAGAGCTCAGAGATGGGAAAGAACTTATCCAAGATCAGGAGGGTAAGAGACATGGAGGAACCAGGACTTGAACCCACAATAGCCTGCTTCCAAAACATGATAATTCATTCATTTTATGAGCAATGCTTCCAGTTTATGATGCGTAATAAAAATATTAAATCCTTCATTGAAACTTATCATTTAGGGTTATATTTATTTTTCTGTCAAATGAAAATGATCTGTAGATTATAGGTACTGCCATCCATGAGAAGTCAATCATAAATCTATATGAAGAGTATCTGCCAATTTCCAAGCCTTCTCTACATGCCAGTACACTAAGTAGATGCAGGGCTTCACTAAAGTTCATATATGATCATTCTTTTTATATAATGGTGAACAGATCCTTGGGAATGATTCCTAGTTTGAGACTTCAGTACAGTTTAGCCTTCTTAGAGGTAGAGTCAAAAAAAAAAAAAACNTCCCCTGCATTGCCAGGCAGATTCTTAACCACTGGCCCAGCAGGGAAGCCCCTCCCTGAACCTTTTTCACAACTCTACCTTCTTACACAAACTACTTGCACCAGCATTCTTGATTTGACTGGCCGAGTAGGAATCCTGTCTTGAGCCCTTATAGGACGTCTCACCCCACCAGGGGCCAGGCAGCAGCTGATCAAGACAAACATGTCTTGGGGACAAGTACCGTTCATCATCTTGTATAGAGCCCTTCATATGCAAACTGGCCAATATAGGGTTCCCTGAGTCATCAAATCACTGCACAAATAGGCCTGACATCAGTGTGCTGTCCAGTACCTTGCATCCATCAGAGGGACTGGGTGAGATTTTTCTGCACTGGACGGGAAGCTGGAAGCAGCAGGCTTTCCCTCTAAGGTCCCACGATGCCCTTTTTGAACACCATCAACCTCACAGATCTTCAGCTTCAACTGCTGAATTTCATGCTCTAACCTACAAAGATAGAAGTTACGTGAATTCACTCATTAACAGTGTCTCCTGAGCTTCTTCCCTAGAAACCACAGGAGACCTAGACAAAAACTGCCCAGGGAGCTTTACCTTCTGGTATTAAAGGTGCTGCAGACTTATAAGACAATGTATAAGGTGGTAACAAGCCACAGAGAGTTTCAGGACAAACGCCACAGATATCCAAATTAGAGAGAGTTCTACGTCAAGGGCAAAGGTATTCCCACTGTGTCCAGTAAATCCTCAGAGGTACAAGTGCATAATTCTGAGCCTCGACCCTGGCTTCAACATAGCTGTTGGTTGTGGACTATATATCATATCCCAACAAGGATGTCTATTTGACAAAAGAGATTTTTGTTTTAAAGAATCTTTTACAACCGCCAATCTAGGAGAACCTTCAAGGTCAAGGCAGTTCTAAATTGAGTCCACACAGGCCCGTGGGAATGTGGTATTTGGAGATGACAGTGAATGGTATTCCAGGTGCATAAACAAAGGGACTAAGGCACGAAAACCAGGAATCTGCGCTGGCCAAGGCAGAGGGTGTGGAAAAGGGAAACGGGTGAGAGAGACCTCGGAAAACAGGCTGAGTATCTACAGAAACTAATGTAAACCATAAGCTCTGGAACCAAACATTTATTTCCAAAGGCAGACGATACAGCTAATGTAAGCTCAAGTGTGTATGAGGTAGTCTCCCACTGGCCCAGGCGTGACTGAATTCAGGGCCATCAGGCCACAGAGCCAAGCTTGCCAGTCAGCGTGTCCTAAGGAACACTAGCCCACTCACTGTTATGAGACTTGGATCTTAGCTGGTGTCGAGAGGCAACCCTGCCACTTTCCAAGTGCCTGACACTTGTCCCCTGGGGTTATATAACCATCGAGGGGGAAAGAAGAAGAAAATGGATTAAACCTAGCTCATAAAGCAAGCTGGCAGAGAAAGACAAACACAGTGCAGTGTTGGTCTAATCTGGCTCCATGTGAATCTGGTATTTTGCACTTTGGAAATTCACAAGTGGTCAGGTCAGGGTGCACAGCAGGCCCTGGCTCAGTTGGGAGAGCCCAGAGAAATAATAAGACACAAAACCAAGACCCCCAGAAAGCTACAGGACTGTCACAGCCACAGCAAAGCGCTGAGAATCTGCCGGCCTCGATCAGGGCTTTCCAAAATCTACTCCATCAAAACACATGAAACTAAAAGCCTCCTTCGCACTCTTCCTTTACCATGAAAGCCTAGTCCACAACCTCCAAAGTAGTATCAGTAAATCACCACCAAATGAGCCTGAAGAGGCCTGTGTTCAGAACATCTGGAGAGCTTGACTTAATTCAGAAATGCTAACATTGGGGAATCACGAAAGTGTATCTGCTAGAATCTAGTATTGACAGTAAAGGGCCAGGGAGCGAGGCTGGCTGGCAGAAGCCAGGGACGGCAGGCTCCAAGCCCTGCTGCATTCTCGCTGTGAAGCTCAGAGCACAAACTAGAGCACACCTCCTCTGCTTTGCCTTTCCTGGGGCTGCAGCTTTGTCCAGCAATTTCATTGACATAACATACTTACTATCACTTTCTTAAACCTCAGACCTGTTTCTCTGAAGTCAGAGCATTATGGTTTTTGACTGTTTCATCTGTCACTGTTGTGCCTGAGGGAATCACCGGGGAGCTTGGTAAAGAGAACCGTTTAAGCAGATGGCTTGAAAGCAGGCTGTCCTGACCCTGATGATGGCTCCAGCAACACCTCACGGTAGGTCTTGCCTTGTCACCAGCAGGGATCTCAAGCCTCTGCCCATGTCAAGCTGGGCTCCGAGAAGCCAGCAGGTGGCTTCTGCAGCAGCCCCTAAAAAGGTGTGGGAGGCAGGGGGAGGACTTCAGGGTGGCAGGGAGCCTTCCAGCCCCCTGTACCGGGGCTTAAGATCCCAATAGACCAAAGGGTCTGGAATTACTAAAGAAAAGGTCCATGTCCTCCTCATAAGGTTAAGGACAAACACTGCAGCTCCAAGATGGAAAAGCCTATCCATGGCAAGCAGGGCAGGAAGGGGCTGGGCAGGGGACGAAGCCCCTTTGCAGAACACCGAATCTGGAGACATTTGCAAACCAGGTGGCTGCCAGTCTCGCTGAGAGTCTTGGCATCACCCTACAGGGTTAGCAGAAAAGCACCCTCCAGCGTGTGTATTTATTTGTTTTGAGGCCCTACCTCCAGGAAGCATGGTGACAGTTAAGAGGTGGTGGAAGAGAAAAGAGAAACACTCTTCCTTTACCATGAAAGCCTAGTCCACAACCTCCAAAGTAGTATCAGTAAATCACCACCAAATGAACCTGAAGAGACCTGTGTTCAGAACATCTGGAGAGTTTTACTTAATTCAGAATCCTGAAATCACCCATCAAACACTAAGAACCNACTCTTCCTTTACCATGAAAGCCTAGTCCACAACCTCCAAAGTAGTATCAGTAAATCACCACCAAATGAACCTGAAGAGACCTGTGTTCAGAACATCTGGAGAGTTTTACTTAATTCAGAATCCTGAAATCACCCATCAAACACTAAGAACCCCCGGGGAGCCGGGGAGGGGGCGGTTTCTTTTCAGTTCGCTGCCAGGTGTGGAAATCGGAGTCTACACAACCTGTGAACTCAGGAGTGATCCTTCACCAGAGAAAGTGCTGCTCATCCTCACGAAGATGTTGAGGTGTGGGCAGGAGAAGCGGCAGTGGGGGGTGGGGGGGAAATCGGGCTGGAAGCCTTTTCAGTATTCCATGTTTGGACTTGGTTTTTGTGTGTCAACTTTAGGATGGTGATTCTAAACCAAGGATTCTAAAGAAAAAGAAAATGAGGCTTAGCCATTAACTGAATTATCAGTCAGAGATACAGCACTCAAGGGGAGAAACCAAGCCATCAGCCTAACGCCCGGGGGCCCGGAAGGCATGGCCGGCGCTCCCTGGGCCGCGCTCACCTCTCCCGGTCCTTCTCCAGGGCTTCCTGCCCAGCCTGCTCGCCGCCAGCGGCCCGGGCGCAGCGCCTCTGCAGCGCGGAGTGCCTCCTCTCCAGCCGGGCCACTGCGCGCTCCAGCGCCTCGCGCTGCTGCTGCTCTCGGGACTCCAGGATCTCCTTCTCCTTCCGCCTCACCTTCTCCTCTTGCCGGGCCACGTTGGCCGTGAACTCGAAGGTGGCCTGCAGCTTTTGCAGCTGGCTGGCGCTGGCCTGGTACTGCGCGAGCTGCTCTCCCTTTTCTTCCATCTCTTTCTCCACTAGGTACAGAGTGCTGTCCAGGTCGAGAGGACCTCGATCGAGGATCTCACGGACTCTCTGCTTCTCCTCTGACAGCCTGGGCAAATGCTGCTGCAGGAGGTCCTGGAGCTGACGCTGCTTACACTGCAGCCTGCCCTCTGCCGGCTGCGTCCGCTCCACTGCTCCGGCTGCCCAGAGGATGTCCGCGCCGCCCTCCTCCTCCTTTTCCAACCCCCTCAATTCTTCCTGGCTGCCAGATGGTAAGCGCTCGCGGAGGAATTCCCAGTCCTCCTCCACCTCCCGTTTCAGGAGGTCCTTCTGCTGCACCAGGTCCTTCTCCATGTTGGCCAGCGTGGCCAGCTGCCTTCGCTTGAACTCTAAGAACCGCAGCTGTGCCTGCTCGAGCTCCGGGCCGTTGCCACCCGCCTCGGCCCCAGCCTCCCTGGCACGCAGGAGGGCGGCGCGGATGCCCTCCAGGTGCCGGCGCTCCTCGGCTGCGCGCTGTGCCTCCCCGCGCCGCAGTGGCCGCAGCAGCTGCTGCTTTGCTCGGAGCTGCGCCTCCAGCTGCGCCACGCGCAGGACCTGCTCCCGCTCCTGCTCCTCCAGCCGCTGCTTCTCCTGCTCCAGCTTGGCGTACTGCTCCTCCTTTTCCCTCTTGAGTCGCTCCAGCTCCTGAAATATCTGAACCTTCTCGGCCTTCTCGTGGCTGTTGAGCTCCTGAAGGCGCTGGAGCTCCTCCTGGACGCGCAGGAAGCGTTCCTCCTCCTGCTTCCTCTTCTGCAGCTCCGCCTCCTGCTGCTCCCGCTGCCTCGCCTCCTCGAAGCGCTCCTTCTCGGCCAGCAGGTCCTTGAGCGTGCTCTCCAGGTGCGAGCTGCGCCGTTTGAGGCTCTCCTCCTGCTTGCGGATCTGCCGCTGCGCCATCTCCGTCTCCTGGCGCTGCGTCTCCACCTCCTGCTGCATCCGCTCCAGCGCTGCCTTGTCGGATTTCTGTTTCTCCTCCATCTCTTCTATGAGTTTTCTGAAACGTAAAGTGGTGACGGATCGTTATTTGATCACTAGCTTCACACGCTGCTCTGACTTCTCCCTGAACTGATACATCCTGGAAATGGACGTACACTGCACACCCTTCACTAAAATTTTTAAGAGAGAGAACAACATTTTCCTTTTAATATCCAGTGGCCTGCTGTTTAATTTTTTTACTCTGTAACTGTCCAACATATCATTTGCCTAATCTTCTCAAGTAGCCTCTGATATCNAAGAGAGAGAACAACATTTTCCTTTTAATATCCAGTGGCCTGCTGTTTAATTTTTTTACTCTGTAACTGTCCAACATATCATTTGCCTAATCTTCTCAAGTAGCCTCTGATATCATTTCTTTGTAGTGCCTATAAGCATAATGTGTTATGCATGATATAATTTTAAAAGACCCCTGAGCTCAAAGAGAAAGAGCCGTGCCCAATTTAAATTTAAATGTGAATAACTCTATTCAGCCCAGTGGCTAAAACTCAGTGGAAATTCGGTGACAAAATGACATTAAATAAAAATGCTTTGCTGTCCTCAACTCATCAGGGTCAAATATCAAAGTCAAGATAATCAACATTTCATTGTTCCAGGTCAAAAAACTACACGCTGTTGAGCATTTAATCACTAGTTTAGGACAAATGGCAATCACCAAATGACCCAAAATATTAGTTTATTAATGCATAACATTGAAAATAATCGCAATCGCCATTAGAATACTTAAATGCATGATTCCAGGGGCTACGTGTCATGTGTCTGAGAGCGCNAACTACACGCTGTTGAGCATTTAATCACTAGTTTAGGACAAATGGCAATCACCAAATGACCCAAAATATTAGTTTATTAATGCATAACATTGAAAATAATCGCAATCGCCATTAGAATACTTAAATGCATGATTCCAGGGGCTACGTGTCATGTGTCTGAGAGCGCAAAGGGTGCCCACTGGGTGCCAACTCAGTGTTTCAAGGTTGGGAGGGATGGCCTCTAGAGCAAGAGTGTGGGTGTAAGGTCTCTCTCCTGACCCACCCAAGCCCTATCTTACATGATGCTGGGAGCTAAACCAATTCATCTGTAACCTCCAGACTCCACGTTCTAGGAAATAAACATCCAGGGTACAGATTTTCTGTGGCCTTACTTTCTGTGCTAGAATCTGTCGCTGGTTCATCTCTTGGCTTTTTATATAGAACAGGAAAAAAAAATACAGCTTTTTCAAAGAATTATATTCAGAACATATTAAAAAACTGTCTCAAAATCAATTAAATAACCACACACGTCTGCACACATGTGCATGCACACACAGACACACCCCAAAAGAAAAGGGAGCTGAGAACATGCAGAGGTGGAGTACAGAAGGTTAATACAAATGGCCAATCACCGTTAAGGAAAGATGTTTAAAAAGTGAGAAGGCATAAGAAGGGGAATTGCCACTCTTTGGCTTTTTTAAAACTCAGGGGATATTATTAAGGAAGATATACTTTTTAGTTAAATTTGAATACATCTATTATTTGGTGTATTACATTTAACGAGTGTGGTAAATTTGCCTACTGACTCTATTCCCTCTCACAAGTATTTGAAGATGAACTATTTTTAAAAATTCAAACATTGGGTAAGACTCTACACATCCCAATGCAGGGGACACAGATATTCCCTGGTCTAGGAAGTAATATCCCATGTGCCATGTGGCACGGCCAAAAAAAAAAAAAAATGGTAATTAAAAACAATTAAAAATTCAAACATGAAGTAAAATTAACCAGCTAAAGAAAACTGAGTTACAGTCATCAGATGTGTAAATGGATGGGCACTGACCCAGAGGGGAACGACACAGACGCAGGTGAAGTCAGTCTAGGCCACCAATACAGGCACCCACCCCTATGTGGTGTTAATAAGACTCCATACCATGTGGCTTACCTTTTACTTTCTAATTTCTCAAGCTCTTCACGCTGCTGACGCTCAAATTCAAGTCTGATAAAATCAAGTGAAAAACAAGTTACTTTTCTGAAAGTGCTTTTTTACTCTTTCTTCCTCTCCAAAGAGGATCAGTTTGTCAAGCATGATTTTTAATCATTGTGGATTAGCAAGTTTAAAATGTATTTTCTGCTCTATAACTATGATTAGAAATTAGACATACTTTGGGGTGCTTGAATTCAGGCCAAGAAGGAACATACTTTACTTGAAGAAAAGGAAACAAAAAACACTATATGAAAGTCCATATAATGGAAACACTTCCACTATATGGAAGAAGCTGAGTTAAAGACGACTTCTAAATGAGAAGCATGCTGACTCCATGCAGTTTAGTCACAGATTAGTACAAAAAAAATGAAGAATCTCTACCTTAGACAAATGGGTCCTTTTATAGGGAAAAAACTGCCAGGGAGGTAGAGAGAGAGAGCACAGACATCAATTAAGAAGAGAATTAACTGGGGAAACATCACAAGAAAAGCAGCAAGATACTTAATAGCCAATTGTCATGCACAAATTGAAACGTCTTTTCATACATATCACATTTCCCAACCACTTCTTCAAGCAAATACTCCAAAGAGTTGGCTGTTAGGTTTTGCACACGTCCCAGGATAATTATACTGCTAATAATAACTGAGTGCCAATAATAACTGCCCACAAAAGTCAAATTTATACTTTTACTACTTTATAGACAGCTCTACTGTATACAGGAGGATCTTGAGAAACCTTCAATCAGTAATTATTTGATACAGCAGCTCCTGGGGGCTACAGAGATGATGAATAGATTGACCACAGTGGTAGGAAAATAAAGGGAGCTAGGTCACTGGGCAATTTAAGACTCATTAAAATATGGATGACAAAAGTTGATTTCTTCTCAAATACTAGCTTGAATTACTTCAAGGTTGCACTATACTTTTTAAACAGCATGAACTGCAATTGTTAAATTTACACCTTTCCTTGTTGTGGGGGATGGCAGATACAGCCAAAAAGCCACACTATGGAAAAATTCATTGTCAACTGTTTTCCTTGGATAACATACAAATCCAGGTTGGCAACAGTTACCTTTAAGACGAGCTGAGCTAATGAAATTTCAAACAGATCTGTCACCAACTGAATTTGGGTTACAACTGACAGTAAGATGTCTCAGGGGCAGCGGTGGGGGGGCGGGGTGTTAGGAGCAGAACTGAGTGCTGTGCTGAGCGGTTTACACATTTGCTTACTCTGCCTTCCAGCAAATCCTGAAGACAGCACACAGCATAAACCCATTAACATATCAGGAGCCCAGAGCTCAGAGATGGGAAAGAACTTATCCAAGATCAGGAGGGTAAGAGACATGGAGGAACCAGGACTTGAACCCACAATAGCCTGCTTCCAAAACATGATAATTCATTCATTTTATGAGCAATGCTTCCAGTTTATGATGCGTAATAAAAATATTAAATCCTTCATTGAAACTTATCATTTAGGGTTATATTTATTTTTCTGTCAAATGAAAATGATCTGTAGATTATAGGTACTGCCATCCATGAGAAGTCAATCATAAATCTATATGAAGAGTATCTGCCAATTTCCAAGCCTTCTCTACATGCCAGTACACTAAGTAGATGCAGGGCTTCACTAAAGTTCATATATGATCATTCTTTTTATATAATGGTGAACAGATCCTTGGGAATGATTCCTAGTTTGAGACTTCAGTACAGTTTAGCCTTCTTAGAGGTAGAGTCAAAAAAAAAAAAAAACACCACAGGCTAAAACACTTTCAAAACCTGAGCATTTTCCTTGAATTGTCTTTACTCTCCATTTTATTTTCTGTGAACACTGGCTCAATGTGACCATCACCAGACAACATGGCTCTCCTCTGACAATGTCACAAAAGAACGGTCATAAGCCAAATGCTGCTCTGAGAGGTTCGAATGAAAACCTGTCACAGGACTTAGGAACTTCCCTGGAGTTTCAGAGGTTAAGAGCCTGTCCTTACAGTGCAGGGGGCATGGGCTTGAGCCCTGGTTGCTGAATGAAGATTGCACGTGCCCTGCGGTGTGGGAAAAAACGACAACACACAACAAACCCCTCTCGCAGGACAGTTCACAACTCGCAGGTGCTGGGCGTGCTGGGCCCTCGAACCTCTGCAGGCCTCATCCTCACTTTATAAGCCAGGAAACTGAGGCCTGGAGCACGCAAGTAGCAGAGGGAGGCCCTGAACCAATTTGGTACTAAAATCTGTGCTGACCTCTGCAACTGCTGGTAACTGCGGGTCTCCAAGGGTCGTAACATGTGAGTTTTGGTATCTTCTTCTTCAGGCTGACACTCAGCACCTACTTGTTTCACTGAGCCCAGTGCCAGGTGCTGTGCAAGGCACAGGGGATATAGTGTCTCAGAAGGGAGCTGTGGCCCCGGCCCTCACGGGGCTTCCAGTCTGTTAAGGGACAGTGGGGTAAAAACGGGAAGTGCTCCCAGTGAGTCACGAGCCAGAGTGAGGAAGGACAGGCTTACACGTAACAAATGGAGCAGGTGCAGATCTCAGAAGCTGGCAGGATGAGAATCAAGGGAACTTCCACCTAGGCTATGATAGTCTTCCTCAAGACGATGAAGAAACTCAGGAAAAGCTTCATAATGCCATGTCTTAGCTTCCTGGGTGGCGGGGGGGTGGCGTGGGAGGCACGTGGAGGGAGGCAAGATCCAAACTTCAATGGGACTACAGAAGCTACAGGGTGCGGGGCCTAAGAAGTTATACTGAGGACTCTGAACTTGACCCTAAAGACAGTGGCAGAAAAGTATCTTGGAACAGGGTTGTTGGAGAGCCCACGGACAACAGGTGGGAGGAGAAGCCAAGAAACAGATTAGGAGGCCAGTGTCATCATGGATACAAGAGATGACAGAGGCAGGACCCAACATAACTGGGATAAAGAAGTGCTGGTATCTTCTCATGCGCAGTCGTCAAGGTGACAGAACCTGGCAGTGGGCTGCATTGTGTCGGGAGCTGTGATGGGAAAGAAAGAATCAAAGACGGTTCCTGGCAGGGTCACACAGTGGGTGGGGAGGCAGAGCATTACAGCCAAGAGGTTGCACTCAAAGGTCAGTTGGTCTGACTACAAAGGCTGGTGGTCCTGAGGCTAAGCATGAGTTATTTAACCTTGGATGCTTAATTTTCACAGACTTAGAAGAAAATAACAGGCGTGCCCTCAAAGGAGACAAACACCCATCCCATCAAACAAGACAGTTCATATGAAACATCTGCAACATGCCTGCGCATAGTAGGTGCGCAAGTCTGCCTCTCGTCCGTGACCTGAGACGAGGAGAAGCCCAGCGGGGAAGGGGAGAAGCAGCGAGGGGGCCGTGGCTGTGCTCACGGCGGTGCAGGTGGGGGGGGTGCTCAGCGTCCACAGAAGAGTCAGTCCACACCCCTGTCTCTCACCACGGTCCTGTGAGCTAGGTGCCATCCTTCCCCCGTTTCACATGCGAAAAGTGAATCAACCGACTCCAGAGGCCACCGTGTGTCTCTATTCTGCCTTCAAGAAAGGAAGCTCAGTTTTACATGTATTGAATCTAATGGTTCCAGGGTCAACCGAACTGAGCTGTCCGGCAAGCAGGGGGAGTAGAGAGATCTGGCACTTGGAGCCTTCTCAAGGACGGAGACACAGACCTGAGGTTCACCAGCATCCAGGCGGGAAGGGAGCAGAGACGGATGGGGCTACCCAGGACACAGGTGTGGTATGAGACGGCACCCGGGAACCCTGTGCAGAGCGCCTGTATACAGCAGGGGCACGAATCTGCTTCCCGTATGTGGTCCCCAGGGACAAGGAGGAGCCCAGTGGAGGCCACCACAGACACGGCAGCGGCCGGCGGCGAAGGCGGGGCCCTCCAGGCTGAGGATGAGCGGCCAGAGACAGAGAGGGAAGATCCCCCTGACAAATAACGATTTCCATTTCCTCGAAAGTAAGAGTTAAACAGATAAAGACGCTCAGTCTTAAACTTCTAAACAGTCTGTGGAGAGAGTCATAATTACAAAGTCAGGAACTATATTTTAAATATGAGGCGATATCAGCTGTTGCTGGTACTGTTTGGCTTCTATTAAATAGTACATATTTACTAATCATACTTTAAAAATGCACCTTTTTCCATAATCAATGATAATTATTTCAAAGAGCAAAACCTCAACAGACTGTAAAATATAAATGTGTGCTAATATCAAGGAAAGAGTATCTACTGTAATTGTACTTTAATATGGCTTCATTTTAAATAAGTATAATTCACTATCTCGCTTTACTGGAATCATCTTGGCCCCAAACGCTAATTTCCTAAATGTTATAATTAAAAGGAAAATCACAAAAGGATATAATTTTTGCAGCTGTTTTTAGTGTTTTTAAATGACAGTTGGAAGTACACACACCGTGTTAGGGCCAACAAAGAGGCATAGCATATAATCTATCTGATGAGACACGACCTCTTTTGTGCATTAAAAGACATCTAGCATTTGGAGACATCACAGTATATCTTGCGAATTATATCCCTGTTATTACTGACAACGAAAACACAAGGGGGTGGGAATTTTTCCATTCACACCATTACACTGAAAGTGAGACTGTGATTATCAAAAGAGAAAAAGGAAAAAAGGAAAAATTTTAATGCTTTAAAATCAGTGGCCATGAGTTTGATACCTCTCATTTCACTTTCTGAAAGGAGGAAAGTGGCCACTGGAGCCCAGTCAACACTTGAGTGGCAGCTGCAGGGGGAAGTGGGCGGGACATGGATGCTGAGCTCAGACCAGGAGTGAGCGCTCACCCCAGGAGGGAGATGAGCCAGCCGAAGGGGAGGCAGCCCCTACAGGAGGTACGAGAACAGGCAAGGGGAAAGTTCTTGGTCAGTGGGGAGGCCGGGCTTTTTCTTATGTGACTTGCAGGTTATCATCAAATCCAGGCATGACCTCACAGGTGGTCAGTCCGTGAAGGTGCCCAGGCCCCTGCACTCATGTGACGCTCTGCTATCATCATCCTGAAATTCTTAAAACTACATTTCATTATGCACTGAGCTCTGCAAATCATGCAGCTGGTTCTGATCAAGCATGTGTCATTTTTGAAAGAATCTCTGTCTGCTCTGTTGCCGGGATGCTTGGACTCAGTCCAGGGTCTGGTAAGGGATAAATGGAAAGGTGCTGGAAAGAACTAGTGTAGAAGGCTCCCTTCTCCCACATCCTAACAAGGGACTAGATTCTGACCACAACCACGTGGGTCCTATAGTGGTTTAGCCCAGAACGGCCAATCTTCTCACTACCCTTCCACCCTCGGCAACTCCCTTCCAGCCAGTCTCAGGTCACCGTGAAAGTGAAAGTGAAGTCGCTCAGTCATGTTCGACTCTTTGCGACCCCATGGACTATAGCCTACCAGGTTCTACCATCCGTGGGATTTTTCCAGCAAGAAAATCACTGTAGAGAAAGCAAATCCCACGGAGATTAGGGGATCTGAAGACTAAAGATAAAGTTTGGATTTGGGTGTGAGAGTTTGCGTAGGTCCCATCCAACTATTTCCCTGACCTTGAGAACCTTGTCATTCAAGATGTTCTTTAAAGGCTGAGCAGAAACCAGATGCTACCCCAAGGGAGGCAAAGGGAAACTCATGAAAGAAGAACCTGGCCCTTTTTCCAGCCTAGACTCTGCCTAGAGAGGCCCTGCAGTCCTTCCTACATGCATCAGAAAGCTACTAGCATGCAAACTAGCATGAGAAAGCTACTTGTAGAGAGAACTGAAACTGCCACATCAATCACTCCTAGATTCCCCCTTTTCCCTTCAAATTATGCTATCCTATAGCACAGCGTTCTATTCATACAACTGTAATTCCAAGAGCTTACATCATTTGCACAATGCAATTTGATCTAGGAAGGTGTGAAATTAAACCCCTTTAAAGTAGATGTCGAAGATTATAGTAAAAGTATCCCCAGTACTCTGGGAGTGGTTTTCTAATGAACTTTCAAATCCTTGGTCTACAAAGTACTAGTAAAGATTTCCCAGAAGCCAGTCTTAAGCCTTCTGTATTGCAAATGGTAAGTGCTCAACGAAACGAAGATTGCTTTTAAAAAAATAGTAAAATTTGATACCATAAGCATTTTAAGTTGAGTTTCTTCGCAGCTTACTTCTCTAAATAGTGCCATAACCTGCTCTAATAAAGACAGCCAGAACCATGTGTTAAACCCAGGAGACCTACCTGATCAAACCTAAGACCACAGGTAATTAGAACAAAATGGGACTCAAGACACCAAGTCATCAACCTGGCACAGCCCTGCATCCAGCTCCTGTCCTCCTGATACTGTACGGACCAGGAGACTGAGGCCCGGGGAGGCTCAGGGAGACGCCCAAGGCGACCTCCTCTTCACGGAAGCCAAGGGAAAAGTCCACCGCTTCCCACTCCTCCTCCATCCCTACCTCAACTCTAGAACTCCGTCTCACCTACTCAACCAAAGCACAGCAGCCTGCACCCCAGACACAGCCTCCCAGAGTTAAAGGTGGTCCACAGTTCCAAGATGGACCTCTCCCCGTCAGACACGCCAGAACAGTGCGCCACAAGGCATGTCCCCGCCTTCGTTCAGCCATGCTGGCCACACACCCAACAAGCCTTTAACAAGCCCCTACTATGTGCAAGGTAGCATCTTAGACGTACAGAACGGATAAATTGCCTTCAGGTCTTAAGAGTGAACCGTAAGGGAAATGAAATATGTGTGCATATCAACCACATGGAACGTGAGGAGCCCAAAGAGAACGTCTCGTTTTTAACAGGAGTCGGGGTGGAGGGAGGACAGTTACAGCTGCAGCAACGCGAGGAGGCTGCACCGTCTATCTGAGCTGGGCCTTCACAAATGGACAGAAGGACGATGGCCACAATGTGGGGAGAGGGGAAATCAGCAGGAGCGAGACGAAAGAAACAAGCAAGGCTCTGAGCACGAAGCAGAGGGGCCAGTGGTTCATGCACCATCAGCTCACTTCATCAGGACGCCGTCCATGTCCCAGGCCCTGAGACTCCGCAGAAGGAACCAAGTCCCCGCCATCTTAAGCCTTCCATTCTTGGGGGGAAGGAGGAGGGTGAGTGAAAGTGTTAGTGGCTCACAGGCTACAGCCCTCCAGGCTTCTCTGTCCATGGAACTCGCCAGGCAAGAAAACTGGAGTGGGTTGCCATGCCCTTTTCCAGGGGAATCTTCCTGACCCAGGGATCGAACCCAGGCCTCCTGCATTGCAGGCAGATTCTTTTTACCATCTGAGCCACCAGGGAAGCCCCTGGACGGGGGGAGGTGGGTAGCTAACTAACAGTGAGACTTTCATGTAGTAGACGCTGTGAAAAAGACTGAAGTCAGGAAAGGGTGGGAGAGCTAAGGGAAGAGCGTGACCACGAGGATGCAATTGGTGCCACGCGTGGGGGAAGCCAGGCCAAAGACCGGAACACACAACGAGACTAGCGTGGTGAAAGCCGAAGGAACCAAGGAGCAGACACAGAGCCAGAGCAGCTGTGGCCCAAAGGGGGCCGGGGCCCAGACCCCCTGGGGCCGTGCAGATCTAGAGGACGGACAGAGCTCATCCAGCAGGGCTCCTGGAGGACAGAGACCACCTGAGCCGACTCGGTAACCTGAGGGCCTTCCGCATGGCACAGAGCAGGTATTCAGCTCTGGGGAGAGCTTTGAAGTCAGTGTCGTGAGACTCAGAGCCTGACGCTAGTTACAGAGAGTGACAGAAAGCTTGGGCGAGGAGCTCAGCCAGGGCAGAGCTCTCTGTGCCCTAAGAAATGACACCCTGCAGTGCTTCCAAACTCAAGGCGAAAATGATTAACTGCAGCAAGCGCAGAAAATACAGGGGAGGAAAATATAGTAAGGCCCTTCACCATGATCACAACATCCTGGTAAATGGCCTTCAACACCACAGCTGAACACACACATGAGAAACCCTTTCCTCTTCATTCATGTCTTGGACAGATTCCCAAATCATGAACTAACACCCGACAACACAGTTTAATATCACGCAACCTTAGGACACAGATGCCCCATGACTTCCGGGAGCAATCTCTAGTCTGGAAATGTACATGGTAGATGATTCTGATTAAACAGTTTGGTGGGATCCACATGGGGTAACCACGGAAAAGGTTCAATTACGAAAAGCTGTGCGTATCTGTGGGTACAGAGAAAGGGCAGAGGAAGGGGTCTGAACATTTGAAAAAGACCTGAAAGGCACCACAGCCCCTCTGCCCTGGCAAGACAGCCCTGAGGTGAAGAGCTCCGGCCTGCTTTGCACACCTGTGCTCCTTTCACAGCGTGCTAAGGGACATGACGCTCACGTGCTCAACCAGGCAGGGCTTGAAACTCACGGACTGAGGGAGGTCTTGGCAGCACCTGCGATCTCACGGGGCCTTCCTGTCCAGCCCCGCCTGCCCCTGCCATCGCCTCTTCTAGGTCTCAAGCTTCCCGTTCCTTATTTCCCTCTGACATCTCTCTCCGTCCCTCCACTTGCTACTGTAATGTAAGCAGAAGGCACTGTCAAATGGAGAATTCCAGGGCGTGTGGATTTAGCTGATAAAATAGTAAAGCAGGGGACTTCCCTGCCGGCCCAGTGGTTAGGACTCCACACTTTCAGTGTTGGGGTGCGAGCTGGATCCCTAGTCAGAGAACTAACATCCCGTATGCCACGTGGCAAGGCCAAAAAAGGGGGAAAAAAAAAAAAGAACAGTAAAGCAGGAAAGATTTACACAAGCTCATTAACTGCAATGTAATATAAAAAAACTGAGCTTCCTCAGTGGCTCAGTAGTAAAAAATCTGCCTGCAATGCAGGAGACTCAGCTTTGATCCTTGGGTCAGGAAGATCCCCTGGAGGAGGACATGGCAACCCACTCCTGTATTCTTGCCTGGAGAATCCCAAGGACAGAGGAGCCTGGCGGGCTACAGTCCATGGGGTTGCGACGAGTCGAACGTTACTGAAGTGACTGAACACAACCAATAATCTAGGGGGGCAAAAAGAAGAAACAGTCCCAAAGTCATCAGTGATGAAGCAAGAGTTACATGGTGATATAAACATGGAAGGGAGACAAGTCTTCAGTGGCCTGGGCACAAACTTCCAGGAAAATGGTAAAAGGAAAAGCCAAACATGGAGCTGTATATCAAGTGTGAGTTCAATGTTGTTTTTTAAAAATACTCTTTATAATGCATGAGTACAGCACCCAGTGTACAATTAAATATATAGAGTATAAAATATAAGTACATATTACAAATATAAACCAGTCATTATTTCCTGGTGGAAGGATTGTGAATACTTGTGATTACTTTATTCATTTCTGAATGTGTTATTTTTTTGTAATACGCATTTCAATTTATAATGAGACAAACTACCTGTTTCAAACATTTTTCTTAATCTACCCTGATTATAGCAACCGTCTTACTTCCTTTTTGCTCCTACAAATTTCTTGTTCACTTCCACTCATCTCCAGCAATGATGATGACTAACCTCAGTAGACCATAAAATCTGGGGGCTGCTGGTGGTGACTAAATATCTGAGGTCACTCATGTGGGACACAGCTTTTCAAGGTTAGCATCATGATCTGGGAGAAAAGAAGGGGGCGGAGGGTCCTCCTCCGGGCACAACAATTCACACACACAATCAACAAGTACTTCTCAGAACACTTACTTAGAAGCAAGATTGCGTTATTGAGAAAAATCAAAGCTTTTCACTAAATACACTAAAAATATTTTACTAAATACACAGATGAAGAGACAGCAAAGAGCTGCACCGAGAGACCCAGTCTTACCAACTATTTTAAGTGCTACCACAGGACCTCCCTGGGGGCCCAAGGCTCAGAGCCCACCTGCCAATGCAGGGGAGACAGGCTCCACCCTACTCTGGGAAGATTCCATAGTCACGTGCATCAGCTGAGTCTTTGCTCACAAACACTGAGGCCTCCCTCCAGAGCCGGTGAGGCTCAACTCCTGGGCGTGCACCCGCTAAGCCCATGCTCCGAAACAAGAGAAGCGACTCTAAGGAGAAGTCTCTGCACCGCAACTACAGAGGAGCCCCCACTCACCACAGCTAGAGAGAGCCTGCGCGCAGCGATGAAGATCCAGAGCAGCCAGAAAGTGATCAATTTAAAAAAAAAACAACTCACCCCAGTTGTGAACTTGTTCTTTATCTCTGACAGCAGTGAAGACCCCGCACAGGCAAAAGGATGAAAACAATGATGATGAAAAACAAGTAAGTAAATAAAAGAAAACGCTCTGAGTGAAGAGCCAGAGAAATGAAATCTGGGTTGGGGGTGGCAGGGCCTCCCTGAGGAAGTGACATCTAAGTGACTGGGATTTTATCCTACTGCACAGCACAGGGAACTCTGCTCCACGTTACGCAGCAGCCGGGCAGGGAACTCTGCTCAACGTTACACAGCAGCCGGGCTGGGAGGAAGACTTTGGGGCAGAATGTGTGGCTGAGTCTCTTCGCTGTGCACCTGAAACTATCACATGGTTAATCGGCTACATTCCAATATAAAATTAAAAGTTAAAAAAAACAAACAAATAAACCAAGATCTTACAGACGATGTGGGCTTTAGCACGTGAAGAGCAAATGGCCACAGGGACGAGTGGGCCAAGAAAAGGAAACAGCACGTTTCCAACAAAGCCCTGGGAGCAACAACAGACACATATGTACATCAGGAACCCATGACTGAATCGGCAGCAAGCTCTAATCAGATGAGTCGACAAGTTACAGAGAGTATGTGGCAGATAATCAAATTAGTACAAGACGCTGCTTCGGAGGAGAATCACGCTGCTGTGTAGGATGAAGGGGAATCCACCACCTTCCACCCTTGCCTGTAACTGCCATCCATCACTGCACAGGGCAAGTCCCTTCCGCAGCTACCGCATAATTCAGCTTTAGATCATACAAGTATATCAATACAAGGGAAACAGAAATGCCCCACTGCGCAGACAACGCGAGGCTAAAGGGACCGAATGAAGACAGATGGCGCCGGGAACTCTACAGCTCATGGCAAACAAAGGCGCTCACCATCTAAAGTGGCTCGCAGTGGAGTTACATTCAAGGACAAGAAAGAAAAAGGCTCAGTCAGCACAGACCTCACTTTACCACACTTCCACAGACAGTCTTTTTTTTCCTTAAACAAACTGATGGTTTGTAGCAACCTTACATCGAACAAGTCAACCAGTGCTATCTTCCCAGCAGCATTTGCTCACTTCATGCCTGTGCCACAGTTTAGTAACATGTTCCATACTGAAAACTTTCTCATTACTGTATTTGTGATGGTGATCTGATCAGTGATCTTTATGTTATCGTTGCAAAGACATTATGACTCACTGAAGGCTCAGATGATGGTTAGCATTTTTTAGTAATAAACTTTTAAAATTAAAGTACGTATAGTTTTTAGACAGAATCCTACTGCACACTTAACATACAACATAATGGAGTGCGTGCACGCATGCTAAGTCACGTCAGTCGTGTCCGAGTCTTTGCGACTCTATGGACTATAGCTCGCCAGGTCCCTCTGTCCATGGGACTCGCCAAGAAATACTGGGTTGCCATGCCCTTCTCCAGGGGATCTTTCCAACCCAGAGAGTGAACCTGTCTCTCTTATATCTCCTGCACTGGCAGGCAGGTTCTTTACTGCTAAATAAAATGGAGGCGGACACGACTGAGCGACTTCACGTTCACTTTTCCCTTTCATGCATTGGAGAAGGAAATGGCAACCCACTCCAGTGTTCTTGCCTGGAGAATCCCAGGGACGGGGGAGCCTGGTGGGCTGCCGTCTGTGGGGTCGCACAGAGTCGGACACGACTGAAGTGACTTAGCAGCAGCAAAAACAAAGTATAAGCATAATTTTTAAAAGGATGGGGAAACCAATCACTTGGTACGACTCTCTATAAGGAAATATTTGCTCTATCACGGTGCTCTGGAACCCAGCCGGCAGTGTCCCCGAGGCCCGCCGGTAACTGATGCTGCTCTCTGTTAACAGCAGGAAGAAGTTCACTTCTTTCAGCTGCTTCATCACAAGTTCTCCAAGACGGCGCATCTTGCAAGCTGTTTAAGGTGCTCTACGGCAACTGCCAAGTGAGTAAATGGTCCATGAAAAAGTGATACCACTGAGACCAGAGATGGGCAAAGGAAGTCAGCCTTGTAGCAAGGCAAACTTCTGAAAAATAGAAAGCCCAATAAAATAAACCAGCAGAGACACAGTACAAAACACATCAGCTAAAACACAGACTAACTACCCAATTACCAGCAACAGAAATATCTCCAACTACATGCGTAAAACTTTCATGCTCAAGGTCAAGCAAGGAAAAAAAGAAAAGATAAAACAATGTTTAAAGCCCCAGAGAGTGAGAGGGAAGGACAGAGAGAAACGGGAGGGGCAGGACACTGTGTCCATGAGCAACGTGATCGTCCCTCCCAGGACCCCCAGTAAGGGCGTGATCACACCTGAAGGGGCAGGTCTTCCCAAGGGCACCTCCAGCTATGACCAGCTATTTCTCAAGCGCCTTTTACATGGGGTACGAATTAAGGGGGAAGCCTAGTCCACGTGTATTACATGGCAAGGAAAGGGCTACGCTGGGCGCTGAGTGGACAGACTCGATCCTGCTGACAGGCATCGAGAGGGCAGCTGAGCTCAGCAGACAGAAGAACATCCTTGTTACTGACGTCTCCTTGCTCTTTCCCTGGTGTGATGCATGTATCCTTCCCGACGGAAGAAGGTAAGCGGGGGTCGGAGGGAAGGAGGAAAGAAACAAGGGGGGAGAGTCGCAGGAAGAAACCAGGAAGGGGTTGGAGGGAGGACGGAAAATGAAACCACTTTCTTCTCCTACAATCACTGTCTGCTGCTAAGAAGTCTGCACCAGCGTCTGGGTGCCTCTGGCTTTCTGCATCACAATCTTCAGGACTTTCATTCAGAATCTAGCTCCTCCTGGCTTTACATTGCAAAATCCCATCCCGACTCTTAACCTGAAAGGAGCAGGAAGGTTGGAGCTAACCACACACAGCATGGAGCTCAGCACAGGACAAACCAGTGCCTGCTGGAGCCCTGCTGACCAGGACGCTCGGAACGTGCTTGCAGAGAGCGCCCCTGCTAGGGGGATTCACTATACCCTAGCTGTTGTGAAGACAGTCAAGAGCTGCACCCAGAAGGGTGTGCTCGTACTGACACAGTCTACACTTCAAAAGGATTCCTTTCGAGTTTGCAAGCAAAGGGAAACCCTCAGACGGTATTGGTAGGAAATGAATAGTGGTGATATGTATGACCATCCTATAGAACAGTTCGTGAGTGTATATTATGGGCCTTAGGACATATTATATATACCCTCTGGCCTGGTAATTCTACTTTTCTCTCCCTTGAGGAAGCAATACTCATGGATCAGCACAAAGATTTAGCTACAAATGTGTTCACCCCAATTGCCCATCATAGCACCAAACTACACAACAGAAACACTTACCAACAGAAGATAAGCGAGGTACGGAATGGCCATACAAAGGAATCGCACGTGGACTTAAAATGATTGAGGATAACACATATGAAGAGGAAAAGACACGTAAGTGCAAAAAACTCTCACAAGCCCAGTGTGAACCCATCTGGTAAAAGAACACAGATAAATGCGTACAAATATAAAAGTATACATATGTACACATACATGCACAGAGAGACACAGACGTGACTAGACAGTGGGGCAAACAGAAGTACAGACTAGAATATAGGGCAACATGTTCAGTGCAACAATTTCTTTTTTGCTTGTTTGTGATTTCTAAATTTTCCATAATGAACACATGAAAATAAAAAGTCAGGTTAAAAATAATCATCACTCAGGGACTTCCCTGGTGGTCTAGTGGTTAAGATTTCTCTGAAATTGGAGCCTATTATACAGAGTGAAGTAACCCAGAAAGAAAAACACCAATACAGTATACTAATGCATATATATGNAACACATGAAAATAAAAAGTCAGGTTAAAAATAATCATCACTCAGGGACTTCCCTGGTGGTCTAGTGGTTAAGATTTCTCTGAAATTGGAGCCTATTATACAGAGTGAAGTAACCCAGAAAGAAAAACACCAATACAGTATACTAATGCATATATATGGACTTTAGAAAGAAGGTAACGATAACTCTGTATGCGAGACAGCAAAAGAGACACAGATGTATTGAACAGTCTTTTGGACTCTGCGGCAGAGGGCGAGGGTGGGATGATCTAGGAGAATGGCATTGAAACATGTATATTATACTATGTGAAACGCGCCACTCCAGGTTCGATGGATGATACAGGGTGCTTGGGGCTGGTGCACTGGGAGACCCAGGGGGTGGGATGGAGAGGGAGGTGGGAGGAGGGTTCAAGATGGGGAAACACATGTACACTCATGGCAGATTCAAGTCAATGTATTGCAAAACCAATACAATATTGTAAAGTAAAATAAATAAATAAATAAATTTATACACACAAAAAAAGACTTCTCCTTCTAAAGCAGAAGGTGCGGGTTCGATCCCTGTTCAAGGAGCTAACATCCTACATGCCTCGTAGCCAAAATACCAAAACATAATAGAGAAATGATATTGCAACAAATTCAATAAAGACTTTAAAAAATGGTCCACATTAAAAAAAAATTTTTCAAAAAACTCATCACTCATCTGTCCTCATACCCTGATGTCGGTGACTTGACTTGAGACCACCTTCAGAGTCAGGGGCCATGCACAGCTCCTGAGCTGGCCTTGACACCCACCAATCCCATCCCAACACTATATTCCATGAAGCCCCCTGGACCACTTGCCAAACACAGGTGTGATTTTTGACTTTAGGTATTTTTGATCCAACTGGATTTGAAACCTAGGCATTTTTCCCCTTCAGAATTTAATTATCCACATACAGTATATCCATTCATACAGGCTCCCCACTAGCTAGTGCTTAAATAAAAATTTGTGCTAATGCACAAATAAAATTTTCTTTTTACTTTCAAGACTGAAATGAACTTGGAATGCATATGATTTTGCTTTCAGCACTTTCTAAAAGCTGTGAAAGTGCCCACACTCTGCCAAGTTAGTCGCCTGTTTACAGCCTCAGAGTGAGACAGAGGACACCTGAGGAGTGGGCTTGGTTTCTTCTTAAAGACACTGGGCCACTGAGGAGGAATGTTTTCCCTGCAGTGAAATTGTTTCCTGGCAAAGACCCTGGAAGCGCCTGGCTGGGCGCTTCTCCAAAGTGGAGCTCCTTCCCGAAGGAAGTCCCTGGGCTGCTTCGCCTCCTCCAAAAATCCTCTGGCACCAGGCACCATCCATGTGTGCACACAAATCCTGGCTTCCAGAAAGCCAGCGATGTAGGCCAGCAGTCAGTTCCCAAACAAGGACCTTGGACATGACATACCCAATGCCTTGTGCCCACTTGGGCCAGTAAAATGTTCTTGTAACAAAGATGTCACTTCTTAAAAGTCGAAATCTTGCTGTGATGTACAGCATGGGGTTTTGGAGAAAAATCCTCTTTGGAGAATTACTAGGCTGCCTGTTGAAACCAGGTGCTTTGGAGATGAGTTGGGTCTTACTGGATATAATCAGTTTGCAAACCATATTTGATTCTTCCAGAGAGCTCTGCTCTAACAGGCACTGGATGCTAAGTAACAAACATTTTTAACCTAACTGCAATAAGCATACTCAGATCTACATGATACTGAGGAAACCAAAAGATATATGAATGTGTAACAGTTAAGAAAGCCACAAAATGTGTAAGAAGTACATCTGTGTGCATGACAGCCTCACAAAGATGAGGCCCAGCTACACTGGAGACTCTATGGGACCATCTGAAGCACAAGGCCCCTGGACACCTGTGAGTGCACACACCTCCTGCTGCTGCCAAGTCTCCATCGCAGGGAACATCTGTGATGTGTTCACTACATGCGAGATGCTGGAGACTCAAAGATGAGTAAGGCATGCTCCTGCTCTCAGGAAGCCTGGTGGGCAAGCAGGCAAAAGCATTAATGACATGAACTTGGGAAGAGCTATGGTGATAAAGGTGTGAGCCAGAACGCAGGGGAAGCACTGAGCTCAATCTGGAGACACACAGAATGCCTCTGAGGAGACAACTCCCCTATGCACTCCGGAAGACGAAGAGGACTGGCCATGGGAAGGAGAGTGGGAGGGTTTTGTAGGTTTTATAGATGGATTTGACCTGGAGAGAGCTGTGAAAGACGTTCTGTTCACTTAAACCGAAGCATAAATTTCAAGGTAGAAAGTGACAGATGATAGTAGTGGACAAATGGGTGACTGTGTTTGGGGCCTGGTGGGCATCCCAGAGGAACTGGGGGCCAGGCCCCATGCTGGGGTCACCACGAAGGGTTAAGGGGGGGGGTACTGCAGTGAGCTCTATCCTGTGGCCCCAGGCTGGGCAGGTTCTAGGGGCAAGTCCATGAGTAGCCCCCCAACCCAGTATCACCTCGAGAGGAAACCAGAAATCCCGTGCATGGCCAAGGGAGTCCTGACGACTCCAGAAGGTCAGCTACTTCTCACGGACTGACCACGCTGGCCACTTAAAGAGGAAAGTCCCTCCCGAACATTCTCCACGATGAGGCGCAGCATGATTCTCAGAATGAACTTGTTGGAAGAGGAGGTGGGAGACTGGAAGGGGGGAGCTGGAGAGGCAGAGGCCCTGTATGGAGCCAGTTCAGGGAGAAAAAGTTTCCCGACGCACAGAGCGGGCTGAGATTTCTCTCAAGGGACAGGAAAGCCACTGGTGCTCAAAAGGGAAAGAACCCAGCGACTCAAACTCAAGAACCCAGCATCTTTACAAAGATGTGTTCATGAGGGTTTAATGAGAGAGGAACTAAGAAGAGAGGGTGTGTGTGTCGGTGGGGGGATGGAGGGGGAGAGGCATGCTTCGGGGTAGCTGACTTTATTAAGCTAATACTAAGCATTAGGGAATCAGGAAGGCAGAAAGCTAGTTCACCTAAGAGGGGAAAGTTTAAAAGCAAAAAGAGAATGCTGATCCCAGATCAGTCCTAAGAGAGGCGACAAGGCAAATACAGGGTAAGGGACCCCGAACTCTGCATGTGTCTGCTGAAGCCTGTGGGACGGAGCCCAGGGCGGGGGGACGTGGACTTCTGCCAGGAGGAGCAGGCGTGCAGCCAGGGCTGGGTGAGCTGCACAGCAGCACGAACACAGAGTCAGCCCGGAGGAGTCCAAGTGTCCCAGGCAAAGGCTACCGGCGCCCTGACTCCTGCCAGGCTTTAGCACAATCTGCCCAGTGCACGCTCTCACACACCAAGGGGGTCTGAGCCCCAGCTCAGGGTGGACGAACAAGGGCCCTCGCTCAGCAGCTGAGGGGACGCAGGGGACCCGCCTTCCCTGGGGCCTGGGGCAGGTAGATCGGACCCCACACCCCTACAGGGAGCTGGGGGCTGACCCCAAGCTCACAGGCAGGCCCTCCTGGAAGGAAGTTCACGGCCAGGGCCCAGGTTTTCAAGGCGGGGCTCACTGTCCTCCCTGCCTCTCCTCCTATATCCGCCTCTCTGCTGGGTAGCTAGTAACACCCAGTCAACCACTAAACCCAGAAGATGGATGCCAATGGCTCCTCCTTCCTGCCTGCCCACTTCCCATTACCCACCCGGCCTCATCATTTCCTGCCCAGGGCGCCTCTGCAGCCCAGGCCTGCCTCTAGGCTCCCTCCACTGCTGCCTCAGTTCAAGCTCCCCTCCACGTCTCCCTGCAGTGCCCCCAGCACCCTTCACTGTTCCATCTCTGTGCCATTAGGAACACGTCTCTCCTTGACTAATACTACTTCCTGGATCCATACCCCATGAACTGGGTTTTGAGATATCTGCGAGTGAGCTGGTTGAACTGAACTTGGCAGGGCTTGAAGGGGGTCATCAGGATCCCTGGATCTGTACTTGTCAGACAGTGCAATCTAGTCACTCAGTTGTGTCTGACTCTACGTGACCCCATGGACTGCAGCACGCCAGGCCTCCCTGTCTATCACCAACTCCCAGAGCTTGCTTAAATTCATGTCCATCAAGTCAGTGATGCCATCAAACCATCTCATCCTCTGTTGGCCCCTTCTCCTGCCTTCAATCTCTGCGAGCATCAGGGTCTTTTCCAATGAGACAGTTTGTCGCATCAGGTAGCCAAAGTATTGGAGTTTCAGCTTCAGCATTAGTCCTTCCAATGAATATTCAGGGCTGATTTCCCTTAGGATTGACTGGGTGGATCTCCTTGCAGCCCCAGGGACTCTGAAGAAGTCTTCTCCAACACCACAGTTCAAAATCATCAATTCTTCAGTGCTCAGCTTTCTTTATAATCCAACTCTCACATCCATACATGATAATGGAAAAACCACACCTTTGACTAGATGAACATTTATCGGCAAACTAATGTCTCAGCTTTTTAATATGCTATTTAGGTTGATCATAGCTTTTCTTCCAAAGAGCAAATGCCTTTTAATTTCATGGCTGCAGGNCTTCAGTGCTCAGCTTTCTTTATAATCCAACTCTCACATCCATACATGATAATGGAAAAACCACACCTTTGACTAGATGAACATTTATCGGCAAACTAATGTCTCAGCTTTTTAATATGCTATTTAGGTTGATCATAGCTTTTCTTCCAAAGAGCAAATGCCTTTTAATTTCATGGCTGCAGGCACCATCTGCAGTGATTTTGGAGCCTCCCAAAATAAAGTCTCTCATTGTTTCCGTAGTTTCCCCATCTATTTGCCATGAAGTGATGGGACTGGATGCCACGATCTTAGTTTTCTGAATGTTGAGTTCTAAGCCAGCTTTTTCACTCTTCTCTTTCACTTTCATCAAGAGGTTCTTCAGTTCTTCTGCCCTAAGGGTGGTGTCATCTGCATATCTGAGATTACTGATATTTCTCCCAGCAGTCTGGATTCCAGCTTGTGCTTCACTCAGCCTGGCATTTCCCATGATGTACCCTGCATATAAGTTAAATAAGCAGCGTGACAATACAGCCTTGACGCACTCCTTTCCCAATTTGGAATCAGTCTGTTGTTCCATGTCTGGTTCAGACTGACACTCGTTAATTATTTACTGTACTTACTAGGGGAGCAGACCTTGAGATTTTCCATCTTTCTGTATTTCCAAACACTATTTTCCAGATAGGATATTCTTGAGAATATGGAAGAAAAACAGAGTGAATCTCCTTTCCCAATTTGGAATCAGTCTGTTGTTCCATGTCTGGTTCAGACTGACACTCGTTAATTATTTACTGTACTTACTAGGGGAGCAGACCTTGAGATTTTCCATCTTTCTGTATTTCCAAACACTATTTTCCAGATAGGATATTCTTGAGAATATGGAAGAAAAACAGAGTGAAGAAAAACCACAGTGAGGTAACATCTCATGCCCATTAGGGTGGCCACTATCAAAAATAACAAAAAAAAAAGAAAAAACACAGAAAATAACTGTTTTCACAACTGCCAATAGGGGAAACAACCCAAGCGTCCACTGACAGATGAGTGAATATGTAAGATATGACATATACCTGCAATAGAATGTTACTTGGCCTTAAAAAGAAAGAAATGTTGATACCTGTTACAAAATGGAATGTACTCTGAAGACATCATACTACACAAAATATGCCAGTCACAAAAAAAAATACTGTATGAATCCACTGAGATGAGGTACCTAGAGTAGAGACAGACAATAGAATGGTGGTTGCCAGGGTGATGGGGGGCGGGGGGGGGGCTGGAATATTACTTAATGGGTACAGTTTAGGTTTTACAGCAATGGAGTTTTGGAGGTTAGCTGCAATGATGTGGCACACTTAATACTGCTATACCCTTAAAATGGTTAAGGTGGCAAATTCCATGTTAAGTGCATCTTGTGTGTGTATGTGCTTAGTCGTGACCAGCTCTTGGACCCCATGGACTGTAGCCTGCCAGGCCCCTCTGCCCAGAGGATTTCCCAGGCAAGAATACTAGAGTGGGCTGTCCTTTCCTTCTCCAGGGGATCTTCCCAACCCAGGTATCAAACCTGTGTCTCCTGCATCTCCTACACTGGCAGGTGGATTCATCTTAGCACAATTTTAAAAAGGAATGAAGAAATGAGATAGCATATGCTTACGAGTACAGAGAAAACAATTCTCTGTTGTATTTTGGGCCATACATTTTAATCACAATCCTGACTCTAAGCACACCTACCAGAACCTGTAAAAATGTTACCTGCACACAGGTGCTGAAGAATATGCCAGCAGAACCTGAGCTGCCATCTCTCCTGCCCCATCCTGCCAAAGTGCATCTCCTCAAAGAACAGCCGTCTGTTTACCAAAGCCAACTGCACACATCCTGGCTTGGTTTTCAGAGCACTCCCCAGCCAGGCCCCGACCTGCAGAATCTTATCTCTTCTAGCACTCAGCACGACTCCTGCCAGCACTCACCTAGTCTCCTCCTCCAGAGCATCTGCTCTCCAGGGCAAAACTTTCTCTTCCTGCAGACCTCTCAGGGCCCAGCACACGATCCAGTTCACTGGACAGGATGCTCAAACAGAACTGAGGGGAGCGACCTGGGGTTCTGCCTGACGAGTGTCCAGGGCTAAATTTCTGCTCATGGTTCGACCCGAGCTTTATTCTCCAAGATAAGGCATCTTATAGGCTTCTAGAATCTTCATATCCTCAGCTATGGAGAAGGAAGTGCTCGGTTAGATGGAGGCACCACCGAAGCCTCCTCAGAGCCCTGCTGGGCCTTCTACACCACCTCCTCCTGCCAGGGGCCCTGGCGACTCTCTACAGGCTGCGTGTTGCTACAGCAATGAGACTGCACAGAAGAAAGGGAGAAGCCCCCCTTTCCATTCATTCCATTGAGCACCATTCCATGAGTGGCACTTAACCCCGGTCACAGGTATTTATATCTGCAAGGCTTCCCAGGTGGCTCAGTGATAAAGCACCTGCCTGCAACACAGGAGATGAAGGTTCGATCCCTGTGTCAGAAAGATCTCCTGGAGAAGGAAATCACCACCCACTCCAGTATTCTAGCCTGGGAAATCCCATGGACAGCGGAGACTGGCAGGCTACAGTCCATGGGGTCGCAAAGAGTTGGATACAACTTAGTGACTAAATGACAACAAATTTACACCTGTTACATAAAAAAAGATACAGACAACGCAGTGCAACTTTATTCCTACTTTGTTTTGCTGAGTTCCTGGAGCAGATAAACTGTACAGGGTGTCTGCTTCCCATAAATCAGAGGCAGTGACCTTTCTCCAATTATGTTTTAATTCATGGGTAATAGTTCTCTGTAGCAAGTGGCAATTGGAGGGGTCAGCTAGAATCAGGGGAATGAAGGTATGATGAAGTATCAAGTCATTTGGATTTGGATTGGTACAGATGAGCACGGCGAAGGTGGCAGATACGAGATGCATGGATGAACGGGTCACCACAGCTGTGCCCACTCATCCAGCGTCGTTTCCTCGGCCAACCACAGACCGATTCTCACTGTGTTCTCAGACTGCCTTGGCCCAAGTCTTCACTTCTTCATGAGGCCCTCTTCCCACCTTTTGCCTGAGGATCTTGAACATGAGCTTGAGGTTATTCCACCAGTTGCGATGTTAGGAACTGACTCGTGCCTCGGATACACATTCCTTTGCACGATGTGCCACTTTCCACCTTTAGGAACACATGTGCCCAGAGGAAGTAGTGAAAAACCTTCTCCCCCACAGAGGACATGTGCGAAGTGAAAGGAAAGTCGCTCAGTCATGTCTGACTCTTTATGACCCCATGGACTATACAGTCCATGGAATTCTCTAGGCCAGAATACTGGAGTGGGTAGCCTTTCCCTTCTCCAGGGGATCTTCCCAACCCAGGGATCGAACCCAAGTCTTCTGCATTGCAGGCAGATTCTTTACCAGCTGAGTTACAAGGGAAGCCCAAAGAATACTGGAGTGGGTAGCCCATCCCTTCTCCAGTGGATCTTCCAAACCCAGGAATTGAATTGGGGTTTCCTGAATTGCAGGTGGATTCTTTACCAACTGAGCTATCAGGGAAGCCCCAAGGACATGTGTATCTCACTATAAATTCATTCTTAAAACATTCATCAAGCCTGTTACGTGAATGACACTATAGAATATAGAAATTCATAAGACCAGCCTCTGACTTCTAAAAATTTTCAACCTAATAGGAAAGATACACGGACTGAACTCTCACCCTATTGCCAGCCCAGGGGGGTCATTCCTACTGCTCTCACCTCAGAAGCAGGTTTGCCATCTGCCCAATTGTTTAAATCCAAAGCGTGGGACAGCCCTCAATTCCATGCTGCTCCATCTCCATGACGACCTCCCAGACCCAGGCCACTGGTACCTCCCACCTGGACTAAGGCAGCAGCTTCCTAAATGGTCTCTCGCTCTACACCACCTTCTCCAAATGCTGCATGTACTAACATCTGCAGTAAATTAATCGTCACGTTCCTCTACTGCTTAAAGACATCTAATAGCTTCCCAGCACTCTTCAGAAACAGCCAAACTCTTTCAGGGGGTCTCCAAGGCCCACATCAGCCGGCCCCCTGCCCTCCCAGCATCCCACCCTCTGGTGACTGTACCCATCTGCCCTGCCCTCGCCCCACCTCCTGGCTGGATGCCACGTGCCTGCTTCCTCTTGCTCTGCCTGGAGATACCTGCCCGCTTCCGGTCACACAAGCATCATCCTCACTCCGCGCGAGCCTTGTGAAATGTCCCCGCCTCAGGCGGCCTCTCCTGATCGCTCCATCTAGGACTGCCCGAGGCGGTCTACTTTCATCACATTTTCATTTTCTACCCTTATGCATAAATGACCTGTGATGGCTGCTCCCCTGGAGCGACCTGTAAGCCCACCAGGGGTCTTATCGGGAGCTGTGCTGCTTCTCAGGAGGGGCTGAGACAGGACCTGCTGACAGACAAGTGCGCATCACGAAGAACAAGACAAGGGTGCCAGAGATGGAGCGACGAGCCGCGAGAGAGCCGCGGCAGGAGGGAAGTTAGGAGCAGCATCCAGAGGCGTCCACGTGTACTGCGCCTCAGGACGGGCAGACGGCACCACCAACGGCACACCAGGCTCTGGGACTAGCAGAGGAGAAGCCCCAGAGGCAGGATCGGTCCAGGCAGTATGAGCGACGAAGCGGGAAAAACAGATGGCTGGTGCCCAGAGCAACGGGCACGAGGGTGGGGTGGGGTCCAGCACGGACGATGGAGAGCTGAGCTGTCAGCAGGGTGGGGCAGTTCATCGAGGCCTGGGATCTTAGGTTTCAGACCAGGAAATATCACTGAAAAGTTCTGAGGGCGAAGCTACTACATTCTGACCAACATTTCACAGACACTGCGGAAAACCACTTTAGCTTAAATACAAGCCAACGACAACAAAACAGCATAACTTTTAAGAGAACAGCACAGCCTCCTGCGTTTGGAGGAGATCCCATCTGTAAGGCCTGGGAGAGCGGGGCCCACAGCTGGCAACACTGTGTCCCAGAGCTCGGGCAGAATGCAGATCACTTTCTGTTTTCAGAGGCACCGAACAGTCANCACACGATCCAGTTCACTGGACAGGATGCTCAAACAGAACTGAGGGGAGCGACCTGGGGTTCTGCCTGACGAGTGTCCAGGGCTAAATTTCTGCTCATGGTTCGACCCGAGCTTTATTCTCCAAGATAAGGCATCTTATAGGCTTCTAGAATCTTCATATCCTCAGCTATGGAGAAGGAAGTGCTCGGTTAGATGGAGGCACCACCGAAGCCTCCTCAGAGCCCTGCTGGGCCTTCTACACCACCTCCTCCTGCCAGCGGCCCTGGCGACTCTCTACAGGCTGCGTGTTGCTACAGCAATGAGACTGCACAGAAGAAAGGGAGAAGCCCCCCTTTCCATTCATTCCATTGAGCACCATTCCATGAGTGGCACTTAACCCCGGTCACAGGTATTTATATCTGCAAGGCTTCCCAGGTGGCTCAGTGATAAAGCACCTGCCTGCAACACAGGAGACGAAGGTTCGATCCCTGTGTCAGAAAGATCTCCTGGAGAAGGAAATCACCACCCACTCCAGTATTCTAGCCTGGGAAATCCCATGGACAGCGGAGACTGGCAGGCTACAGTCCATGGGGTCGCAAAGAGTTGGATACAACTTAGTGACTAAATGACAACAAATTTACACCTGTTACATAAAAAAAGATACAGACAACGCAGTGCAACTTTATTCCTACTTTGTTTTGCTGAGTTCCTGGAGCAGATAAACTGTACAGGGTGTCTGCTTCCCATAAATCAGAGGCAGTGACCTTTCTCCAATTATGTTTTAATTCATGGGTAATAGTTCTCTGTAGCAAGTGGCAATTGGAGGGGTCAGCTAGAATCAGGGGAATGAAGGTATGATGAAGTATCAAGTCATTTGGATTTGGATTGGTACAGATGAGCACGGCGAAGGTGGCAGATACGAGATGCATGGATGAACGGGTCACCACAGCTGTGCCCACTCATCCAGCGTNATAGTTCTCTGTAGCAAGTGGCAATTGGAGGGGTCAGCTAGAATCAGGGGAATGAAGGTATGATGAAGTATCAAGTCATTTGGATTTGGATTGGTACAGATGAGCACGGCGAAGGTGGCAGATACGAGATGCATGGATGAACGGGTCACCACAGCTGTGCCCACTCATCCAGCGCCGTTTCCTCGGCCAACCACAGACCGATTCTCACTGTGTTCTCAGACTGCCTTGGCCCAAGTCTTCACTTCTTCATGAGGCCCTCTTCCCACCTTTTGCCTGAGGATCTTGAACATGAGCTTGAGGTTATTCCACCAGTTGCGATGTTAGGAACTGACTCGTGCCTCGGATACACATTCCTTTGCACGATGTGCCACTTTCCACCTTTAGGAACACATGTGCCCAGAGGAAGTAGTGAAAAACCTTCTCCCCCACAGAGGACATGTGCGAAGTGAAAGGAAAGTCGCTCAGTCATGTCTGACTCTTTATGACCCCATGGACTATACAGTCCATGGAATTCTCTAGGCCAGAATACTGGAGTGGGTAGCCTTTCCCTTCTCCAGGGGATCTTCCCAACCCAGGGATCGAACCCAAGTCTTCTGCATTGCAGGCAGATTCTTTACCAGCTGAGTTACAAGGGAAGCCCAAAGAATACTGGAGTGGGTAGCCCATCCCTTCTCCAGTGGATCTTCCAAACCCAGGAATTGAATTGGGGTTTCCTGAATTGCAGGTGGATTCTTTACCAACTGAGCTATCAGGGAAGCCCCAAGGACATGTGTATCTCACTATAAATTCATTCTTAAAACATTCATCAAGCCTGTTACGTGAATGACACTATAGAACATAGAAATTCATAAGACCAGCCTCTGACTTCTAAAAATTTTTCAACCTAATAGGAAAGATACACGGACTGAACTCTCACCCTATTGCCAGCCCAGGGGGGTCATTCCTGCTGCTCTCACCTCAGAAGCAGGTTTGCCATCTGCCCAATTGTTTAAATCCAAAGCGTGGGACAGCCCTCAATTCCATGATGCTCCATCTCCATGACGACCTCCCAGACCCAGGCCACTGGTACCTCCCACCTGGACTAAGGCAGCAGCTTCCTAAATGGTCTCTCGCTCTACACCACCTTCTCCAAATGCTGCATGTACTAACATCTGCAGTAAATTAATCGTCACGTTCCTCTACTGCTTAAAGACATCTAATAGCTTCCCAGCACTCTTCAGAAACAGCCAAACTCTTTCAGGGGGTCTCCAAGGCCCACATCAGCCGGCCCCCTGCCCTCCCAGCATCCCACCCTCTGGTGACTGTACCCATCTGCCCTGCCCTCGCCCCACCTCCTGGCTGGATGCCACGTGCCTGCTTCCTCTTGCTCTGCCTGGAGATACCTGCCCGCTTCCGGTCACACAAGCATCATCCTCACTCCGCGCGAGCCTTGTGAAATGTCCCCGCCTCAGGCGGCCTCTCCTGATCGCTCCATCTAGGACTGCCCGAGGCGGTCTACTTTCATCACATTTTCATTTTCTACCCTTATGCATAAATGACCTGTGATGGCTGCTCCCCTGGAGCGACCTGTAAGCCCACCAGGGGTCTTATCGGGAGCTGTGTCCCCCAGGGGAGAACCATGCCTGCTTCTCAGGAGGGGCTGAGACAGGACCCGCTGACAGACAAGTGCGCATCACGAAGAACAAGACAAGGGTGCCAGAGATGGAGCGACGAGCCGCGAGAGAGCCGCGGCAGGAGGGAAGTTAGGAGCAGCATCCAGAGGCGTCCACGTGTACTGCGCCTCAGGACGGGCAGACGGCACCACCAACGGCACACCAGGCTCTGGGACTAGCAGAGGAGAAGCCCCAGAGGCAGGATCGGTCCAGGCAGTATGAGCGACGAAGCGGGAAAAACAGATGGCTGGTGCCCAGAGCAACGGGCACGAGGGTGGGGTGGGGTCCAGCACGGACGATGGAGAGCTGAGCTGTCAGCAGGGTGGGGCAGTTCATCGAGGCCTGGGATCTTAGGTTTCAGACCAGGAAATATCACTGAAAAGTTCTGAGGGCGAAGCTACTACATTCTGACCAACATTTCACAGACACTGCGGAAAACCACTTTAGCTTAAATACAAGCCAACGACAACAAAACAGCATAACTTTTAAGAGAACAGCACAGCCTCCTGCGTTTGGAGGAGATCCCATCTGTAAGGCCTGGGAGAGCGGGGCCCACAGCTGGCAACACTGTGTCCCAGAGCTCGGGCAGAATGCAGATCACTTTCTGTTTTCAGAGGCACCGAACAGTCATGTGTTACTGTCAAGCCTACTCAGAGTCGAAGCTGCCACCATCAAGGACAATGAAGCCGGTACCTGAAACCCGGGACAGGAAATGGGTTCCAAGCGGGGAGATGAATCCACCCATGTAAACACACCACACACCCCAAAGATTCAAGCAGTCCCACAACACTGAACAGATGGGAACGTGCTTCTTAAATTGAAGACAACCCTAAACACCTGCGTGTTACATTAAACCCAAATAAAGTGAGCATGTGAAAGACGCAGTCTCAGTCGTGCTAGAAAGCTGCTGCTAAAACCACAGGGAGGAATTAATTAAAGACTGACAACCTGACGGGCTTCCCAAGTACCAATAACCCAGCTGCTCTGAGACTGTTCTCATGTTTCAGGGGTCTTACCAATCAGCAAGGGTTAGTCCAAGACAGATTTACCTAAACAAGCACAACTCTTCTCAGTAACCCTGTCTTAAGATGGAAAGGCTTCATGAACGGTGCTGGCAAGGCCTGACACAGAAGGGACTGGCCTGTGTGCACGTCCAGGAGTTCCGCAAGGAGAGAGGGCCCAGGAGTCTGCAGCCAGTGGTCTACTAACCAGACCTGGGCTTCAGCCTGCTTGCCGAGAGAAAGAAGAATCCAGAAGCGTGATGAAAGGCCCCCTCCCAGCTTTACACTCCTATGAGAGTGAAGAAAGTCCTTCTAGGCGTGTCTACTGTCCACAAACAGGAGGACTGACCTGAGCTGAGGGACGAGGTACCTAGACTTTGTGAGAAGTGCTGAGCTGGGGGCAATGGACCATGGAACCGGTTCCCAGGTGGGAAACTGTGCCCCATGTGGGGAAAGGCAGACAGGAACAGAGTCAGCGCACAGGCTGGGAATCAGGCCGACCTGGCTCACACCATGGCTCTGACCCCAAAACTGGCGAGCAAGCCTGTATGAGCTCCCTGCGTGTGAGAGAGTCACTGTGACATACAGGAGCTGACGAAGGCGAGGCGCTCAGGACAGTGCCAACCCACGGACCGCCAGTGCTGGAAGATGGCAGTGTCGTCAATTTTAACACATCTAGCTGTGAGATTTACCGCCACCGTTTTACACGANAGCAGGGCCCTGGCGGCAGCACCCATGCCTGCTGAGTGACAGAGAGGGACGGGGAGGAGGAGGGAGACCAGGAGAGCGAACGCTGTGCCCCCACAGAAGGTTACGGGCAGGCCTGCTTCCTTCCCTCTCCCCCCTGCAACGGGGTCCCCAAAGGGCCCTCCAGAACTGTTAGCCCAATTCTAACACATCTGGGCTCCCGCCAGGGAGACCTGGGCTGAGCAGACGGGAGGCTCAGAAGCTGGAAGCACCAGCCCAGAGAGGGCGGGGGTGGGGACTGCACTTTCTGGTTATTCCCACCTAGGTCACTGGGGACCTAGGCAGTCCTGGAAAAGCAGGCCAAGGCGCAGGGCTGAGTGACCCGGGGAAGGGGGCCGACAACCTGTTTGAGGGGCTGTGTGACTCGGGGCGGGGGGCTGACACTCCGTGTGAGGGATGAGTGATTTCAGGTGGGGGGCTGACACCCTGTGTGAGGGGCCTGACTCGGGGCAGGAGCTGACACCCTGTGTGAGGGGCCGTGTGACTCGGGGTGAGGGGCTGACACCCCATGTGAGGGGCCGTGTGACTCCAGGCAGGGGACTGACACCCTGTGTGAGGGGCCGTGTGACTCTGGGAGGGAGTTGACACCCTGTGTGAGGGACCTGACTCAGGGCGGGGGGCTGACACCCCATGTGAGGGGCCGTGTGACTCCGGGCAGGGGACTGACACCCTGTGTGAGGGGCCGTGTGACTCTGGGCGGGAGTTGACACCCTGTGTGAGGGGCTGTGACTCGGGGCTGGGGGGCTGATACCCATGTGAGGGATGAGTGACTCGGGGCAGGGGGCTGACACCCCGTGTGTGGGGCCATGTGACTCGGGGCAGGGGGCTGACACCCCACGTGTAGGGCCATGTGACTCGGGGCAGGGGGCTGACACCCCATGTGTAGGGCCATGTGACTCGGGGCAGGGGGCTGACACCCCATGTGTGGGGCCACGTGACCCGGGGCAGGGGGCTGACACCCCATATGAGGGGCTAACACATCTGGGCTGGCATTCAGGGCTCAAGTCCCTGATCCCCACTTGCTGGGCACAGGACAGGCCAGTCTCAGTCTCTCCTCTCGCTCGTCTGTGACGTGGGGGTACCAACAGCCTCTGTGGACACAAAGTGGTTCACAGGGAGGCTCCACACGGTGCTTGCCTCACAGACATCTCTGCTGTGACTTCATTCCCTTCCTCCAACTAAGCTCAGCACGGTCCACTAGAGCTAGACAGACATCCCTCCCTCTCACCCTTCCCTTCCGTCTCTGGTCCTTGGCCCACGTCCCCATCTAGAGCTTCAAGTGCCCCTGGACATCCCCATCCAAACAAGCTGCAATCTCTTCCAGTTGTTCAAATGTCCTAAACTCGCCCCATCTCTGCTTCACACCCCAATCAAAAATCCAACTTACTGGGAATGAAAATAAGCAGTGAGCCAAATTTTGGATGAAAGTGATTCTGATGTGGAAGTAACTCTTAAAACAGACACTCTCGAGTGGAGGGCACCCCCCACTTAATGTGAGAGGGTGTCCACCCCCTTTCGGGGGATAGGGACGCAGGGCTGAAGAGGGCTGGAGAGCCGCCTGTCTCCTCCCACACGGGACCTCGCTCACCATCCTACTCTACCAGCCCACCATCTGTGGGGAACCCAACTCTCTGGAGTCAATCCAGGCTACGGGCTGGTTCCTGCCCCAGGAAGTCTAATTGCTGGAGCCAGAGCGGAGACCCCTCTTCCCCCAGCCCCAGGCCCCCCCAGAGTGGACTTGGCTCCCCGAGATTCCACGCTGCTCACCTTCCTCTTCTCCCTGAGCTTGGCGGCCTCCTTTGGGTGGTTAAAACGAAACATGTTGGTTCTTCCCAAGAGGATCATGGCACCTAAGAACACACAGAAATAGCAATGAGTTTACAGTGACCAACCTGGTCAGCAGAGGACACTCTAACATGGAATTCCGCAGCTGCGGTGGGATTCCCAGGAACGAGAGGAGGCTTTCATCCCAAAAGTCTGCTTACACAAGCCAATTCNGTGTGGGGCCATGTGACTCGGGGCAGGGGGCTGACACCCCACGTGTAGGGCCATGTGACTCGGGGCAGGGGGCTGACACCCCATGTGTGGGGCCACGTGACCCGGGGCAGGGGGCTGACACCCCATATGAGGGGCTAACACATCTGGGCTGGCATTCAGGGCTCAAGTCCCTGATCCCCACTTGCTGGGCACAGGACAGGCCAGTCTCAGTCTCTCCTCTCGCTCGTCTGTGACGTGGGGGTACCAACAGCCTCTGTGGACACAAAGTGGTTCACAGGGAGGCTCCACACGGTGCTTGCCTCACAGACATCTCTGCTGTGACTTCATTCCCTTCCTCCAACTAAGCTCAGCACGGTCCACTAGAGCTAGACAGACATCCCTCCCTCTCACCCTTCCCTTCCGTCTCTGGTCCTTGGCCCACGTCCCCATCTAGAGCTTCAAGTGCCCCTGGACATCCCCATCCAAACAAGCTGCAATCTCTTCCAGTTGTTCAAATGTCCTAAACTCGCCCCATCTCTGCTTCACACCCCAATCAAAAATCCAACTTACTGGGAATGAAAATAAGCAGTGAGCCAAATTTTGGATGAAAGTGATTCTGATGTGGAAGTAACTCTTAAAACAGACACTCTCGAGTGGAGGGCACCCCCCACTTAATGTGAGAGGGTGTCCACCCCCTTTCGGGGGATAGGGACGCAGGGCTGAAGAGGGCTGGAGAGCCGCCTGTCTCCTCCCACACGGGACCTCGCTCACCATCCTACTCTACCAGCCCACCATCTGTGGGGAACCCAACTCTCTGGAGTCAATCCAGGCTACGGGCTGGTTCCTGCCCCAGGAAGTCTAATTGCTGGAGCCAGAGCGGAGACCCCTCTTCCCCCAGCCCCAGGCCCCCCCAGAGTGGACTTGGCTCCCCGAGATTCCACGCTGCTCACCTTCCTCTTCTCCCTGAGCTTGGCGGCCTCCTTTGGGTGGTTAAAACGAAACATGTTGGTTCTTCCCAAGAGGATCATGGCACCTAAGAACACACAGAAATAGCAATGAGTTTACAGTGACCAACCTGGTCAGCAGAGGACACTCTAACATGGAATTCCGCAGCTGCGGTGGGATTCCCAGGAACGAGAGGAGGCTTTCATCCCAAAAGTCTGCTTACACAAGCCAATTCTAAACCTTCAAATGCTTTTATTTTTTTACAGCCAAGTGTCACAATATTTATGTCACCCAGGGCAGAAGTGAGGGGTTTAAGTACTACAAAATCATACAAGATTTAAAACTTAATATACAGATAATTAGACTTTTAACTGTTGAGAAGAGAAACAGAAAGCAGTTCACCAAAGAGATGTTGGGAAAGCAAACAAAGCATAGGGTCACCAATTTAGGAAATGTTTATTAATGCCAATGAAAGCAAAAAGCTCAAAAGATGGTACTTTCAAAAGAAAAAAACAGTGACACTGCCAGAGCACAGGTCACTGTTACTAAAAGCTCCCTCAGAATTTGATAGGAACGAAAACGTGCATGTGGAGTGTCTGCTGCTGCTGCTGCTGTCACTTCAGTCGTGTCCGACTCTGTGTGACCCCATAGACGGCAGCCCAGCAGGCTCCCCCGTCCCTGGGATTCTCCAGGCAAGAATACTGGAGTGGGTTGCCATTTCCTTCTCCAATGCATGAAAGAGAAAAGTGAAAGTGAAGTCGCTCAGTCTGTCCGACTGTTAGCGACCCCATGGACTGCAGCCCACCAGGCTACTCCATCCATTGGATTTTCCAGGCAAGAGTACTGGGGTGTCTATTTCCTGTAAAGATGCTGCTGCTTGTGAAAATCCTGTTAAAATTGAAATGGCCACGTCAGACACATAAGAAGGGCTCCTTCTGACTGACAAGGGTCCAAACTGTACAAAGGGCAAAAGGATGGAATGTAAATGCACCAGGGTAACAAAATCATTAGGTGGGGAGGCAACCTTCAGCTTGACTAAGCTAATAAGCAAAAAGGCACTTTCTAAGGTCGGAGCTGTCCAAAGCTTGCACAGATGTCACAGGAAGCAGTGAACTCCCCGTCCCTGGAAGCATTTAAAAGATGTACTATCTGAGCTGGTCCCACTTCCCAGGTGACGCCAGTGGTAAAGAACCACTTGCCAATCAATGCAGGAGTCATAAGAGATGCAGGTTCGATCCCTGGGTCGGGAAGATCCCCTGAAGCAGGGCACGGCAACCCACTCCAGGTTTCTTGCCTGGAGAATCCCATGGACCGAGTAGCCTGGTGAGCTGCAGTCCATAGATTGCCCAGAGTGGGATGTGACTGAAGCAACTTAGCACACAAGCACATATCGCACCTGAGAGTCTATCAAGCCTTCAGAACAGACCCCATGTTCAATCTTTGCCCTGAAAATGAAGGCAACATATTTGTGAAGATAAGATATTTGTATGAGAAGTCCTGAACCATGAAGGATCAAAGTGATGAGTACAGGGTGCAGAATGGGGAGAGACTCTGGCATCGAGGTCCTCTGCTGGGTCTCACAGGACAAGCAGAGGACAAGAGAGGTGCCCCATGTGAGGGTGACCGGGGAGAGGAGCCAAGCCTGAGACCAGGGATGGGTCTTCTGAGTCTGGAGAAAGGAGAGTCAAGTCCAGCCAAAACACAGGGCATCTGAAATAGCAGCAAGAACCCATACTGGACAGATGAGGTAGAAAGAAACCGCAGAGAACCAGCAGCCAGGATAAAGAATTTGCAACACAAAGGCCAAAGAAAAAAATTCAGGTCCGGGATGTGTTTTGTGTATCCCACGCAAATTTTAAAAAAAAAAAAAAAATAGTGAAAACTCCATAGTTCTCACATAAAAGTCTGAGTTTCTGGCTTCCCTTCAAAAATTAGGAGATCTGGTGTCAGGAGGTCAGTACTGTCACTGGGCTGCTGCCTGCTGCCTCCCCTGGACAGGGCACGTGACTCTGGTTGGCCACAGCCATCAGTCTCTGTTGGGTACCAGCTCCCCCTGGACGCTGAAGGTGGCATCAATATCCCACATGGCCACTCTGGAGCTTCAGAACGGCATATCCTATCTCAGACTTTCAAAGGAGCTTCACATTCAATACAGTTAAAACCTAATGGAAAAAAAAAAAAAAAACCACCTAATGGGTTTGGATCATAACCAAGGGGGTAACCAAAGTACTGGTTCTGGTGACTGCTGTTATTTAGCAGAAGTGGAGCCAAGAGGAGGAGGACACAGTTTGGGGAGACTCAGAAGAGCAGCAGTGGACATTATCCACCCAACAATCTGCTTATCCTCTTCACATGAAACTGCATTCACATACTTCCCAATTATGTAAAGGCACCGTGACCATAATGAAAAAAGGTGTTTCCCGTGCCTTTTATGACTGGGACTCAAAACCGTGTGCCACACAGAAAGTCAAAAATCAAACAGCCGTGCCCAGGATATATGTGCATTTAATGCTCTTAAAGCAACATTAGAGATTAATAAGGCAATCTCATTTGAGGTGTTAATTACCTCTAATCGAATTTTTTTTTCCTGTTAATCAAATGTTCAGCCATGCAAGTTAAAAATTGCTACAATATGTTAATGGAAAACTAGGATAGTATTTCAGAGACATATTTCATATTGTATTAAATGAGTGAAAATAATCTTGCCACCCATGTATGTGCATGAAATACATGTAAAAATCTCTTTGAGGAGTTATAAAAGAAAACAAAACCACCGGTGACTATTCCTTGCCTCCATCCAAATAGTGTGTAAAAACTGCTTGGCGCACAAAAGGGACTCTGTTAGGGCTGGTCCCTTCTCTTTCCTCCACTGTACTCCTTTCCTGAACAAACCTACTGGCTGTGCTTCCTTCTTACACGATGCCGCTATGCATGCGTTCACTCAACAAATACTGAGCGGGCACTTACTGTGCTCATCACTGTGATAAGCACTAGGGGTGAGGAGGCGAAGGGGAACGAGCTAGACACACTTCTTGTCCTTAGGGAGCTTGTACATAAGGAGAGAGAGGTCACGCAGCAAACAGCTTCACCAAACGCAGAGCGGCAGTCGAAGGAGAGAGGCGCTGCATCTGACTCACGGGCACCCGAGAACGGAGCAGGGCGCAGGGGAGGTTATGGAAGGATGCCCTGTGAGAGGCAGTGCCTCAGACAAGCTCCCGGGGCTGGGGGGGCAGGAGAGACAGGAACAGACGATGCTGATGGGAGACACAGAAGCAGAAACCAGGGAGAGTACTGCCCGGGATGAGACTTGAGAGGGAGGGAGGGATAGAGCACATGGAGTCACTCAGCACACAGTGAGGCGCCTTGGATTTCACGTCCAGGTAACAGGAAGATCCTGCAGGCCTTTGTGCAGCAGCAGTACCACGTGACTGGACTTGAGTTTCAAGTCCAACTCTTTCTACTGTTTGAAAAGTGAACTAGGGAGCAAGAGGAGATGTAGATAAACAAGGCAGGTGACTATTGCAGCTGTCAGGGTCAAAGCTGCGGGCGGCTCAGCACCAGGTGGGAGGGAGGCGTAAGAGGAAGGGAAATGAACAGACTGGGAGACACCTGGAGATAACATGGCCAGGACTCATGAGGGCAAGAGGCAGGGACCAGGAGGTGAGGAAGACAGCTCTTGGCTAGGCTCCGCTGTAACTAGCCGGCTAGGGAGCTGTTCACACCAAATGAGAATACCTGAAAAGGATCAAACTCGGGTTGGGGCAGAAATACTGAGTTTGGTTTTAGACATAATGAATTTGAGATGCCTTTTGCAGGTAGAAGGGCGTGAAGCTCCAGAAGAAAGGCTGGGAGCTCTCTCAATCTGTCCATCTACCAACCTACCCACCTTCATACCTACTTACTCATATACACATATATACATGCGTATTTTTGATAATCTGGTGCTCTGTGCTAAAATATAGAATATTTTACGATGTTTTCTTGATGTTGGCAAGTATACTTTTGAAAGAACACCAGGTTTTTGTCAAGTACATTCTGTTGAATGATGGAAATTAAAGAAATTTAGAAAGTTGGAGGATTAAGAATTGCTTTTTAATCCTAACAATAACCCCCAAAATTTACAAATGAGATACAGACCTCAAAATATATAGACAGATGGCTATACACACATACATATGTATATCTCTATCCAAGGATCTGTGCATATACACGTGTACATATAAACACATGCGTCTCTACAGGTACTAGGTATCTCTACAGATACTAGGTAGATATGTGTACATACACATGTGCATATATGTGTGTGTGTGAGAGTGTGCTACATCTCTTTCTATATATTTGAGTCTTCTCTAACAAAGGAAGCCACAGCTGTGGGAAAGTCACCTGAGGAGAGGACAGAACGGTGGGAACCAAGACAGCCCAATGCCGAGGACCTAAAGGAACTCAGCTTTTAAGGGCTGAGGAGAAGAGGATGAACCCCTACAGCAAACAGAGAAGGGCCATCAGAGGGGGAGAAGGAAAGCCTCAGAGGCCAGTGGTCGAGGTCTCCCGAGCGCACAGCTCATTCAAGAAGTTTGTGTACTCTTCTGTATACGTGACACACGAATCAACTCCACCTCAATAAGCAAAACAGAAAAAGCAGCTGGCTGTGTATGAAGAGAAAGAGAGTTCGTGGTAGCTGGAGCAGGGAGATGAGCGATCCCACGCGATATTTTTGTTTAAATAAGACTTGTGAGTATATTTAAAAAGCAAAAAGCTGAAGGGAAAGAGGCAACGAAGGACTGGATGACAGTGACTGGCTGGGCAAGGCCTTCGTAAGAGACCCAGCGCCTGTGTTCCGCCTGCAGTAAACCCTCAAGGGCTCGGCGCCCTCATCAAGTCCTCAACACTTCCTTCTAGATCTCAGATTTTCTAGCTATGATTGACTCCTTCATCTGAGGTTAACGTGATTAATCACAGCAGATGGACTTTCTGTGATGCACTTAATTTGCATGTTCAGAGTGTAGCTAAACCTCCTTGAAATATATGATGGCATCTTTGAGATCCCTTGAGATCCTGTTAAGTACTTGAGGACAGACAAATCCCAGGTAGTCTTAAAAGGGGATGGAGCCGAAACAACATTATAAAAGGTAGACAAAGGCGCTTGTTAACAGCAAAAACAGCTTTACTGACGTCTCTTGTGAATGAAACCACTGAACAAGGCTTCATAGGAGATTTTCTATCTTAATATTTCAGGCACGCTGAAAAAAATTAATCGCGTACACATTTCTAGTGATTTCTGGGTGTCGTGATAATAATCATTAATATCACTATTATTTACAGTCCTCAAACTTCATGTGAGATTTTTCTAATTCTTCTACAGCCCAAACAAATCAACTGTTTGAATTCAAACGGGGTCAAATAAATATTTCTGAGGCGATGGTGTTTGAATTATTTCATTCTGAGTTACCATTGATAAAAACACAGAAGACAACCGTATTGCCAAAAGGGCATGGTCAAATGTAAGATGAGCTTCCTGGCCAAAAAACAGGGAACCATTTGGAACTCTGCTTCAGGGCTCCAAATTCTGCATTTAATCCCAGTTCTGAAAGCCCCTCCTCAGCAACTTCCTCCCCAACATGCACACAATGTAACAGCTTGCTCAACCACGCTGAGTGAAGGACAGGTATTCATTTTCGATACAACAGTCGGAAAAGCAGGGTGCCATGAGGGGGTGGGAGGGAGGCCCGAGGGGTAAGGGATATATGTATACTTACTGCTGACTCACAGTGCTGTACAGCAGAAACCAGCACAATACAGTAAAGCAATTACCCTTCAATTAAAAATAAATTTTAAAAAAAGTTTAAAGATTAAAAAAAAAGAAAAGCAAAGCTCTTGTCTGGAAAAATTTTCTGGAATGGTATCACGTGAAAAGTTGAGGGAGGCAGAACAGGTGAAGCTCTTATTTCCTAGTTCAAGCTAAAAGAAACTTTCCTTTTAATGATAATTTTAAGTCACATAAAAGATCTTTACAATGCTTAACACTAAAATAAGTTAAGATGACAGCACCAATTAGGGGATCTGACAGAGTCTAATCTCCACTAACGTGCCAATACTTAAGAACACCTGCCATACCATGTCCTAGGTCTTGGACTCTTGTGACATCGGCTTTTAAGACACCTGAAATACAGCAATTTCCCTCCATCTCGAAAATGGTTTGGGGCAGCAAGACAGGGAAGACTTAAGATTTGTCATGGTGCTGGTGGAGGGTATGCAGTTTTTACATGAACACTAACAAATTCTTACAGGTCACATGGCTTGGGGCTGACAGCTGGCTCAGGTGAGTGACTTGCGCTGGGCATGAAGCATAGCAGGTATAAAGCTTGCCATCAGATGGCCCATTGGCATTTGTGAAGGATGTAAATGCATGTGACACCTTACCAAAAAGCCACCTGGGCCCTGTACTCTCCTTTTCAATGTTTATATGCAAATGTGGCTTTGCAACTTCCTGCTGTAGATAAACCACTTTTTTACTTTATTTTTTTTTTTTACTTCGTCTCAGTTGTGTCAGATTCTTTGTGACCTCATGGACTGTCCAGGGAATTCTCCACACCAGAATACTGGAGTGGGTAGCCTTTCCCTTCTCCAGAGGATCTTCCCAACCCAGGGATCAAACCCAGGTCTCCCACATTGCAGGTAGATTCTTTACCAGCTGAGCCACAAAGGAAGCCCAAGAATACTAGAGTGGGTGGCCTCTCCCTTCTCTAGGGGATCTTCCTGACCCAGGAATCGAACCAGGGTTTCCTGCATTGCAGGCAGATACTTTACCAACTGAGCTATCGGGGAAGCCCCTTGTTCACTTTCGGTGAAGTGAAAATTGCAAATTAGATTCTGGGACTCTGGAAAAAAAAGAAAACTGATTTTCGGTCTTCATTATTGAGATTTCTAGCCAAATAATCGACAAGGATCATTTGCTCCAGCTGTGTACACAGGTTCAGGGGGAAGCTTTATAAAATTTCAAGATGCGCCAGTGCCATCCCTGCCAAAGCAATCTTTAGTTGCATGTGCGTGGGTGTGGGGTGAGTGGGAGATGAATCTTTTCCTCTTCAAACCTCGGGGGAGACACAGTAGACAATAAAATATTAGATTCTGCAGCACTGAATGGAAGATAGTACAGTAAGTGGTCAAACTCTCAGCACAGTAATCCTTCAGTATCCATGGGGGGTTGAGCCCAGATCACCGCCTCCCCCACCCCCAGGCAGACCAGTGTCCAGGAGGCTAAAGTCCCTTATGTAGAAGGGCCGAGTACCTGCATATACCTACACACAGCTTCCTGTACACTTTAAATTACTCCAGCTTACTTAGAGTATCTAACCGAATGTAAATGCTATGTAAATAGTTGTAAATACAATGTAAATGATATGTAAATAACTCCCAGAGCATAGAAAATTTCAAGTTTTGCTTTCTGGAACTTTTTCCCTGAATAGTTTTAATCTGCAGTTGTTGTTTGGATTCACTGGGATCCAAAACCACATACAGAGGGCTGACTGTCATTTTCTTTCCATTCATACCTAGTAGCTCATACTCTCTGTTACCAGCAATACAGCTGACTCTTGTCAGTAACAATGTCAACTATTCAGCTCTTGCTTCCAACACCCACCAAGCTGTCCACATTCTAGCCTTCCTCCCAAAATGCCCCCTTCTCCCCTCTCCCTAAACACGGACAGTCTCCTAACTGCATCAACTCCTTTCCTTTACGGCTCATCCTCAAGCCTCTGGACTACATAAAAACTGGGCTGTCCTCCACCTCCATGAGCAGGTTCTTGTTCCCCTGACTGGTGAGCGAGCACCTTCTGCAGAAATCCATGCCACCAGCCTGGGATCTGGGAGTGCTACAGACCTGCCAAGACTCGGCAGCCAAGGTTACTTGTCCTCCCGCTACTCTGCTCCCCACCTCACCCACTTTCCAGCCTTTAGATAATTCTTCACTAGACACTTTGGCCCAAGTATATCTAAGTCCCTTTTCACCAAGGGCCATTATGACAAATTCATTCATTTGAGAACTCAGCTTTGGGTAAATCTCTCCTTTCTCATCAGTCTGAAGCTGCTCTAGAGGACAAGTTTTGGTTCTGCCCAATGTGGAGCAGCACCCTCCACCTCAGTTGTGAGAGATCACGAATAAAAAATATAATAATTCAGACAAGAGAAGAGAAGGGTTAAAGAAACTGACAAACGGTGGTCTCCTGGGCCAAAGCCTGGGGCAGGAATGTGTGGTTACCCTCGGTCTAGAGTGTACATCAGAGTCACCTGAAGGACTTGTAGGGTCAAAAGAATCTGGATTGCTGGGCTCGTCCCCAGATGTTCTGACTGGGTGGGTCAGGGATGGGGCCTAGGAAACTGCATTTTGAAAGGCTCCCAGGTAATGCCAACTGTGCTGATCTGGGGACACACTAAGAACCGCTGGCTTTGGGTGTAGTCTTTAAGAATAGTTAGATCTCTGACGCTCAACAGTCTCTCCTGAAGGAATCATACACGTGCAAGTGACAGGTGTCAGCTTTGCGGATCTCCAATTAGAGGAAGACAACTAATGACAGCTTAAGGGCAAGTGCAAGGGAGCTGAAGGGGAGATGAGACGGTGTGATCTGCTGGCTTTTTGTGAAGTGTGGAAGGTCTCTTCTGTTCTCCAGACAGCTTGGCTAAACTGCTCGGAAATTCATCTCCCTTTCTAGTTGCACTAAAATTCTTTTGTAACTTGTCACTGAACAATTCACAGCAGCCCTTCAGCAGATGAGAATGCTATCAAGGCTTCTGAGCTCCACTCCACCTGCTCCCTCCAAGAGCTGGAATACACGCACGTGCATTCTGGCGCTGAAGTGTGACACAGTCAAAGGCACCAAAGGGTGAAGTCCCCAGACGGACTTGCCGCAGCACTGCTCATGGGAGAGGGGAGCGTGCAATGGCTCTGACAACCAGCAAGACCAGTGGAGTCCACTGAGGTTGAATGGAAAACTCATGTTTAGCAACTATCACCTTTAATACATACATACTGGAGTAAAAAGAAAAAAAATAATTAAAATAAGAAAGAAGAGTTCCTAGAAATTATAGGACAAATGTTGAAATACATTTTTAATGTTACCTCATTTGTTTTCTGTACATTTCATATTAACATATGAAAAAATGGGGAAAAAAAAAAAAAAAACAACTAAGGTCTGAGACTCTATCAAAAACAACTCAAGGCCCAGGGATTCGACATCTGAGTCAACGCATTCTCTGGCAAAGGCCTCCTCTTTCTATGGAATCATGGGAGTGAGGGAAACTATACCTCATAGAACACATCCATTGAAGAGCAAGGTTCGATGTGACACTGCAATCCTACCACTGTCCCTAGAAGGACCCAAGAAAGAGGAGAAAAGCTTCAGGTGCCACGTTCAAGACATATACAATATAGATGTCATCACAGTTACTTTTCAGAGTATTAGCAAATACTTTTCTTTCTAATGACTTTACCAGATTAAAACATTCCTATAATTAAGGCTCATGCGAAGAGTTGACTCACTGGAAAAGACTCTGATGCTGGGAGGGATTGGGGGCAGGAGGAGAAGAGGACGACCAAGGATGAGATGGCTGGATGGCGTCACTGACTCAATGGACATGAGTCTGAGTGAACTCCGGGAGTTGGTGATGGACAGGGAGGCCTGGCGTGCTGCGATTCATGGGGTCGCAAAGAGTCAGACACGACTGAGCGACTGAACTGAACTGAACTGATAATTAAGGCAGAGGAACTACAGTTTATGCAATCTGAATGAAGTTAAGGCAGTTGACTGATACAGGTAAAAAAATTTCCTCTGCCATGGAGACAATCTGCTAAACACAGATAAATCTCCTATTAGTTGACATTCACAAGTGTCTTAAGTGATTTTTATAAGGAAATGGGAATTACTACATGATGTGCTCTTTAATGGCACAGCTTAACCAGCACATTTCCAAATGAATGATAATATACTAATGAAAGAGACATTTAAATACCAAGTATCAGCAATATTTACTGGGGCTTCCCACGTGGCTCGGTAATACAGAATCTGCCTGCAATGTAGGAGACGTGTGTTCAACCCCTAAGTTGAGAAGATCCCTGGAGAAGAAAATGGCAACCTACTCCAGTATTCTTGCCTGGGAAACCTCATGGACGGAGGAGCCTGGCGGGCTACAGTCCACAGGGTCACAGAGAGTTGGACACGATTGACTGACTGAGCATGCAAGCACCAGCAATATGCTGGTGGTGGTGGTTTAGACACGAAGTCGTGTCCGACTCTTGCGACCCCACGGACAGAAGAGCCTGGCAGGCTACAGTCCATGGGATTCTCCAGGCAAGAATACTGGAGTAGGTTGCCATTTCCGTCTCCAGGGGACCTTCCCAACCCAAGAATCGAACCCAGGTCTCCTGCATTACAGGCGGATTCTTTACCAACTGAGTTACAAGGGAAGTCCAACAATATACTAGAGACTGGTAAAAAGATAGGAAGCTGCTAGGGAACCAGAAATCCAGTCAAATACAGAGTTAATACAGTCAAATCATGTTGTTTTAATATCTGCAGTCTCTGTTCTTGATTTTGCTTAAAGATAGTTTCATGAAAAAAAATTTAATTTTTTAAAAAATGGCTTCATGAGAAAAAGCCAAGGTCATCTTTGGAGTATGAATACCCTGCTGTTTTTAATCTGTGTCTTTGTTATTTTTATGTTTTAATAAAGTGCACATACCTTTTGAGGAGTTTGGTTTTCTTTAAAAATAAAATCTTACAGCTGAACATCCTCCTGAATTCCTGCCCGATTAAGCCCCTCCCCACTTCTCTCCAAAGATGAACACTATTCTAAAATAGGCATGTGTCCATAAGATCCAGCAATCCCACTCCTGGGTATATACCCAGACAAAGCCACAATTCCAAAAGATACATGCACTCAACGTTCATAGCAGCACCTGTTACAATAACCAGGACATGGAAGCAATCTAAATATCCATCGACAGGTGAACAGATAAATAGGAGGTGTGGTACATACATAAAACGGAATATCACTCAGCAATTAAAAAGAATGAAATAATGCTATTTGCAGTAACATGGATGGACCTAGAGGAAAAACAAATACCATATGATATCACTTAGATGGAGAATCTAAAATGCTATACAAACGAGCATATGTATGAAACGGAAACAGACTCACGGCATAAAGAACAGACTTGTGGTTGCCAAGGGAGAGGGGAGTAAAGAAGGGATGGCGTGGGAGTCTGGGATTATTGAATGGATAAATAGCAAGGCCCAACTGCACAGCACAGAGAACTATATTCAATATCCTGTGACAAACCATAATGGAAGAGAATATGTAGAAGAATACATATGTATAACTGAGTCGCTCTGCTGTAGAGCAGAAATTAGACACAATAGTGTAAGTCAACTATACCGCAACAAAGTGTTTGAAGTAGGAGGCACGTGTCTCATTCACATCTTTTTATTTTTGCCACCTGCTTTGTAACCACAAACAATGTATCATATTTTATCTGTTTAAAAAACACGTTCCAGTTCTTACTTTAGTAATCTTCCAAAAAAAAAAAAATTCAAGAAAATTTAAATGGAGAATTCTAACCCTTAATTTTCCGAAGAAACATACATGTTTTTCCCTTGAAGGGATCTTACAGTCTTAAAGTGTGCAGGTTGTTGTTTTTTTTTAAGTTACCATTTTATCTCTCTTCTGTAATGCCCTGAAACATAAAGTTGGCTTACATTTTTCTGCCCTAAGACCTACTGTGGCATTTATATTCAATGCACTGCGTTTTAATGCTTTAGCATTTTTCTGTCAATTCCACTGACATCCACACTGAGAAAGCTGCTGAGCAACAGAGTAGAATTCCTGAGGAACTCAGCCCATTAGGTCTGAAAACCATGCCACCAGAGTAATCAAACAATTAAGAGTGCCCTGAAGGGGAAGATAATCCTGACAATTCAAGTTAACCTTGAATGCCAGTCAGGACTCCTACTTTCCTAGGACAAGTCATAGCTTCAATATGAAGTTCAAAAATTTAGTTCTAGCCGTTCCTAAAACTCGAATATGCATATGTTTCAGATGGACTTTATAAGTTTTAAGATTGAAAAACCACTTAATGAAAACACTGCACAGGAGATACACTTATTATTTACCTTCCATGCTCCATTCCACAAGAGAACCAGAGACATAAGCATCACTACATAAACAGACGGCAATGGAATGACGGAGGAATGACGCTATTAGATCGCATCAGGACTCAACGGGCGAGAACGTGAGCACACTTGGAAGCTTGGCGTGCTCTGGTCCATGGGGTCACAAAGAGTTGGACGTGACTTAATGACCGAAAAACAGTGGAATTATAAGCCATTTCCATGAACTAAATGAATAAGCTAGTAGTTTGTACAGGATGACGGGAAGATAACTCCAATACTTACTAAATACTAAATTTTAGGCTGTTCACATATGAAACAAGATATGCTCTAAAAATCTTTTTCAGTATGTTTAGAATTCTGGAATCATTTTCTCACAAAAACATCATTACACGTAACAGTCAGCTTCCAGGAATATCCACAAGAGACTAACCCATAACATGGCAGGTGGTCACTGGAATCCACTCAGCAGCCTTCTCAGCATCCAGTGGCCAGGACTGTGGGTGCTGTAAGTTCTAGAAGCTCCGGGGAAAAAATCTTTTTCAGTATGTTTAGAATTCTGGAATCATTTTCTCACAAAAACATCATTACACGTAACAGTCAGCTTCCAGGAATATCCACAAGAGACTAACCCATAACATGGCAGGTGGTCACTGGAATCCACTCAGCAGCCTTCTCAGCATCCAGTGGCCAGGACTGTGGGTGCTGTAAGTTCTAGAAGCTCCGGGGAAACAGCTGGAGCAGGGAATGCACAGGAGGAGACCGCTTGATGGCCAGACAACAGAGCCAGGTAGATCCAGCAGTTGACACTGACATCTCTGGGCTATTTGTATTCAAGCACTGCTCATGCTAAAGAATGTCCCCAAACCAGCCTCAGCTAGAACTCCTCCTCTAACTCCCTGTGAGTGATTCCACAGACACACCAGGCTGCATCTGGAAGAACAATGCACTCAGAAGTCCTGGAGCCAGACAACAGAATTCTGTGGGCCTCTTTTCCACCCAGTTTTAAAGTCACTATCTTCCTTTGTGCCCAAAATGATCAAAACAGATGATTTTAGCATAAATGTAAGAAAGGGTTTTTTCCTTTCTGTTTTTGAGCAGTTAATGTATACAGCTATGTTCAGAATTTTGTATAAATGAATAAACACAGTTCAACAAGCACATAAATTAAAAATCTTCAAAGTTTTATCGGAGAAGATAGATGAAAATTCAAATATGAGAAGAGGCATAGTGAATAAACCCAAGTGTCAAGATGGAAATACATTTTTTTTTTTAATGTGAGCAAACTGAATGAAATTAGAATCTTAACTTCTCAAAGGACATTTCAGTACAACAAAACAATTCTAAAATTTCTTTGAAAAAATTCACAGGCCTAAATAGCAGAAAAACTACCCAGATAAAAACAGACATTATAGCATATTATAATATATAAGTATTCTAGGACTGATGATGAAGCTGAAAGTCCAATACGGCCACCTGATGCAAAGAGCTGACTCATTTGAAAAGACCCTGAGGCTGAGAAAGACTGAGGGCAGGAGGAGAAGAGGCAGCAGAGGATGAGATGGTTAGATAGCACCCCAACTCAATGAACATGCATTTGAGCAAACTCTGAGAGATACTGGAAGACAGCAAAGCCTGGTGTGCTGCAGTCCATGGGGTCACAAAGAGCTGGACACAGCTTAGCAACTGGGTAACAACAGCAACATAAAGCATTAAGCATTAAAACTGTGTGATAAAGGCACAAAAGTGGAAACACAGAGTCCTGGAACAAAGGAGAGAGCCAAGAAATAGACATGACTTTTTATTTTTGGTAAACCAAGTTTCTTCAAAGGGAGGTGGTGGGAAGGTTTATGCTAATGGTATGCCAATGTGGGGAAAAATTAAATTAGATCTACACTTTATACACCAGTGAACCTCAGAAGCATGAGATATTTCAAAATGATTCCAGAAGTGTACTCATGCATTAACAAGGATATTGAAAACCAGTACAAGTGGCTTATAAAATTCTGTAACAGTAATCACAGTCATCGTCACAAGGGCACCTCCCTCTGACCTAACAGGGAGACGCAGCCAGCACAGAAGTCTCTGCTGGACATGGAGACACATCCCTCGCCTCTCATCATGACCCCTGCACCACCCTGCTGCCTGAAGCAACAGCAGCAGGACCCTCACCTGAGGTCCTAAGGCCCTGACAGAGGACAGCCAGGTGGTCTGGCTGTGGTCCAGACCCAATTACAGAATTCATTTGCGGGGTCATCCATCAGCTGTGTGCCCTCTAGTTAGGCCTGCGGTTCACATGAGGGCCTGTGTCCCCAGGCAGCGGCTGCCACTGAAGAGCCTTGCGTGGTGACGTCTTGTCTGCCAGCCAGTTACGGTGACTCTCTGGGCCCAGGGCAGAGACAGCTTCTCACCACGATTACCAGTGCTGCCTGGCAAGCGCTGCTGCCCTTATCGCCAGGGCCGTCGTTCTGGCTGCAGAAGAGCAGGGAGCGCTGCTCTGGTGATGATCACCAGGCTCTCACTGCGTCCTCTGTTTGGGCTGGTCACCTGCTCCTGCTGACCCTGGGCCTTCCTGGCCAGTTCCAGGGCACCAGCTATCTCCCAGGCTCAATTAACCTTGAAACTGAAAAATACTGAGAGTGAAAAGTGATGGAGACAGCAACGCCTAGATGAATGGGTGGATGATTTGGANTGGGCTGGTCACCTGCTCCTGCTGACCCTGGGCCTTCCTGGCCAGTTCCAGGGCACCAGCTATCTCCCAGGCTCAATTAACCTTGAAACTGAAAAATACTGAGAGTGAAAAGTGATGGAGACAGCAACGGCTAGATGAATGGGTGGATGATTTGGAGATGGTCCATGGGCAGGTGCTCCATCAGCTGGTTTTACAATGTCTCCAGTGGACTCTATGTACTTCCTAAGAAAGACTATCTCCCAAGCTCAATTAACCTTGAAACTGAAAAATACTGAGAGTGAAAAGTGATGGAGACAGCAACGCCTAGATGAATGGGTGGATGATTTGGAGATGGTCCATGGGCGGGTGCTCCATCAGCTGGTTTTACAATGTCTCCAGTGGACTCTATGTACTTCCTAAGAAACCATGATCGGCTTTGTCCATGCTCCAGGTGCTTTGTTTCTAAGATAACTCCTTGCCACTGATTTCTTGAATAGCTTCACTAACATCGATAAACTACATGCTTTCCAGACCCCATCTGTACAATTCCTCGATCACAGACACATTATAGTATGTATGCATGAAAAACTATAAAAACTATGTATAAGACACCGAAAAGACCTTAAGATATAATGTCGAGCTCTTTCTTCCTTGCCTTCTTGCAAAGTTCAGTACGAAAGCCATTAGACAGGGCCGCACAAAGCAAGCATCGGACTGGGAAAGGAAGGCCGTGTCGGCGTGAGGTGAGGAAGGTGTGTCTGCCCCAGAGGGCGAGTGCACTGGTGGCCCAGCACGGGGCGTCAGAGCTTGAGCAAGAAGAGGAGGGTCCTGGAATGAGGAGAGGGCAGAAGCAATGGGGGGCCGGTTACATAATGGGAGTCCAGTGCATCCCCGTCAAAAGAGGGGCTAAAAATAAGAAAAAGGAGAAAACTAGAAAGGATTCTGTGGTGCTGGGTTGGAGTTAGAGGTATTGGCATGAACTCCTGGTTAAAATACAGGTACTGAAATACAGATATTTCAATGAATCAATATAAACAGATGCAGAAGTATAGTTGTATATGTTACACACAAACACACACACACACACACACACACACACACACACATATCTTTCCTAATTCTGATGTGAGCAGCAACACTTCAGTGAGCAATGAGCACATCTAGGGCCCAGATCTTGGTTTCTAAATCCCACTCTCCACTAAAAGGAAGCAGAACTGGCTGCTTCCAGAAAAGTAGAAGATGAGCCTGAAATACCTCATTTGTCAGAAGTAATCACAGACAATAGGGACAAACCAAAAGAACACAAAAAACAACCTGAAAGAATTCCCAAATCCAGGACAATCTGAGCACCAAAATAAGCAATAATAGAAAATGACCAAACTTACCGATAAAATAGCAACACATGTATCCTTGCTGATTTAAATAAATGAACAAATAAATGAATAGCAATAAAAGAACGCTCTTTCTTACAGTTAAAGCCAACTGGTAAGTGTAGAAAGAAGAAAATCACCACATGGCAGCCATCGGAATAACCATTAAATCAGACCATGCCCCCTCCTCAAAGAACCCCAACTGATTTCAAAACCAGAGGGTGAAAGTAGGACAAAGAACAGAATATTTATGATTCTGAAGTGCCTTCCCGATATCCTTACTGACTAGAAAGGGGGGAAAGACTAACTTTACAGTGAAGAAGCCTAGCATCCTGCTCCTTAATTAAATGATCAACATGAATACCCTCAGTGATGCGACAGATAAAAATCAGGTAACAAGACATGAGAAAAATGCAGCATCATTTCTCTCACGTTCCTGTCAAAAAATGAGAGTAGTCAAATCACAAGGAACCATCGGATAAATTCTTCATTTATGCAGGACAGTCAACAGCGTATCTGACCTGCAGTTTTCAAAACTGCTATAGTTATAAAAGTCAAGGAAAGACCAAGGAACATGTCCAGACTGAAGGAGACTAGAGACGCGTGGCAACTGAGTAACGGACACTGTTGGGACAAACAGCCAAGCTCAAAGGGTGTCTGAAATCAGGTGGTGGGAACGCACCTGTTACTTCCTTGGTTTGGATGGCTGCATTGTAATTATGTACAAGAATACCACTGCTTGAAGCAAACACTCTGAAGTACTCAGGGACGCTGAGCAATTAACTCTCAAATGTCCTGAAAAAGTCCTTGCAAACTTTCTGTAATACAGAAATTACTTCAAAATTTAAAAAAAAGATTTTATACAAGATCGTGTATGTTATAGTTATAATTGGTCATAAAAATAATATAAGGTAATAAAATCATTAAAAGAAGGCATTGTGTTAAGGACTTGCACCTGAAGGGCACTTTTCTTAACTTAATAAATTCCTTTAAAGTCATAGTTCCATAGCAGCAGTAACTTTTAAGCCACAATACAGAAGTTTAACTCAACAAGACGATGGGCATTTTATAAAGAAATACTCCAGCAAAACAGAAAAGAGTCTTCATCCTTTGTATACCTGAACAGTAATTAGTCCTAGGATGCACACGTTCCCCATTACCTAGCCAACTTGTTTTTAAGAAAAGACATGTACAAAGAACTGAGAACCAAAAGCCAATACCTTGATTGAGGTGTGTGGCCTCCATGATCTGAACACCGTTCACGGAGCACTGGGACCCACTCAGGGGGATCAGAGTCACCGTCCCCCCAACATTCTCAAAGATGCAGTGCTCACTCTCCAAGTCGAGGCCGTGAAGAACTGAGATGGGAAAACAAAGAAAGAAAATATGTCCTTTGGTATCTGGTACAATGATTCCCAACCTCCATTTATTTTCTCAATTTGAACTGTGAGGGGAACACTTATGTTTAGGGAGAAAACTGAACTTCAGGAGTTCACAGCATCAACTGACAGAACTAGCTCCTGCATGTCACTCAGTGGGTCTGGATATCACCTGAAACAAAGGATTCCATCTTCAGGGAAAATACAGCTGAGTTAACGTGACTTAGCTGATTACCACTGACACGCTTTGCTGGAGGCTGAATGAACTTCCTCCTCCAGTTACCTGCAGGTCCCAGTAGAATGGAAGACACAGATGGCCCCATGGTTCAAGGACTTACTGTGACCTCCACTCTTACTGACACTGCATTCCAGGAGCACAGGCCAAAGGTGAGAGATGAACATGGGAAGGCATGAATCTTGGGAGGCCCAAGAAGTCGCCACAAGTCCTGAGGTGAACTTGACCTCCACAGACCTCTCATTGCGTGTGGCTGCCAAGGGCTTCCTACTCCCACCTGACCACCCTTCTCGTGACACTTGGTCAGGCACAGACACGACACCTGGACACAAACCTACACAATTTCAGGCGTAGTTCCTGGCCAGCTGCTCAGAAGCACAGACCAAACAGCTTCCACTATGCTCCACAGACCTGCACTGTGAACAGAACTTTCCTGTTCACAGAAAACACGTGTGCTGGGCACTTAGCACCACGTACAACAAACCCTAAGGTCAACACAAAACTTAATGATGAGAAGAAGAGGCCTGATGCTTAGTTTCACCCAGAGACTTCCAGGAATTGGTTTCCAGCTCTCCCAAGTTCACGATGAACAGTAAATATGTGTGGACTTGATTAATAGCTTACACTGGGCAAGAAAGCAAGTTCATTGCCAGCATTTCTAAAAGCCAGCTGAAAAGATACAATTCTTTCCCTGCCAAGCCCCACCTTGCCCCCTCCACCAGACAGACACACAGTCCACTATCACCAGATGCATGCTCTAATTTACGCTATAAAGCCTGCCAAGACCTCACCGGGCTCAGGGGTTAAAGCCCTGGTTAGCCGGGTGCCTCACAGAGACTGTGGGAAAAGCCAGAAAGTGCTGCTCTGTGTGTGTGAATGCTGGGCATGTGTGTACCCTACTTTCTGTCCTCACCTGTGTGCGAAGGATTTCCCGTTAAAGGATCTTGTATCTTTTATCTGTACCTGTTCGGATCTCTCCACTGCGACAAGAGCCGAGTGGTTTAAAGAAAAAGCCCACCTGAAAGGCGAGGCTGAGGACAGAAGGCCTGTGGGGCAAGGGGAGAGGATTCGCAGCTCCACTGTATTCGCTAAGCATTCGGGGTTGGTCATTCGAGCTGAGTTCAAAATTATGGAAATACACATTCTGATCAATGCTGCATTTGAAATGTTTTCTTTTTTATAATTACTTCAAAGTCAGTCATTCAATAGCAAGTTCATTAAATGATTGCTTAAAAACCACTGGGGAGAGGAAACTGACAAAGATTCTCACCGATATCTTGTTCTGTCGAAGCATCTTCTCTGCCGACATATGTCTGACCTTCCTAGGGAGAAAAGCCAAGCAAAATTTATCAGTAAGAACATGAAGAATGGTCTCTTCTCCATCTTTCATGGAAGCCCCAGAAACCTGCTGACAGGTGGGCGAGCTCTGGTCCAGGCAGAGTCCCCTGAGACTCTGTAAGCACAGTGCATGGTGTCTGGTAAAGGACACAGGACTCCTGAGGCTCAGGGCTCGGCAAGGCTGGCCTCCTGTTTCGGCACCAGTAACCTGCCCGTGACTGCAATCCCACGGCTGTTCCCAATCCTTTCCAACAAGTCTCTCCTCCAGCAGCCAGGAGTTTCTTTGTGTCTAAACATACAGTTTAGGGGAGCCCGCAAAACACAGTATGATACTCTTCCCATCGTAAGTCATGGATCAGAGAAAAGATACTGAAGTCAAGGTTACAGAGCGCACCGCTGCTGCAGATAAGGAAATTCTTGTCTCGTGAAAGGGCTACTCTGTTTGGAAGCAGGCCCAATCATGTAGGTGGGGCCTGGTGGTTCAAGAATCTGCCTGCAACACAGGGGGCCCTGGTTCGACCCCTGGGTCAGGAAGATCCACTGGAGAAGGAAATGGAAATCCACTCCAGTATTCTTGCCTGAAAAATCCCATGAACAGAGGAGCCTGGTGGGCTATAGTCCAAGGGGTCGCAAAGCGTCGGACATGACTGAGTGACTTTCAGACACAACTTCATAACTAATCTGAGGGACCAGAAAACTGTACACACAAGCAATCGCAGTTTAGGTGCTGGTAGCTTTTCTTCCTAATTCCTAAGTCTGTCTTTTTGTTCTTTACCTCCCTCTTACTGGTTCTACAAATTAGAAGGCAAAGGGAATGGAACTTCATTTAGCTTTAGGATGACATAAAACAGGAATTTCTAATGCCAGAGAATCCCAATGAACTGCTGAAAATCCCCAAAGAGCTCGAGGATTTGTTGCACATTCTTTACCATCACAGCGTGTTCATGGACACGGAGTATTACACTAAACCTTGCCAGTGTCTGAGGGAAAGCTGAAACCAAGCTGAGAATGTTCCAGGTAAGCAGTTTCTACCTTCAAGTGATACAGGATCATGCCAGTGCTCAGAAGGTCGTCATAGATGCCGATCAGATGGGGCAGCTCGGAGTCCAAAACAACCCCAATCCCTTCCTTCCTCAGGGCCAGAGTCTGTTCCTGGAATTAGGAGGGAAAGAAAAGGAAGAGGTTACTTTGGGAAAAGAGAACTTCCTTTTGGGTGCTTGTTAGACTTAACACGGGTTTCTCCACTGGGTCAGTGGTAAAGAATCCACCTGCAGTATAACAGCCAAAGGAGACAGGGGTTCGACCCCTGGGTGGGGATGATCCCCTAGAACAAACAACGGCGACCCATTCCAGTATTCTTTTTTTTTTTTCCACTCCGGTATTCTTGCCTAGGAAATCCCATGGACAGAGGAGCCTGGCAGGCTACAGTCCACAGGGTCACAAAAAGTCAGACTGACTGAGCTTGAGCACGGAAGTGTTAAAAATGAGCAATGTTTTTATTGCTCACGAAAAAAAAAAACTGCAAGGAAACAGGATCATAAACTTTGTGCTGAAATCCTGGCATATGGTGGGCAAAGCGAGCTTGGAACATATAAAAAGCTCAATATAAAATGAATTACATTTATTGCCAGATAAAGATCCATATACATATGTTATAAATGCACATGCAGACACTCGCACGAAGCTAAGCTCAAATCTTGCCTTCCTGAGGAAGGGGTCTGGGGCCAGTGGACTACAAGGTAATCTTTCCCCCTCTTCAGAACCTCCACTTAATTCCTAGATGTCTCCTGATTCATTGGTTCTTCTTGCCGGTGACTAGGGTCCAACTCTGCGTGTCTATGACAGCAACCCCTTCCTGTGCATTACCTCCCATGGACCAGAGGCAGCTAACCCTCGGTGCCCTGCACCGCCTTCTACCCGCTGACCACCCCCACCTGCAGGGCTCCCACCAAACACCACCACCACCGCCCCTGGCCCTATCACCCTCCAGCTACCACCAACTTCTCTGTGCCCCTTCAGAGGAAACCACCTCCAAAGACTTCCCTATTTGTGGTCCTCTACTTCCTCCCTCTGGCACTCTCTAGTTCCATAGCGTCTTTGATCCCAGGGACTCGAAAGTCTCCTGAATTTACTAGCAATCTACACAGTCATCTCTGTATATCCTAGAGGGGGTTGGTCCCAGGACCTCCTTGGATACCAAGATCCAAGGATGCTCATGCCTCTTATATAAAAACACATGATGTGCATATATTCTACACACATCCTCCCTTATACTTTTAGTCATCTTTAGATGACTTATAATACCCAATACAATGTAAATGCTACGCAAGTCACTGCAAACATAGTGAAAATGCTATGTAAATATTTGCTGGAGCAAGGCAAATTTAAGTTTTTATCTTGGGGAACTATCTGAAGCTTTCTTCCCCAAAACATTTTCCATCAGTGGTGGGTTGAATCCATGGATGTAGAATCTACAGACACAGAGAGCTCAACTGAATGCTGCTGCTGCTGCTGCTAAGTCACTTCAGTCGTGTCCGACTCTGTGTGACCCCATAGACGGCATCCCACAAGGCTCCCCCATCCCTGGGATTCTCCAGGCAAGAATACTGGAGTGGGTTGCCATTTCCTTCTCCAATGCATGAAAGAGAAAAGTGAAAGTGAAGTCGCTCAGTCTGTCCGACTGTTAGCGACCCCATGGACTGCAGCCCACCAGGCTACTCCGTCCATTGGATTTTCCAGGCAAGAGTACTGGGGTGGGGGCTCAAATCTCAAATTAAGGGGAAGGAAGGCAGATCTCTCCCTTAAAACTCCACCCTCGTGTACAAACCCCCCTGNGACTGCAGCCCACCAGGCTACTCCGTCCATTGGATTTTCCAGGCAAGAGTACTGGGGTGGGGGCTCAAATCTCAAATTAAGGGGAAGGAAGGCAGATCTCTCCCTTAAAACTCCACCCTCGTGTACAAACCCCCCTGCCTCGATATACCTGTGGCAATGCCAAGCAGGCAGCTCAAACTTAACACCTCAAAAGCTCAATCCTTGATTCCCACTGCCTGCCACACCTGCACACCAGCCCTTCTCAGTAAATGCCAATCTTCCTTACAGTTGCTTGGACCAAAAACTAGGCTGTCCTACTGTTTAGAACAGCCAAGACGTGGAAGCAACTGAATGTCCATTGACAGAGGAATGGATTATGGAGATGTGATACACATATCACAGACTATTAATCAGTCATTAAGAAGAATGAAATCATGCCATTTGCAGCAACATGGATGGGTCTGCTGCTGCTGCTGCTGCTAATAAGTCACTTCAGTCGTGTCTGACCCTGTGTGACCACATAGACAGCAGCCCACCAGGTTCCCCCGTCCCTAGGATTCTCCAGGCAATGCAGTGGATTGCCATTTCCTTCTCCAATGGATGGATCTAGAAAATATTATATTAAGTAAAGTGAGCCAGACAGAGAAGGAGCAATATCACATGACATCCCTTACATGCAGAATCTAAAAAGAGAAGATACAAATGAACTTATTTATAAAATAAAGATTCACAGACTTAGCGAACGAGCTTATGGTTGCCAGGGAAAAGGACAGGGAGAAGGGAGAGTTAGGCAGTAACTAACACTACACGTACACGACACACTGATGTCTTTAAAATGGATAACCAGTAAGGACCTACTGCATAGCACATGGGACACTGCTCAGTGTTATGCGGCAGCCCGGATGGCGGGAGTCTGAGGGATACGTGTGTGTGTGGCTGAGTCCCTCTGTTGCTCACATGAAACTAACACAACACTGTTAATTAGCTATACCCCAATACAAAACAAAAAGTTAAAAAAAAAAAAA